>OX457025.1:18649551-19217051 GCA_949752745.1 Protula sp. h YS-2021 | reverse complement strand
ATTTATGTTTGATAGCGAGTCGCCTGGTTGTGAGTTGTCCGGTTGTGAGCTCCACTTGCTGCAATTTAATTCGAAACTTCCGAGGGTAAAATACGGCAATTACTTTTTACCCGACATGAATTGGCGTACCAAAATAGAAATGGCTCGATAACCTTATCGGAAGTTTCTGTCACATTATGCGCCTATTATGCAGATATCTTATGCCTCCTCAAATGCGCAATTCGTATAAACCATATCTCATCTGCTGTTTTTTTTTCTTCAATGCGCAGGCTCGGTAAATTTTCTTCACTTCACAACAAGGAGTCAATATTCGTTGACTATGCATATATGGCAAATCCAGATCAAAACTTCTCAACTATATTTTACAAAATACACTTCGAAACAATCCTCAAAACGCCACAGCTGGTAGTCCCTTCCCACCAATAACACAGGAGTCTTATGAGAGTTAATCACGTCAGTTTCGGTTCTAAATCACAAAAACTCGAATGTTTCGACTTTCCTATTAACCGTTGTTTTTGTTGACAATAGCTCATTTCTGGTTAGTGGCTCGGCATGGTGCCAAAATGCAAAACCAGTACAAACACGCTGACCTCGCCTACTGTATACACATGGTTCTTGTGCATTACGTGGACTAAATTACTCGTTTTTTAACAAAAATGGCAAAAAAATCACTTTCAAAACTATATCAGAACTTCAACAGTATTTGACAATAAGAGGTGTATCATTTAGTGGAAAACGAAAGGCGGATTTAATGGAATTGTGTAAAGCTGCTCATTCATTGGGGGTACAGGTTGATCCGGATGGTTTTTTTTTTTTGGAAGACAGGGATGAAGTTATTAAAAGTAAACTGATAAAATTCTTACAGGTCCAATGATATTGGTAGCAGGTCAAGGGAAGAGAGATAAACAGGTTATACACAGCTCAGTGACAACACGCCCCCTCCCGCACCCCTCCCCCCACCCACCCAGCGTTTTTCCTGTTCAACGATACAATAATAAGAATAATAGCTAATAACATAAAAAAATAAAGACACCAGAGGTGAATATGCTTAAGTGCAATGCAACCCCCACCTCCCAACCCCCCCCCCCCCCCCCTCACCAACCGACGTCCCTTTTTATGCATGTTCACTGTATATTCAGGAATAATATATGATAATGTTATATGAGTTTCGCTGTACATTTAAAAATTACACATGTCAAACATTTCTTATAATGTTAGCGCATATTTTTAAAGAATAGTTTTCTAGTCTAATTTGTAACTCATAAAACAATGTTATTTGAAGAGAAATAACAATGAAATCGTGTAATGCATTTCATTGCTTTACCTTTGAGCAGACATAATTATCAGAATTGATATTATTGACGTCAAGTTGTTCGTGAGGACGATTGCAGGCCTTTACCCATGTCATACATTTCTCTTTTTTCTCTTCGGTTTAGGAAAAGTAATAAAAAAGTGTTTTTCATGTCTTCGCGCTTGTAATAGTAACGGCTATGACTATTGCAAGTGCCCCAGGAACATCGGTATATCCTATTCGATTTTTTTTGTTTCTCTAATAATTCAAACTTTTTCGTATTGTCAAGAGCCATTTTCAAACGGCATGTAGTGATCAGGGAGGCAAACGTTAAAAAATGTGGGGATTAGAAGCATAAATGTATCCAAAACTGCAGCATAAATGTATCATCTGCAGTATACACTGTTTACACTAGACAGTAGAGCGGCTTAGTTTGTACCAGTTTTGCCTCTGGGCACCCTGCCAAGCCGTTAACCAGATCAGGCCTATTAGGAAAATCAATTCATGCTGAGATAACTCGGGGACTTCTTGGAACTGATATGTTTAGAAGCGGATGGCGCTTTTTCAAAATTTTGCCTATTACTCTAAAATAAGGTTTTAGTGAAAACAGTCGATTTTCCTCCTACAAAATATTTTAGGTCAATGATGCCACGACTAGCTTGAAAACTACCTATGTCATTTGTATTGCGCAGCGAGAAAGTCCGACAGAGCGGGGGGGGTGGGGGGGGGGTACTCCCTGGATGGTTGGGTATATAACGGCTCCTTTTCACCTGTAGCCAGCGATCTTTTCCATATGACCAAAGAATTGTTCAAGGAACTTTATAGTTAAACAAAGAATCTGTTGAGCACGATCTTTTTAACACTTCCGCTATCACGCCTGATGGAAGAAATAGATGTGCAGAAACGTCTCAAGGCCAAAAAGAGTTTTTGCTGCTGCTGTGTACTGGATTACGATATGTGTTCAAAGTAAGTGGCAATCTTCCTCAAAGGAGAAGGCTGTGCGAATTGCTCTGACAGTCCGCACATATCTCTCGAACAGTTTATCAAAAAATAATTGTGATCCCGCTCACCATACACCAGACTATACGCTTCAGTAGCTCCATCATGTCATAAAATCACTTTCATGATTATCAGCGAAATTGTTAAAAAATACAGTCGAAGGTTAAAATGCAAATATTAATGGGGACCATGTTGATTTTATGAATAACAAAATATGTATATTTTATCAAAATACTCGTTATATATATTTTTGGCGGTAGGAGAGCAATATCTCAGTTCTTTGAAACTCCAAAACAAAATCGTAACCCCGAGGTAAAGAATGTAAAAGAAATTGGTTCGTTTTTAAACCGACAGTTCTGCACTAGGCAAAAAGAACCAGTTGAGATTTTGTTGTAAATGTGTACGGTAGAGTTGTTTTGAATAAAAGATTTAAAAAAAAAGACATGGCCAGTTATAACACGAGAACAAAAAATAAGTTCTTTAAAAATCTGATCTTACATTGAAACAAATGGTCATATTTCTAAATAAATCAAGTCCTATCAGTAATATCAAAGACTGTTTACTACTAAGATTAGTAGTTTATAGTCTTTGGTAATATAGAAAAACCTGTCTCGGCCTCGCGTCCGTGCGAAAGTGACTTCAATGCTGCCAAGACTTAAAAACTACAGAAAAAGTTCATTATCCAAATCTAATTCATGTATTTCAGCTAAGAAGTGCTATAGTTTATGGGGTTGAATGTTTACCCGAAGAGACGTTTTATCGTCTTATGCAAGTAAAATTTGGAACGGTACCAAATTGCAGTATGGCCGCTATATATCTGAGCTGTTATTGTTACACCGGTCCATTGTATAAAAAATATAGGCTATATGGTTGTCTATAGAAAACATGTCCGATCTTATACAGCAAGTGAAAGCAGAAAACAAGTACCCCGGGACAGCACTACCCTGAAAATGGGACCATCTCACCAGTAAGACCACCCCACAAATGGGACCACCTCGCAAACAGGACCACCCCACAAATGGGACCACTCCATCGATGTGGCCATTGTTCAGTATTATTGTTTTAGGTTCCTTTCATTGTAAAGAGCCGACATATTCGTCCACTACAGAAAACTTTAGTTCAGTACCACCGGTGGTCGTGTTTTCGGGATATCACTGCCTGTCAGATTATAAAGTGAGATGTCGCGTGCATGTAACTGTATCTATAATTCAAAAAATACATTCAAATGAAGTACCGTGGGCACAAATAGAGAAGTAGAGGGTGAAGGTTAGCATGCAAGAAGATGCTCAAACATGACACGCCAGAAAGCCATAAATAAATCAGAGATTTATCAGGGCCCTCGCCAACAGTATTAGAAAACTTAGATTCACCTCTATCCTATGTGCTAGGTGGTGTCTATCAGTAACACGTAGATACATTCCCAGGATGAATACGCCCCCCCTGCCCCCCTGCCCCCCCCCCCCGTGCAGCGCCAGACAACACTTTGCATGACGTCCGATGACAAACGTTCCCTCCGATAGAAGATTCCCCGAGTGGTATGTGCCACTGTTGAGGTTGGAAGGGCCCCTCGGCCGGAAGTGTCCCCTTTGTCAGCCTGATATGTCCCCATGACCAGAAGTCCCCCTCTCCCCCCCCCCCCCCCCTCAGGCCGATGTCCACTGGGCAGCTTCATGTGTGTCCCGGTATCCGAAGTGTCCCAGAAATCGCCCTTATATGATTTCGTCTCCGTATTGTTCCAGAAATCGCCCTTGTATGATCTCGTCTCCCGTATTGTTCCAGAAATCGCCCTTGCATGATCTCGTCCCCCGTATTGTTCCAGAAATCGCCCTTGCATGATCTCGTCCCCTGAAGTGTCCCAGAAATCGCCCTTGTATGATCTCGTCCCCCGAAGTGTCCCAGAAATCGCCCTTGTATGATCTCGTCCCCCGTATTGTTCCAGAAATCGCCCTTGTATGATCTCGTCCCCCGTATTGCTCCAGAAATCGCCCATGTATGATCTCGTCCCCTCCATAGTGTCCCAGAAGTTGTCTTCGTATGAGCCTGTCCCTGTAGTGTCCATGGTTTGATCGCACATCCTTCCCACGGCCCAGACTATCCCCCGTTTGGCCCGATGTGTCTACTGCCGCCAGAAGTCTCCTTCCGATCAGTCCAAAATGTTCTCCCTATCTGCGGCCTTGGGCGCCGTAGCATCGGGGAACCTCATGTATAGGCACCTGCTGTGGGCAGAATTTCTTTTTTGCCTTTACACGTTTCAGAGGTTTTAAGATTATTTTATCACTGACTTCATTACCACCATGGTACCATGTTAAACGTTTAACGTGTTGCGCATGAAATCTTTCCATAAAAATAAATGAAAATTTGAAATTCTAACAAATTCTAAATTCTGTTTCAAATTGAAATACCCAATACCAACATCATGCGGAATTGTTTTCACCATTGTTTACGGAGTCAATTTTCTCGGCCATATGCTGCACCCTTAGAATAGACTACTGTTCGGTAGCATCCCTTGTCATATTCTAAAGGCCGTGTATTATCCGCATTTAAATCTTGCATTGTGCTTCCACTTGGCACACCCCTGTACATACCAATTTTTTAAATTTCAAATTGATTGAAACAGTTTCTTATAACAGGAAATCTAAAAGATGGTCAAGACAAAATGGTCAAGGTAAAATAAGCACATTCCTATACTGGCATCCTTGTTCCCATGGCCTGTGTGGACACCCGGAACTCCGGAAATAAGACCAGCTGTGGGACCGGAAAAAAGTGGTCTTCATTCCGGGATGGGGTTCTTAATAATGTTCAGTGAATTAAAACACTTTTCTAGAAAAGTGATCTTACTTTCGGGGATTTCTTATTTGTGAGGTGGCCTTATCCTGGAGTTCCAGTGCATCAAAATCATATCTTTACGGAAATGTTTATTGTTCCATATATTATTCAAACCGGCATTTTTTCTCTTCGATTCAATCCAAAATGCGCATTGCCCAATGTGGAGCTAATTGTACAAACTACATAATAAAGCATTATTCCTATCCACAGAATGGTTTACAAATAAAACCCATAAAATTCAACAAGATTTCAAATATTTCAACAAAATGGCGGAGCTTGTGTCTCCTTTATGGATCAGAGGATTTATTTAATCGATTTTGTTCTCAATATTGGGATCACGTGACAGCGATGGGCCAGTCACGTGACGTTGTGCGACCAAACAATAACATGCCACATTAGCTGCAAATCATTATTGACTACGTTACTCAATACACACCTACAGCGATAATCAAAATGGATTTGAACGTTTGATCTGATACGACAACAAATAGCCCAGGGTAATAAATGTCAGAAGTACAATCCCTAATGTAACCACACAACAGAGGAAAGGTTCCTCTCCGTATTTATTTGGCAAATACTTCTGAACTCTCTCTGAACATGAGCTGTCTCGAGATCATATTAAGCACTTTAACGCCGCTCGTGTCAACACGGGTTCCGGACCATACCCCCCGGGACAATACCAACCCGATGATACCCCCCGACAATACCCCCAGACCATACTCCCCTAGAACCAAACCCCCCGTGGCAATACCCCCCCCCCCCCACCAGAATATTTGCAATTTTCAACGTTACAACAAAATGAAAAGAAAATGTACAGCGACAAGTTTCATTTCTGTCCAACAGTATGTTAAATCTTTACTTCGATATATCGAGTCTGCGTCTCATTCACAGTCAAACCTGCAAGTTCATAGTCCATATCTTTCAAAACTGAATATTGTGCGCTATTCCACGAAGGTAATCCAGTATGCTGCGGTTTGCAGAGTCGCCAACAATGTTCCTAATTCGTACACTGGTTTGCGAGCTTTGGTGGCGCTGCGGCTCCGGGAGGTGTCCACCCAGCATCTGGTTAACGACCACGTTGTTCAGATCCTGCTCCTTTCGGAGCACACCCAAAAATCGCCGCAAATTGGGATGGCAAGCTGTTACGGGGCGCGAATTGATAATTGGAATTATGGAACGTATGCATTAAATTGCATTTATAAACCTTTTAACTAGATCATAGAGGATTTTTTTATGTACAATAGCTTTTATCAAGGCCCGTCTACACTACTCCTGAGTAACATACGATATTCTTTTTGTCCTCACCCACTTTGCCAAAACGTGCATTTTATAGCCTCTTTTAGACAGTTCTTGAAATTGTACTTTAGTATAGCAAAGTACCTGATTTATATTAACATAAGAAGTACTTGAGTATCACTTCGAGAAATACGTATGGCTGGCATAAATTGAATTCCTGACGCATTACAGGCTTTTTATGGCGCATGTAATTAATATGCATAATTCTCAAGTGCGACACTTACTAAAAACTTTCAAAATTATAGACGATTTTACACTGTTTTCATGCGGATATTATTATTATTAAGTATGTTAATCGAACGAGTATTGGTGTTTTAAATTATCGACGTTTCATTTAAAAATAAACCCTCAAAACTCCCCAATTCCAATGTCACACTTCGAAACAGTGATCACACCGAATGGGGGAATCAGAGGTCGTCAAATCACGGTGGTAGATTGCCTCGGGGCGATGGATGAAGCCATTGTTTAAAACACGTAAGTTGGTTAATTACAGAAATAACCATCATTGTAATGATACACTATTGTGAAATAACAGAGATAGTTGGAGGAAGGTTTTGACAGGCAATAATTAGAAAGTTGTCCAAGGACCTCAGGGAGGTGTTCAATGCATCCCAGTAGAGTTGCCAACAATGTGTTTGTGACAGGTTGGTTGGCGATTATACATCACGCTGACCACCACCTTAAAGAGAGTTCAAAGTACTTTTGACAAATTCATCGTGACAGAAAACATTTTCATGAACTGTCCATAGCAACGCGTTACAATTTCAAATCACTTAATAATTTTGGTGCTATGTTATTGATGTGCTTACACAGAAGACATATCATTTCACATTCATTTTTTTTCCGAGTCATTGCTTATTAACACTGCCAGATGTTCTTAAAAGATACAGGCAGGCAAGAAATAAAAATAAATAAACAATAAGTGAGACGTGTGAGCAAAAATATCATTGACTGTGATCCCCTTAATTCCATGTGTGCATTTTATGCCGTATTTACTTTCTCTGCGCATTATATACACTGCGCACCATATGCCACTGCGCACCATATACCACTGCGCACCATATACCACTGCGCATCATATACACTGCGCACCATATACCACTGCGCACCATATACCGCTGCGCACCATATACCACTGCGCATCATATACCACTGCGCACCATACACCACTGCGCACCATATACCACTGCGCACCATATACCACTACGCACCATATACCATTGCGCATCATATACCACTGCGCACCATATACCACTGCGCGCCATATACCACTGCGCATCATATACCACTGCGCACCATATGCCGTTGCGCATCAAATGCCGCTTTACGTTCTAATCACTATTTTTTTCATAATTTTTAAATGAAAGAATTATAGTGCATTGTTTAAACCTCTCGTTAAGCCAGGAGCAGACAACCTCTCACCCTAAACAGTGTAAGATTTTGCATCTGTGCAACATCACACGATTGCGCACCGTCCCTCCGTCCGCAGCCCCCGCGATGGGGTTGATTTTGTGTCGCTGCGCAGACTATGCGCAGACTATGCCGTGTTATTTTAAAAACACGTTATTTTATCAACTATACACTGGTCGCATTACGTTACCCTCGAATTACGGTACAATTCAACGGTGGTGGCAAAATACTGGGCCAGTATTATAAAATTATCCCGGATGTGTTTTGCGAATTGATTGATCGCGAGAAACACCCACAACATATTCCACCTTTTTACTCTTTGCACTTAGCCGAACTGCTGCGTCGATTACTTATCGACGAAAAAGAAAGAAAAACGAGGCACATCTCATCTAATGTCTTAGCCACCGGTAGAGTAAGGTGGGGCAAGAGGCCCCGCCCCCCCCCCCCCCCCGCCCTTAAGCTCGATTTGCTATAAAATTTTATTGAGTTGAGATATGTTCCTTATCTTTTACTTGCTGTTCAACCCCAAATCCCTTTACCTCCACAATAGTGAATCAGTTATTAAAACTTTTTACTTTTCATGAAAAACTGAATAAAACTTTTTAGCCCTTAGTGGGCCTTTTTGCCCCATTCCTGGGGCAAAAGGCCCACGGGTGCCCCCCCCCCCGAAGGGTGCAATGTGAATATCATCTCAAAAAATTACTATCGCCTATCATCGGTTACACTCTCTTATGTTTTTAGAAACAGTAAGGCCACTTATTAATTTCATGATATTACCCTAAAATCTGTAACCTATAAAAACTTCTATGGCTTCCCAAAAAATTCTGATTCTTATGAAATTACCCCCTAAAATTAAATAATGTCTTTACTTGCAACATTGTGCCACTGTTGTGGTTTTATTTAGATTACATGTGCTTTGTGGCTTTGTGGCGCTTCGATCAGTTTTGATTTTGAGTGAAAAAAGTAACACATTTCAAAATAACTTTGAGTGGGCCTTTAACCCCGAATGGGCGTCTTGCCCCACCTTACTCTAATCTTTACTAAGTGTTGTTGTCCAACAGCCAACCTCTGCAGCGATTGGGTCTGTTGTGTATAACACCTTTTTTTCTCCGCAGACCCACTGGGGATTCCGGGCAAACTAGTACTCATTAAGGAGAGCAACCACTTTTTTAAAAAGTCACCAAAATATAGCTTTTAGTGACTTGGACATTCCGTTGCACCTTTTTCACTCACGTGCAAGAATACTCAAAACTGAGGGATGCACAATACGGCTAGATGGATAGAAATATGTGTTTATACATAACAGATAGATATCCTCAGAGGTCAGCCGTTTTATAACAACGGTACCAAATGTCCTTTGGTTTCAGCCCGAAGGCTATTGTCATACCTCGAATGTATCACGCATGCGTATCCTCTGGATCTCCCGTCAATCCTGTTTCACCATATCCTCCATATATTAGCCATTAATTTAATATTCATTGTCAACCGACGTAAAATTACCTTTTACAGTTGTACGTTACTTTTCAAAGTTTTGCAAAAAGACATTCAAGGCGGTTTTAAAACACCAACTCACACAACCTACAGTTTTCTTTCTATATCACACCTCCGGTTTTCTTTCTATATCCTGTGATGTTTTGAGGGCTACCCGAGTCGTCTCGAGTACCAGTGCTTCGATATTGAAGACCGCATGTGTGCGTGAAGGCCCTAATTTCAATTTCAACATGAATACCCATATATACGCATATATCCTTCAATGTAACATCTCAATACGGCGGACTTGTCTTTAGAGAAGCTTCTACGTCACACCTCTTGACTGCCTGTATAAAGCAGGCCACGACAATGGTCTGTTGTTTCCTAAGGAGCTTTTCTGTGCCTGACATCAGTATGTCAAAAACAGCCAAGGAGAGGGTTCAGTGAGAGCGACCCCCACCCCCCACCCCCATCTCCGCCCCCCTCCACCCTGACAAACAATGCCTGAGAGGGTTTCATCCGTGTTTACAGTATTATATTAGATTTTGATTTTTGCGCATGAATGTTAAGTAGGTTTGAAGAACTGATATCGTTTCAAATACACTAAACAGAGATTTAAGACTTAGGCGTGCCAGGACACTACGCCAAGCTGCGTCTGTTTTCACATATTTTTTTTTAAAAAATTGAGATAAGATTTTAACATCAAGCTCATCACCGCACTACCCAGCCACACGATGGTCCGTGTTACTGCGCCATTGTGAAATCACGCCAAAATGCTCTGCGTCATTGCGCAATCATTAAATCACACTAAAATCAACTGTGTGATCGCACCCCCCCCCCATGAAATCACACCAAAATGATCATGAAATCACGCCAAAATGATCATGAAATCACACCAAAATGATCATGAAATCACGCCAAAATGGTCATATTTCTACGTCATAAAATGCCACCAAACTGGTCTATATAATTGCACCACCATGGAATCTTTCGAAAATGACCTAACTTACTACGCAACCAATACTGCTGTGCCACCGTAAAATCTGGGCGAAATAACTTTTATAACAGCGCCGAGGTGGATTGACACCCAAATGGCTTGTCTTTCATGTTGGTAAACAAAGTTGAATAAAAAATTGTCACCAAGAACTTTTTGCACCAAAAACAGCCAATGATAATACTGTAACATCTGATTAAGGTTTGACATTGAATAATTTATAGCTACGAGTTGTTTTTGTTTTCTTTTTTTTTTTTTTGCACTGATAGGTAGATGTACAATTTGCGTTGGCACAATACCTGAAGCTTCACGAAAGGGCGCATTCAAACTGTTACATCACGGTTGTAAAAGCAAATCAACACCCCCTTGTGACTGAAGGCAAAACCAAAGACGTTTCGTATTACATAAATAGAACATGAAATGCCTTAAAGGGCAAAAAAATTTACGTGATTCTTTGTTTTTTTTGTCTGCCATCCCACATGAAAGTGGGTGTACGTTAGTGTTGTATTTCCGTCGGTTGATCATACCGCGACTACATAAAATAGTGAAAAAAAACATTTACATGTGGGAAGGTTTACAAAACAGTTTTTAGTGCGTATGTAATAGGTATGTTATAAATGGTAGTGTTTTGATTAAAAGCTATATATTTAAATCACCGCCTATTTAATAGAAACCTTCGAATGTGCCTCAAAACATCATTAAAAGGGTACTAATAAAGCTATGCAAAATGTAAAACGAAAAAATAATAATTAAAAAATGGATCGTTAGTTTGTAAGGCACTGGCGTGGGACTGTAATTGCGGTCATATTCCTGTCTTCACGTTATTATTTTGAAATAAATGTAGCCCGAATTGTGCCTATTTTGGAAAGTTTGTTTTGAGGTTTGACCTTGAAGTGAGCGGTCAAGGCGCTAAACATGAATGTCTGACAATAGTGCCAATGTACAATTTCAATGCTCTCGCAAGTCCAAGTACACTAGAACTCCAGGAATACGACCATCCTTTTGAAACTGGTCAAAAGTGGTTTTAATTCTGGGGTGGTTTTATTTTTTTTAGTTCTCTACAATGAATGTGAATTGTACTGGCGAAAGTGGTCTTATTTCAGGCGTGGTCTTTATTTAGGAGTGGTCTTATATGTGGATCCGTTGCACTTTATGGTCTTGTTTCCGGCGTTGTTTTTGTTCGGGAGTGGTCTTATATCGTAGATTCGATGTACAAGCAAAAAATTTCTGGTCTTATATCCGGCTTGGGTTTTATGTGGGAGTGGTCTTATATCGTGAATCCGGTGTATAAGCAAACATTTAACATGTTGAAGTGGGTGTCTGTTACTTCCAATATGTCTCAAAATGATGTGTGACAGTAGACTAACAGACCAACAGACGGGTAGTCTACTTATGACCTTGTCAGCAATGTTAAACTGGTGAAGCTAAAATAAAAATAAAAATAAAACAAACAAACAAACAAAAAACAAAAAAATCGGCGAGTTATTTCGAAAAGCTTGCTGTGTGATAGGTCTCTGATCAGAACTACTTCTTCGGGTAAACACCTCTCGTATATCGTATCAAGCCTTTTTTCTAGAGTATTATCAGTCGCCTTTATCGTGCTTTTTAAATCGTTTGAAGGCTGTATGGCGACATGTTTGGGTGTATAAAGGCTGCTGGAAAATGGAAAACCTTGTGTTAAGTGGTTCTGCCGAGATCTAATAGAATGTTAATCATTTTAAAGAACGTCAAATTGTAAAACCATTGACTGTTAAATTTTTAACATTCCAATATTACGAATGATTTCAAACTGGAGACAGCGCATCGGGTATCACTTTTCTTCATTGTGGCACCCGCTGTAATTGTAATGGTAATTCGCTGTAATTGTAATGGTAATTGTTTCTATAAAACGTTCATTATGGAAAGATACATACCGCTCTTGCATTTGTGTTAAGGCATTTTTATCCATACAAACAAAATCCAAACATATTCCATTCACGGGAGAACTTTAACAAAAGGCTATCTCCAAAGAAATAAGGGTCTAGGACAATTCCCCCCCAGACAACTCCCCCCCAGACAACTCCCCCCCGACAATTCCCCCCCGAACAATTCCCCCCGTAGGACAATTCCCCCCGAGGACTATTCCCCCCCCCCCCCCACTTAATTTTTATATTATATTTTACTTTGAATGCCAAAGTCTTTATTTTTAAAATACCTTAAAATGAAAAATGCAAAATTTTTCTATCTGGAACGAAAGTTTTTTCTGCCATTTAAAACCTAAATTTGTGGGCAATTCCACGCAGATAGTCAAAAGTATGTCGGTTTTCGAAGTCGCGGACTGTTTGACGAATGCGTTGCGCAGAGTCGCGTACCAGCGACGTGGTGGCTCGGGCAAGAGGCCACCCATAATTTGACCAGATGCACCGCGAACATTACGGCGGATCCGACCGATGTAACGTAAAAAACCCGTTTTTTGCTGGCACTGAGGCGGCCAACTTAAAGTTCATTGGTTTGGATAAGGCATGTAAATTGCAATTGCGACAATGTTGAAATGATGAAATGAAAGGACAATTACCATCTCCAGTTAGAAGATAAAAGGGCAACAATTTGTAAAAAAAAAAAAGAGAGAGAGAGAGAGAGAGATACAAAGAAAAGAAAAAAATAAGAAAAATAAAAATGAATGGGGGGGAATAGTCCTCGGGGGGAATTGTCCTACGGGGGGAATTGTTCGGGGGGAATTGTCGGGGGGGAATTGACTGGGGGGGAATTGTCTGGGGGGAATTGTCCTGTTCCCAAGAAATAATGAAAACATTGGAATAGCAGTTGACTCGGAGTTTTGCTCAAGTGTGAATGTTTGAAAAACTAGAAGAAATATGCCATGAAATATCATTACAGCCTGGCATGTTTTCGTGCACTCTGTCACTCCATTTAATGAACTGTGCTCAATCTTCGATAGTTGCCACCCGAGTAGTTCTCAACGCTGGAGTAAACAGTGCCCTATCCGACTGTTTTTCCTGCCGCTGGTTCCTTCCCAATCCATGCCTGAATTTTCAACTGAATAAGCAATGCAATTTTCTGATACAAAATAACAAAATGCTCCCCGCTGGAAACCTTGCGCGCCATTTTATTTACTATTACAGTATACAGGACAACTTTGATTTATCGATTTACTCATTTTCTTTTTATAGCTACTGTGAAGAGAGCTTTCCTCGTCGGCAAAGCAAAAAGAGTTGTTTGCTTTTCTCAGGTTTTTCTTTCCCCCTTTAGATGTAAGGCATCATTTGCACTGTTGCCTTCAGGAGGGTAGGGGTATGTTTTGCCGATAAACGTTTTCCAGGTGATGTAGCAACAACTCCAATGCTCGATGCAGGAGTCGAAGTGCAGGCAATTCCCTGAGGTAAAGGGCAAGCCCCGCAAATACACCCGAAAAGAAAGGGACGACGCGATCTTTTCCGTCGAACTTAGGGTCGAATGACATCGGGAAATGAATGCTTCCCGGGTAAATGGCACATTTAATAAAGTGATTTTATCTTAATGAATACATGTACCAAAGCTTATGCTCTTAAGATCATAACGGGTAGTTGCACGCCCAAAGGAACAAATAAATTGCAATTTAAATTCTTTCCTTGTGAAGGACCCTACTTTCACGTGATTTAACACACCAGGTGAAGAGATCTCCCGGCCCCCTCTCCCAGCTTTTTTTTTTACTGTGGGATTTAAATTATTGGAAAAGAAACTTCGAAATGTAAATGCACAAAAAGTAACGCTGATTGGAATCTATCAATGGAATATCTTATTTACAGTTGTACATTAAATATGTTGGTGACCCTGGAATATGTGGCTGCTTGCTACTCGGGTAACTGCAACCCTGAGAAGAGGCCTCCGAAATTATATGCACAAGAGTAATTGCAATTCGCACAAATTGTAATCTCTCAACCCATATAATTGCACGCTAAAAATGTTTTTGATCTTTACATCACAGGCCTTTAAAACTTAAAGAAAGTTAACAAACGATAAAAGCAACCAATAAATAAAATATTATTATTTGTCGGATTTAGGGGGGGGGGGTATGTGGGTGTGTGGTTCGTTAAATGACGAGCATCTAGATGTATATGGAACATTATGCCGGCCTTCTCCATTACATGACTCACCAGTTGATAACATATGGCAAAAATCACTTGCAAACAAAACAGTTTTATGGTAATCCATGACCGGTCACTATTTACAATATCCACACGTACTTTCCAGACAGACAACTATAGTATTGATAGTTTTATTACATCCAGTTTCTACTATGTGTGCTTTTGCAAAACAGTGTCCTTCTCCTTGTGTCTGGGATCTTGTATAACAAGACAATTACCAGTTCCAGAGGCAACGACCCCTTATGCAGGATTAAACTTGGGTTTACCAAGAAAAGTATTCTGGAGCCTGCGGCACCATTTTACAAATTCACGTCTAATCGAACAGCCCACCTACAGTAACTGTGTTACAGTGATTAAGTTTGAGGAGCAGCATATTCAGCTAATCCATACAGGCATGCTAATATCATGTCAGAGCTGTTTTACTATTTAAGGCAGAAAATCGGAGTCAATCAATACCATTAATTTTTTCACATGAGCGAAATAAGAGTTACAATTATTGACTGTCATTTGGTTACAAAAACCTGTATGGGATGTTCAGGCAATATGACTTATTTTGCATGATTTAAAACAAGGGTCTTAAATTTCCCCGTATTAAGTGTAACTATTGATAAGATGAACACAAGGCATTTTACCTGTTCCACCTTACTTATAACTGTGTGTTGGTACTCGCGCAATTGTCAGTTATTATGAACGCAGTTTACATTTTATGTCAACTACAGTATAATGGATTTCTATAGGATAGTAAATGATATTTAGCCTGTATTTCAGTTTATAAGCTATTCCAGTTTTGTTTTCTAAAACCAAAACAAGAAGAAATCTAAACACATAAAAACACGTATATCAATACTAGAACCTCACTTCGCTAGCGAAATGTTAAACACTTGACAAAAATTAAAACGTAACAATACTTCCTTCAATGGGTTATTTCTTGAATAATATATTGCAAACAACACAGCTTGAATACGTCTTATAAGCCGAGTAGTGTGTGGTTTCTGTTGACTTAAGGTTTTATTGACTGATCTAGCATACGCCGCGTTATCTATTTACCCAGTGAGAGCTCGCACAAAGCTCACTGAGCAACTGTGTGTGATGTGGGTTAAATGCTATGCATTTACTTGAAAAAAAATACACTCTTTTCACATGGCGTTTTAACAAAGAAAAGGAAATCAAAGACGAAAATAAAAAGTGACATGCACATGTTCAGATCAAGCTCTTCATAAGTCCCAAGTTTCATGGTCGTAGGTCCCATAGTGTCAGAGGAGAAGAAGACACAAAAAATCGGAAAAAGTGTCAAGAAGAAAAAAAAAAAGGACGAATTTTGCTCGCACAAATTCATATAACTCTTGCAAGCCAAAGGCTTGTCAAGTGTTAATTAATATTGCAGTTTCATAAATTAGTTAGTTTCGATTTGAGTAGAATTATCTTAATTGCCTTTAAATTATTTTAATGGCTATTTTATGCGTCCTAGCCTGTAGAGAAAAAAAGAAATTCCAGCACGCACCCTCTCTCAGGATAGGCGATAGAGAGCAGCAATAAGAGCTTCAAAATGTGATGGACAAGCTGTATTCTGCTTGCGATGATATACTTTCTCTTTTGGAATTAACAAAAAACATCTCCAACCCCCCAACTTGGTGGAGTTTTTTATTTGTATGATTTCTATAACGCGATAAATTTTCGGTTATATGTTGCGTTTCGCTCCAGCGAAACTGGCCACTTCGAGAGTTTCGCTCCGGGAGTCCCCTCCCAAATGTTCGGGTCATTTGTGAAATCACTTTTATTACAAAACACAATACAGAAAGGCTTCAAAGCAGAAGTTTTCAAAATAGAACATTGTCATGCCCCAAAGCACAACCTTGTCGGGGGCAAAATTCAGTGCATAAAACTTCCTGATAAACAGAAATCTGGTTATATTTTTATCACAGCTTTTTGTTATGTTTTTATTAGATTCCAGAAGAAGAAACACCTAGGGATGCTAAAATGCACTTCTACAGACATTTCACCAACAAAGAAGACGTGAGCTGGGAAAATGTTGAAAGTCTTGACATAAGCTTAACTAAGCCCCATGTCATTTTGTGAGGAGAAGCCACTGGCGTTATAGAAGTGAACTGAAGGGACTCGAGACAATTTCTGTAATAAACCGACTTCATTATATTATCCAGGCTGAGCATCAGACAAGTTAAAAACAATAAAAATAAGAAAGATTCTTGTAGGGTTGTATTGATTCCAAGACGGAGTAAGTGCAGATGTTACTCAGTGAAAGCAGGAGCTTAATCCCCAGGGAAGGACGGAGTATTTTAAATTTTGTTTTTAGGCATGTTTGCGAGGTATATCAGATTAATGTTACGTCTACATAACGTGCTCATTGCCAACATAAACGGTGTAAAATGTAACATGTCAAAAAAACAAACAAACAAAAATTAAACAAGCAAAAGTTCATCCTTAACTTGGCTACTTAAATCATAAATAAATAAACGTTGGTGATGCTAAAGTAGAGAAAAATATTAAGCGGTTAGCCGTGGATTATACCAAAAGCGTCTCACCCGTTCATCGACATAGAAAAAGGTGAGCGAAGAGTCCACACACATGGGGGGGGGGGTAGAGTAACACAAGGGGGGGGGGGGGGGAGCGAAGAGTCCGTGGGGCGAAAAATTGCTTGTTATGATGCAACGGATACTAAGGCCTAACAATATAACAGTAAACCTATAACGCCAGGGTCTGTTTAAACTGGCAACATCCGTTATATTTTGAAGAACCCCCCCCACCCTGCCCCGCCCCCCCCCCAAAACCAGAACAAAACAATAAGTTACTCCGAGCTGTGTGTTTAAATACAAGTGTTTCGTTCCTTTAAGTTTCCTTCTTATATTTTGGACAATAGATTTCTCTCAATATTATTTAATAATGGAGCACAATCAGCTTGACATTTTGCTTTATTTCCTGTTCTTTCTCACAACAGTGAATTGCTCTCGCAAGAATAAATGCAATATTGCATGTCATTGAAATACACAGATGCAGGTACAATGATGCAATAGCATGTCTTTATTAATACAAGAAATGATTCTATACCCCGTCGAAGAGTAACCAAAGATGCTTCAATGCCATATATATATATATATATATATATATATATATATATATATATATATATATATATATATATATATATATATATATATATATATATCTATATATATATCTATATATATATATATATATG
This sequence comes from Protula sp. h YS-2021, assembly GCA_949752745.1. Taxonomy (NCBI): domain Eukaryota; kingdom Metazoa; phylum Annelida; class Polychaeta; order Sabellida; family Serpulidae; genus Protula; species Protula sp. h YS-2021. Next base: position 19,199,430 of record OX457025.1, on the reverse strand, counting down.
CTGATTTAAAACTTATTTTAAACTTCCTTTTTTGGGGGTGGGGTGGGAGGGGGGATGGCAGCCTACCTACATTCAGCGTCCATATTCAAGTTACGAATTGACTTTTCTATTACTGTCTCTAATATCATTTCTAAAAACCTTGTTTTCTGAGTTTCTTCTGAGTACACACACACAAGTGCGAGGGATTTCGTTCAAGTCAAGTCATGTATTTAAACCTCATTCGTAGAAAAAAAAAGAAACACAATCCTGCTAGCTTTGAAATATTAGTCAGTAAGTGATATATAAAAACCCGAAGTCTTCAGGACAAATAACACAGCACCTACTCTTTGAAAACAAACCACCAAAAATAAACCTTTCTCAATTGAATTCAAGCAGAGACACGTAAAAAATATTTATTATTTTTTTTGTAGGTAAAATGCTCAACAAGAGATCATCCTATTTCTATCTCACTAAAATTCAATGCACTGTTTAAATCCCAAACAAGCACACGGCCCCCGTAAACTCCAAGGCATAGTCTTACGTTCCAGCTTAAACAGAGGAAGAAACGCGCATTGTTTCTCAACTATATTTTATCAAGTTTTTGGTGTCATTATCTCATTTTTTAAAGGCACGTGTTTATATTTAGAACTAGATATTCAAAACAAAAACTCGAAAATATGTTCTCTTAGATTCCAAATGGGGTGGATTTGCATATTACTTACATATTATTTATCACTTATGTGTAACACTAAAGATATAAATTTATGAAACGATAATGAAAGTGAAAATAAAATCCTGGTCGTTGATGTGCTTCCAGGACAGGGAAACGAGTGCTCATTTCCTATTTAATTTGCTTATTTGAACACTGATAACAGTTACTGAATTTCATTTTATGTGAACTAGGAAGATTTTTTGGTTATCAAATTAACATAAAAATATAGTTTAAAGACCTAAGCAGCTTTCGCTCTAGCGGTGTGAGGCAATTCACTTCATCCAAAAATGGTATGGCAGCCCAAACATAAAACATTCTACACCTGAAAAATTTCAAATAAACAGCTATAAATGTAATTTAATTGGTTATTCAATTGCACAGATTCCATATTTTGGCATTTTTATCTCTAACCACGTTTTGCGTTTCATCTGAGCACCCACGCCACCCTCACCCTCAAATAAGTACTTTATGAACTGCCCTTTTTCAGTCAGAACAATATATATTCACGTACCAGATGGAATCACTTGTGCCTGTGTATCTCGGAAGCGATGTATCCCTTAGCCCTAGATTCTAGATCTCTGTATTGAGCAGTTGCATTGACGTCATTTTTCTTTCTGGATTGTTACACAAATAGCTCCCCGAAAGTAACATGTAGTTCTATTTTTTTTTATCCAGTGGTTATAGCACAATATGTTACATGTTTGAAAAATCAATAAGATTGCTTTTTAACTGAATGCGTTCTATAATTATTAAGATGCACCGATCTCCTGTATAAACCTGTCATGTGATTCTTATTCATCGAATAGCCCATATACCGTCCACAGGGCAGGGGGACTGATCACGCTAGAACTCTATGAATACGTTATCACCAAGCAGATATGCCCTTATTGCTTTTTTCGAGAATATACAGTTGTGGTGTCATGTTTCTTGAGGTCTAAAACACAGCCTCCTTTACCCCCAACTGAATCTCAGTCACACCGGCTTCAAGAAGGGCAATTCGTGCAAACCCATTAATGTTCATTGTCCACGAAGCTAGTTATACCAGTTTTGAAGATGACAAAGTGGGCTCTTTTGCCACCCGAATGGACACCGATGGCCATTCTAAAACACTTTGTTTTCACAAAACACGCGCGTCTTTTGACCAGTTGAATCGACAGATACATTATTAAGCTGTTTAGTAATGGGCCTAAATTGCACCCCTGTGGAACGCCATGAATAAAAAAAGTGTGTTGTGTAATGCCATGAATAAAAAAAAAGAGATAATACTAAATTATGTGGTCAAGTGTTGTCGACTTTGCGACATCATGTTCAGGGACGATTGTCCATATTTGTCGTTGTCGTTGGAGGGACAACCGTGTGTTCGGAAACATGCTGGTTCTGTAGGATTCTATGCAGTTTAGGCAAGTTTAACGAAGAGTGCATTGTGTACTGAAGCTTGCGGTGTTGTTTGACGATTACATGAAGTACTGGCTTGCTATTGGAAAGATGATTTAACGATAATGTTTCAATGAGCGTTTAATATTGTTCTATTGTGCCTGCCACCCTTTATTCAGTAAGCAATATAAAACTGAGGTAGGCCGATCCGGGGAAGTTTGACCGCTATTTATGAAACGCCATGCTACTGATTACTTGTCAGTGAACTGAATAGTAGTCAAATAATGCTTTAGAAAGACTTCGCGTTGCAAATAATGTTTAAATATTAAACCAGGGCGGTAAAATGTGGCCAATTGCCTGATCGAATGATTATTTTTGCGGGAAATTTGCAACGCGTTGCGGTCACATGGCTATTTTTCTGATATAAGAACGGAACCCCCGGAGAGTGGGGGTCAGTCCCAAATCGGTAGTACGTGTGGTAAAATGGATTAAGAATGGATTTCTTATGGGTGAGTTGAAATATCTACGTTCTTTAAATTAAATAGAAGACATTAAAGTAAATTATTTTTAAATTTTTCGCATGTTGTTAGTTCATTTAGTAATATTTTTATGTAAACTTCAGACATCTCGAAATGTACAGTGTGTTATTGTTAAAGAGGCCGCATGTGCACCGGCCATATTTAAAGGGTCGGAGAGCGGAAATTATTCAAATTCTGTATATATTTTAGTCGCTTTCAGTGCCAGAAATTAATGAGGTTTTTGTGTTAAAATCGCCGGCACTGCCACGCCGAAAATTGACAAATTATGGAATAACTGTTTAGCAGCGTACCACTAGATTACTAGTTTAACTAAAAATTTGTAAATATATTTGCGTTATAATTCAAAAGCGAGATTTTGACGCACTGAATGTCGTTTAAAATGATTTCGTTTATCGAACACAATGCCGTATTTCACTAATTTACACACGTCAATTATTTGTGTGTAAATTTCCGCCTTAAATAGAATTTTAATCGGTTTCTTATGGAGGATAAATCCCATGAAATTTAGTGCTCTTAGGTGTCATAATTAATAAAAACGAGAATAGTTCTGCCATGTTTAAAGCAATCTAAACATTCAAAGCTTAATTTAATTATTTTTACCAGGTTGAATTCGTGATTTCTCGGAGGCATGGTGCTGCAAATATTGGGGCATATTTAGGTAAACAGTGATATAGAATCTAAATGCCTCTTTATAAAATGTGCTGTGTGTGTTGAATACTGAATAATGTATTTAGAATCTGTAATGTGCTGTGTTGTGCATTGACATATCGGTGCAAAGCTTTTGGAATATGACAGAGATCTTTGTTTATACTGTCATTTTGTAATATCTTGCATTTAGTTACTATTAATTAATAATATTAATAATTTCTATACAATGACTTAAAGATGTATATATATTTTTATTTTTTTTATTTTATTTTTTTTTGCAGTTTTCACCTTATGTCAAGCAACCACATATGAGTGAATAAAAACCCCGATCAGTAGTTAACGCGGCTTTTCTTCCGAACATCACAGTGAAAACTAAATAAGATGCGTGGATTCGACCACAAGCAGTGCTGTTTCGCCTTCGTGGGAACCGCAACGGTGTTTTGAACGGCTATGTGTTCAGAGTGGCCCCAACAAACCTCACACGCAAACTGATGTTGTTTTGTGAAAGCTGCAACAGCCCGCCAATTTCCGCGTTGGGATCAGAGGAGACTGAAACCGACTCATGGAATTCTATCACAGGCAAACTGATGTTTTGTTTTGTGAAAGCTGCAACAGCCCGCCAATTTCCGCGTTCGGATCAGAGGAGACTGAAACCGACTCACAGAATTCTGTCACACGCAAACTGATGTTTTGTTTTGTGAAAGCTGCAACAGCCCGCCAATTACCGCGTTGGGATCAGAGGAGGCTGAAACCGACTCATAGAATTTCTGCCATACGCAAACTGATGTTTCGCTCTCACAGAGGCTGACTTCAACAACTTGACGACTACCGCGGTGGGACGAAAGGGACCAAACGTAGACTGATGCTTCACTTCCGCGGGACTGCTCCTGAGTTGTGGCATTGGAAATGAGATCATGGTACGTGCCATTGCTGACTGATGCTTCACTTCCGCGGGACTGCTCCTGAGTTGGGGCATTGGAACTGAGATCATGGGGCATGCCATTGCTCACCCCAAAAGCCATTGTGTGCTCTGGTAGTGTTTCTGTGTACAAATTATTTTGCAGGTGGACGTTTTGAACATTTTTCAAAGTTTTGAAAAGGAGTAAAAGCAATGAAAAACAAATACTGAAATGTAAAAGTTTTATTTTTTAAATTGTTTTAGTTCAGTATTTTGTATCGAAACTTATCAAGTTTAAACCAGAATTTTGAGCGTGTTGTTTAGGATTGAATATTATCAGTCTCGATGCGAATCTTTAGTGTGTTGTTGTTTAAAGTGGACCCCAGCCACAAGTTTCTTATTGAAACCAATATGACTAGGTCAGAGGAATACGTGGTGTGATATAATGCAAATAATGAACTAAACTAAGCCGGGAGGGGACAAGACTTGTCCATTTGCATTATATGTATTCGTAAAGGGGTATTTTAAGATAACCCCTTCCCACGACCGGCTGGGGCATTCTGAGCGCCAAGTTGAGTTAGACGCCGGGGTTTGCTTGCAAGCCCTAAGGAATGTAACATCCACTGAAGTACACCAGTTAAAATTAACACACTGGATTTCGTGTCGAGACTTAAATTTAAAGGGTTTTGCATACCACCATATGTTCTTGTAACAGTGTGACCAAATGCGAGTTATCGAAAGTATTTATCTTCAGCTGTTATTAACTGTACCGCCAAAATTATAAGCCCGAGGTTGTGTTGGTTGCGTACATTATGACGAAGTTTAAATTGAATAAGGAATAATTTAAATCAAAGGATAAAATGTGTGTTTAATCAAGTAGTAGTGTGCATATCGCGTACCTTCGGATTTGGGCCTATAGGTTTGGGGTGTCCGTCCGTCCGTCTGTTCGTCATCGCTTTATACCCCTATGAATTTGGGGGCCGTTAGGGCCTGCTTGTGTTTCACAAATACTTACTTGTTAATTGTGTTTTGGGATCACTGAACTTGAGTCATGAGGGTTCTTGATCGGTTATCTTATTCTTGTTAGGACACTTTTTTCGTGGATTTGGAAGGTGGTCAGGCTTACTTCATGTTGATTCTCCTTATTTTGTGTCACCTCCTTTTACTGCAAGCAGTCAATATGTCTGCAAAATCTGAACCTGCTGGCCCCAGGGTTAGCACTAGGGTACGTGTTCCCACAACAAGAGGACTAGACTACCAAATCGACTTAGCGATTCAAGACTTGAAAAGGTATAGGTCTATAATTCTGAGAAAGGCTAGTAAAGTCGAAATTGAGGTGAAGCAGGATGCTCCCAATTTCTTGGAACTCAGTGGTCTGAAAGAGGCTTTAAAAATTGATCGTGGAAAACTGGATGAGGCTTATGACAGACTGAGAGATTATTCCAAAGGTGCATTTGACGACCAAATTAAAGAGCAATTTTTTGATACGTGTCGTAAGCATTATCACGTCGTTGATCTAATAGAAGAGGCTTTTGAAAAGAAAATTCAAGAAGGCACAGGTGATGAGCTTGATACAGGTAGTATCCAATCTGGGTGTTCTAGACTTTCTGAAGGATCGCGTCGATCTCTTCGCTCTTTTCGGTCAGGCCCAAAGGTTGTATCTGAAAACCAAATTAAGTTGGAAAATCGCAGTTTGAAACAGGAGTCGTCTGTGGTTTCCGTTAGGGCTCAAAACTGTCGTAAGTCGGAAGGTAATCAGGATCTTTCCGATAATCGGAGTATCGACGGAGATAAATTCCAAGCTTCAAATCGATCTCTAATATCTGGCAGATCTGACGACTCTTCAAAATCAAAAGCAAATGTAGAGTTAGCTGCTCTTAAACTGAAGTTACTCAGAGCTAGAAAAGAGCGTGAAATGGAACTAGCTCGCAAGAGAGCTGAAATAAAAGCTGAGCAAGCGAACATTGAAATTTTGCGAGCTCAAGAAAATTATGAAATGGCTGTTGCCAGGGATAGGCTTTTAACCAATAGCGTCTTGGCTGCGACTGACAATAGTGAGGATGATGTTTCATTGGTCAACAAACACACGTTTGTTGATGAGTTTGTATCGAAACACACTCCCGACCGCTACCCTCAGGCATATGTTGCTAGTAGTCCTGAGAATACAAAGGCTCAGGTTCCGAAATCTCGGGTTGAATTTGTAGACGAAGCTCTCGCAGGTTCTGCCCAAGTCACTCAGACTGACGGTGAGAAAGGCTTTCCAGTATCTCAGGGTAACCCAATTGGTTCGAACATCCTAGACTACCAAAGTCATTTGTTGAGCCTAACGAAAGCTATGTGTGATCAGATAGCACTTAGTCGGTTGCCTGTAGCCGAGCCAGGCATTTTCACAGGTGACCCGCTAAAATTCCCTGCTTGGAAAGTTTCTTTTGACACTCTTATCGCTAGCAAGAGTATCCCTGTCAACGAAAGGCTTCACTATCTCAATCGTTATCTTGGAGGTGAGGCCAAAGAGTCGGTAGAGAGCTTTTTTCTGTTATCCTCTGGTGAGGCTTACAGCAAATCTTACGAACTCTTGGTTAAGCGGTACGGGGATTCTTTTGTACTTTCATCGGCCTTTCGTGACAGGCTTGAAGAGTGGCCAAAAGTCAATAGCAAGGATGGGCTAGCTCTTCGGAAGCTAGTGGATTTTCTGAAACAGTGTGACACGGCAATGGAATCTATTCCAAGTTTGGCTGTACTCAACGATGAGGTCGAAAATCGCAAAATTCTTGCCAAACTCCCAGACTGGCTAGTGAATAGATGGGCTAGGAAGGTTGCTTTATCGCGATCTGAGAAGGGAAAGTTTCCTTCTTTTCGGGATTTTGTTTGCTTCATGTCGAAAGAAGAAGACATAGCAAACGATCCAGTGACTTCGCTGACTTCTATCAAGTCATGTCATGCTTCAAATCCCAGTAGAGCCAAAACATCTGGTGACAATGGACATTACAAATCAACTTCTGGAAAATCTTCGGCTCGCGCATTTTCCACTGATACTCAGGAGTCCTGCGCCTTTTGCAAGTCGCATCACAGGCTGAGTTCGTGTCAGGTTTTTGTGGATGCTGATTTGATAGAGAGGACTAACGTAATTAAGAGACTTGGTCTCTGCCTAGGTTGCTTGCGGGAAAAGCACATGGTTAAAGATTGCAAACAAAAATCATCGTGTGACAAATGCGGAAGGAAACATCACACAGCTTCACATGATGTTCGTATCGTCAAAGGCCAGACCCAGGTTAAAGCTTCGAGCGCTTGTGGTTTTGATTGTGGTCCAGCAAAGGAAGGCTCAAAAAGTTCAATGATTGTGCCTGTATTTCTCTCTCATGAAAGAAATCCTGACAAAGAAATCCTGGTTTATTGCATGCTTGACACGCAATCAGATCAGTCCTTTGTGCTGCAAAAGGCATGTGATGATTTGAATGTTCAAGGCACCGAGGTGGAACTTATTCTTTCTACTCTAACCAACAAAGAGACAGTTCTGCGCAGTAGCAAGGTTGCTGGTTTACATGTCCGCGGATTTGACAGCCAGTCTACAATTCCCTTGCCAAGTCTCTATACAAAACAAGAGATGCCGGCTGACAAAGGCCATATTCCAATACCGGAGATGATTGACAAATGGCCTTATCTGTCAAAACTGAAAGGTAAAGTTGCGCCTTTGAAAGATTGCCCTATTGCTTTGCTATTGGGTTATAATTGTTCCCGAGCTCTCGCTCCACTTGAGGTGATTCCCCCTGTGGACAACGGCCCTTTTGGCGTTCGTACTGAGCTAGGATGGAGCGTAGTTGGCTTGATTGACTTAAATTGCACGGGACAGGACTTTGGTGTTAGCCACAGAATAAGCTGTCAAGTCAAAGATTTAGCCACTGGCAGGTCGTCTGTTCAGTTCTCGTTTCACTCGAAGGTTAAAGAGGTTGTGAATCCTTCTGAATTGATTAAAATCCTGGAGTCGGATTTTAAGGATGACAATGTGAAGGATACTAAAGGAATGTCTCAAGAAGATAGAGCATTTCTAGAAATAATGCAAAACCGGATCAAGGTGGACGAAGAAGGGTTTTATGAAATGCCTTTACCCTTCAAACCCAACCACACCTCTTTGTTTAACAACAGAGAACAAGTAGTCAAACGAATGCTACCTTTGAGAAAGAAACTTGAAAACGACAAAGCGTATTATGATGAATACGTTGCCTTTATGAAGGAAATGACCGAAAACGGCTATGCTGAGGAAGTTCCCAGTTCAGAGATTATAAAGACCAAAAACGTTTGGTATGTTCCCCATTTCGGCGTATACCACAAAGTAAAACAAAAACTTCGAATAGTTTTTGATTGTAGCGCCAGATACAGGGGTGTATCATTAAATGACACACTTCTGTCCGGCCCGGACTTAGTAAATTCCCTTTTGGGAGTCCTGCTTCGTTTTAGAAAGAACCGAATCGCATTTCTAGGAGACATCGAAAAGATGTTTTACCGATTTCGAGTGTCTCCAGATAATAGGGACTACCTAAGATTCCTTTGGTGGAAAGATGGAAATCTTAACAAACCTTTGCGCGTTTTTCGCATGAAAGTGCATATCTTCGGTGCTGTCTCTTCACCCGCTTGTGCGACTTATGGATTGAGAAAAATTGCCGAGGACCACGAGTCAACATTTGGGTTTGATGCTGGAAGTTTCATTCGAAATGATTTTTATGTAGACGACGGGTTAACTTCTGTGCCTGATGTGAGTTCTGCAAAGGATCTAATTCTTAGAACAACTCTATTGTGCCAACAGGGCAATATCCGGCTGCATAAATTCATCTCAAACAGCAAAGAAGTCTTGGAAACTATCCCCGAAAAAGACAGAGCTGACAAGTTTCAGAACATTGATCTGCATTTTGATGGTGTACCCAAGGTATTAGGTGTTCAGTGGAAGGTTGCGTCAGATGCTTTCAGGTTCAACGTACTCATAAAAGAACACGCATTCACTCGTCGCGGGATACTGTCAATCATTGGATCCTTGTATGATCCCCTTGGATTTATCGCCCCATTCACAGTACGTGGAAAACGAATTCTTCAAGAACTGTGCCAGTTGAAACTTGAATGGGACGAAGAGATCCCGAGTTTTATTAAAACTCGGTGGCAATCATGGTGTAAAGAAGTTCCAGAATTGTCTGCTTTCTGCGCCGACCGCTGTTACATTCCAAAATGTTTCGGCAGGGTATCCCAAATAGAAATGCATCATTTCTCTGATGCTAGCACTGTGGGGTTATGCTCATACTTGAGAGTTTTTGATGAGAAAGGTCGTGTGCATGTAACATTTCTAATAGGCAAGGCCAGGGTTGCTCCTATCAAGAAAATATCCATTCCGAGACTGGAATTAGCAGCTGCTACCCTGTCAGTGCGCATGGCTTTAAGACTTCAAGAGGATCTGAAATATGATCAGGTCGCCCACCACTACTGGACGGATAGTACCATTGTTTTAGGCTACATATCCAACGAGTCTCGTCGCTTTCATACCTACGTGGCTAACCGCGTTCAGTTCATCCGTGACAATACCTCTTTGTCGGAGTGGTACTTTATCAGGGGTGAATTCAATCCCGCGGACTGCGCAAGTCGAGGTCTAAAAGCTCATCAACTCACTGCTTCTAGTGTTTGGATAAAAGGCCCACATTTCTTATGGCGTCAAAACCAACTGAAACCAGCAGAAGAGTTTCCCATTTGCAAAAGCGACCCAGAGGTAAAGACAGTAAAGTGTTTTACAACAGCGTCGATATCGTCAAAATTTGATTGCAGTGGTTTCTCACGCGCGTCAAAATGGAGTAGGTTGATTAAAGCGGTGGCTTTATGTTTAACCTGGAAGTCTCGCTTAAGACAAAAAATTGGTCAAGGACCTGTGACAAGATCGAAGTCTTTCAGTCAGTCTATTTTAGACTGCATTACCGTTGATGATTTGAGAAAAGCAGAAAGGGAAATTATCAAATGTGTCCAAACTGAAAGTTTCCCAACCGAAAGAAACTGTCTTCTATTGCTGGGTGTGCGACACGAAGACATCGACAGAAGTGTGGCGAGCAAACGAAACGCCTCACTTAAGGCTGATAGTGCCTTGTATAAACTTGACTGCTTTGTTGATCCGGAAGGTATCATCAGAGTGGGTGGTAGATTACAGCGCTCTAATTTATCTCCTGAAGAACGACAACCAATTGTCCTGCCAAAATCGCATCACGTGACTATCTTGATTATTAGGCATTTTCATGAAAGCATTCAGCACCAAGGCAGACTCATGACCCATAATTCTATTCGATCGGCAGGTTTTTGGATTATACATGGCAGTGCTAAAATATTTCAGTACATTTCACAATGTGTAGTATGCAGGAAAAATAGAAGCACTTGTGAGACTCAAAAAATGGCCTTTTTGCCTGACGACAGAGTTCAAAGCTGCGCTCCGTTCGACTATACTGGTGTCGATTACTTTGGTCCGTTTGTGGTAAAAGAAGGTAGAAAAGAAGTTAAGAGGTATGGAGTAATCTTTACCTGCATGGCAAGTAGGGCAGTACATCTGGAGGTTGCAAACTCTCTGAGTACCGATTCTTTTATCAATGCACTGCGTCGCTTTTTTGCTGTTCGGGGACCAATCAGGATCCTGAGATCTGATCAAGGAACAAACTTCATCGGCGCAAAAGGTCAAATGAATGACCTGTTTGAATTGAGCAAAGTTAAGGACCATTTGTTGAAAGTCGGTTGTGATTTCGAGTTTGTAATGAATACGCCTTCTAGTAGTCACATGGGCGGTGTATGGGAGAGATTAATCAGAAGCGTGAAGAACATTTTGTCCGTTCTGCTCTCTCAGCTAGGCACGCAGATTGATGATGAGTGTCTTCGGACATTTATGGCTGAGGTCATGGCTATTCTCAACTGTAGACCTCTTGCAGCAACTCACATTAATGATCCGACCGCACCAGCCCCACTTTGTCCAAATCATTTACTTACGATGAAGTCGAGTGTTATTTTGGCACCTCCAGGAGAATTTGATAAACCAGACGTATATAGCATTAAACGTTGGCGAAGGGGTTCAGTTTCTAGCCAATGAATTCTGGAACAGATGGCGGAAAGAGTATTTGTCTTTACTGCAGCCTCGTCAAAAGTGGCATAAACAAAAGCGAAATATAACTCCTGGCGATATCGTTCTAGTTTGTGACGAAGGTTTGCCTCGTAATTGCTGGAAACTGGCTCGTGTTACTGAAGTATTTCCTTCTCGAGATGGACTAGTACGAAAGGTGATGCTCGAAATTGGTAACAGAGATCTATCCAAAGAACACAGGTATTTAGAAAGACCGATACATAAGTTGGTGACCTTGGTGGAATCAGTGTAACAATTTGAGTGTAAAATAGAGGCCGGAGAAAATCCCCACCGAGGAGCCTTTTGCAAGTTATTAGAATGGTTGATTGTGCGTTTAAATGTAAATATGTAATACGTTCATGGCATCCTGTTTTGTAAAATTAAACTGCGATTAATTTTGGGGAGCCATGTTGTGTAATGCCATGAATAAAAAAAAAGAGATAATACTAAATTATGTGGTCAAGTGTTGTCGACTTTGCGACATCATGTTCAGGGACGATTGTCCATATTTGTCGTTGTCGTTGGAGGGACAACCGTGTGTTCGGAAACATGCTGGTTCTGTAGGATTCTATGCAGTTTAGGCAAGTTTAACGAAGAGTGCATTGTGTACTGAAGCTTGCGGTGTTGTTTGACGATTACATGAAGTACTGGCTTGCTATTGGAAAGATGATTTAACGATAATGTTTCAATGAGCGTTTAATATTGTTCTATTGTGCCTGCCACCCTTTATTCAGTAAGCAATATAAAACTGAGGTAGGCCGATCCGGGGAAGTTTGACCGCTATTTATGAAACGCCATGCTACTGATTACTTGTCAGTGAACTGAATAGTAGTCAAATAATGCTTTAGAAAGACTTCGCGTTGCGAATAATGTTTAAATATTAAACCAGGGCGGTAAAATGTGGCCAATTGCCTGATCGAATGATTATTTTTGCGGGAAATTTGCAACGCGTTGCGGTCACATGGCTATTTTTCTGATATAAGAACGGAACCCCCGGAGAGTGGGGGTCAGTCCCAAATCGGTAGTACGTGTGGTAAAATGGATTAAGAATGGATTTCTTATGGGTGAGTTGAAATATCTACGTTCTTTAAATTAAATAGAAAACATTAAAGTAAATTATTTTTAAATTTTTCGCATGTTGTTAGTTCATTTAGTAATATTTTTATGTAAACTTCAGACATCTCGAAATGTACAGTGTGTTATTGTTAAAGAGGCCGCATGTGCACCGGCCATATTTAAAGGGTCGGAGAGCGGAAATTATTCAAATTCTGTATATATTTTAGTCGCTTTCAGTGCCAGAAATTAATGAGGTTTTTGTGTTAAAATCGCCGGCACTGCCACGCCGAAAATTGACAAATTATGGAATAACTGTTTAGCAGCGTACCACTAGATTACTAGTTTAACTAAAAATTTGTAAATATATTTGCGTTATAATTCAAAAGCGAGATTTTGACGCACTGAATGTCGTTTAAAATGATTTCGTTTATCGAACACAATGCCGTATTTCACTAATTTACACACGTCAATTATTTGTGTGTAAATTTCCGCCTTAAATAGAATTTTAATCGGTTTCTTATGGAGGATAAATCCCATGAAATTTAGTGCTCTTAGGTGTCATAATTAATAAAAACGAGAATAGTTCTGCCATGTTTAAAGCAATCTAAACATTCAAAGCTTAATTTAATTATTTTTACCAGGTTGAATTCGTGATTTCTCGGAGGCATGGTGCTGCAAATATTGGGGCATATTTAGGTAAACAGTGATATAGAATCTAAATGCCTCTTTATAAAATGTGCTGTGTGTGTTGAATACTGAATAATGTATTTAGAATCTGTAATGTGCTGTGTTGTGCATTGACATATCGGTGCAAAGCTTTTGGAATATGACAGAGATCTTTGTTTATACTGTCATTTTGTAATATCTTGCATTTAGTTACTATTAATTAAAAATATTAATAATTTCTATACAATGACTTAAAGATGTATATATATTTTTATTTTTTTTATTTTATTTTTTTTTGCAGTTTTCACCTTATGTCAAGCAACCACATATGAGTGAATAAAAACCCCGATCAGTAGTTAACGCGGCTTTTCTTCCGAACATCACAGTGAAAACTAAATAAGATGCGTGGATTCGACCACAAGCAGTGCTGTTTCGCCTTCGTGGGAACCGCAACGGTGTTTTGAACGGCTATGTGTTCAGAGTGGCCCCAACAAACCTCACACGCAAACTGATGTTGTTTTGTGAAAGCTGCAACAGCCCGCCAATTTCCGCGTTGGGATCAGAGGAGACTGAAACCGACTCATAGAATTCTATCACAGGCAAACTGATGTTTTGTTTTGTGAAAGCTGCAACAGCCCGCCAATTTCCGCGTTCGGATCAGAGGAGACTGAAACCGACTCACAGAATTCTGTCACACGCAAACTGATGTTTTGTTTTGTGAAAGCTGCAACAGCCCGCCAATTACCGCGTTGGGATCAGAGGAGGCTGAAACCGACTCATAGAATTTCTGCCATACGCAAACTGATGTTTCGCTCTCACAGAGGATGACTTCAACAACTTGACGACTACCGCGGTGGGACGAAAGGGACCAAACGCAGACTGATGCTTCACTTCCGCGGGACTGCTCCTGAGTTGTGGCATTGGAACTGAGATCATGGTACGTGCCATTGCTGACTGATGCTTCACTTCCGCGGGACTGCTCCTGAGTTGGGGCATTGGAACTGAGATCATGGGGCATGCCATTGCTCACCCCAAAAGCCATTGTGTGCTCTGGTAGTGTTTCTGTGTACAAATTATTTTGCAGGTGGACGTTTTGAACATTTTTCAAAGTTTTGAAAAGGAGTAAAAGCAATGAAAAACAAATACTGAAATGTAAAAGTTTTATTTTTTAAATTGTTTTAGTTCAGTATTTTGTATCGAAACTTATCAAGTTTAAACCAGAATTTTGAGCGTGTTGTTTAGGATTGAATATTATCAGTCTCGATGCGAATCTTTAGTGTGTTGTTGTTTAAAGTGGACCCCAGCCACAAGTTTCTTATTGAAACCAATATGACTAGGTCAGAGGAATACGTGGTGTGATATAATGCAAATAATGAACTAAACTAAGCCGGGAGGGGACAAGACTTGTCCATTTGCATTATATGTATTCGTAAAGGGGTATTTTAAGATAACCCCTTCCCACGACCGGCTGGGGCATTCTGAGCGCCAAGTTGAGTTAGACGCCGGGGTTTGCTTGCAAGCCCTAAGGAATGTAACATCCACTGAAGTACACCAGTTAAAATTAACACACTGGATTTCGTGTCGAGACTTAAATTTAAAGGGTTTTGCATACCACCATATGTTCTTGTAACAGTGTGACCAAATGCGAGTTATCGAAAGTATTTATCTTCAGCTGTTATTAACTGTACCGCCAAAATTATAAGCCCGAGGTTGTGTTGGTTGCGTACATTATGACGAAGTTTAAATTGAATAAGGAATAATTTAAATCAAAGGATAAAATGTGTGTTTAATCAAGTAGTAGTGTGCATATCGCGTACCTTCGGATTTGGGCCTATAGGTTTGGGGTGTCCGTCCGTCCGTCTGTTCGTCATCGCTTTATACCCCTATGAATTTGGGGGCCGTTAGGGCCTGCTTGTGTTTCACAAATACTTACTTGTTAATTGTGTTTTGGGATCACTGAACTTGAGTCATGAGGGTTCTTGATCGGTTATCTTATTCTTGTTAGGACACTTTTTTCGTGGATTTGGAAGGTGGTCAGGCTTACTTCATGTTGATTCTCCTTATTTTGTGTCACCTCCTTTTACTGCAAGCAGTCAATATGTCTGCAAAATCTGAACCTGCTGGCCCCAGGGTTAGCACTAGGGTACGTGTTCCCACAACAAGAGGACTAGACTACCAAATCGACTTAGCGATTCAAGACTTGAAAAGGTATAGGTCTATAATTCTGAGAAAGGCTAGTAAAGTCGAAATTGAGGTGAAGCAGGATGCTCCCAATTTCTTGGAACTCAGTGGTCTGAAAGAGGCTTTAAAAATTGATCGTGGAAAACTGGATGAGGCTTATGACAGACTGAGAGATTATTCCAAAGGTGCATTTGACGACCAAATTAAAGAGCAATTTTTTGATACGTGTCGTAAGCATTATCACGTCGTTGATCTAATAGAAGAGGCTTTTGAAAAGAAAATTCAAGAAGGCACAGGTGATGAGCTTGATACAGGTAGTATCCAATCTGGGTGTTCTAGACTTTCTGAAGGATCGCGTCGATCTCTTCGCTCTTTTCGGTCAGGCCCAAAGGTTGTATCTGAAAACCAAATTAAGTTGGAAAATCGCAGTTTGAAACAGGAGTCGTCTGTGGTTTCCGTTAGGGCTCAAAACTGTCGTAAGTCGGAAGGTAATCAGGATCTTTCCGATAATCGGAGTATCGACGGAGATAAATTCCAAGCTTCAAATCGATCTCTAATATCTGGCAGATCTGACGACTCTTCAAAATCAAAAGCAAATGTAGAGTTAGCTGCTCTTAAACTGAAGTTACTCAGAGCTAGAAAAGAGCGTGAAATGGAACTAGCTCGCAAGAGAGCTGAAATAAAAGCTGAGCAAGCGAACATTGAAATTTTGCGAGCTCAAGAAAATTATGAAATGGCTGTTGCCAGGGATAGGCTTTTAACCAATAGCGTCTTGGCTGCGACTGACAATAGTGAGGATGATGTTTCATTGGTCAACAAACACACGTTTGTTGATGAGTTTGTATCGAAACACACTCCCGACCGCTACCCTCAGGCATATGTTGCTAGTAGTCCTGAGAATACAAAGGCTCAGGTTCCGAAATCTCGGGTTGAATTTGTAGACGAAGCTCTCGCAGGTTCTGCCCAAGTCACTCAGACTGACGGTGAGAAAGGCTTTCCAGTATCTCAGGGTAACCCAATTGGTTCGAACATCCTAGACTACCAAAGTCATTTGTTGAGCCTAACGAAAGCTATGTGTGATCAGATAGCACTTAGTCGGTTGCCTGTAGCCGAGCCAGGCATTTTCACAGGTGACCCGCTAAAATTCCCTGCTTGGAAAGTTTCTTTTGACACTCTTATCGCTAGCAAGAGTATCCCTGTCAACGAAAGGCTTCACTATCTCAATCGTTATCTTGGAGGTGAGGCCAAAGAGTCGGTAGAGAGCTTTTTTCTGTTATCCTCTGGTGAGGCTTACAGCAAATCTTACGAACTCTTGGTTAAGCGGTACGGGGATTCTTTTGTACTTTCATCGGCCTTTCGTGACAGGCTTGAAGAGTGGCCAAAAGTCAATAGCAAGGATGGGCTAGCTCTTCGGAAGCTAGTGGATTTTCTGAAACAGTGTGACACGGCAATGGAATCTATTCCAAGTTTGGCTGTACTCAACGATGAGGTCGAAAATCGCAAAATTCTTGCCAAACTCCCAGACTGGCTAGTGAATAGATGGGCTAGGAAGGTTGCTTTATCGCGATCTGAGAAGGGAAAGTTTCCTTCTTTTCGGGATTTTGTTTGCTTCATGTCGAAAGAAGAAGACATAGCAAACGATCCAGTGACTTCGCTGACTTCTATCAAGTCATGTCATGCTTCAAATCCCAGTAGAGCCAAAACATCTGGTGACAATGGACATTACAAATCAACTTCTGGAAAATCTTCGGCTCGCGCATTTTCCACTGATACTCAGGAGTCCTGCGCCTTTTGCAAGTCGCATCACAGGCTGAGTTCGTGTCAGGTTTTTGTGGATGCTGATTTGATAGAGAGGACTAACGTAATTAAGAGACTTGGTCTCTGCCTAGGTTGCTTGCGGGAAAAGCACATGGTTAAAGATTGCAAACAAAAATCATCGTGTGACAAATGCGGAAGGAAACATCACACAGCTTCACATGATGTTCGTATCGTCAAAGGCCAGACCCAGGTTAAAGCTTCGAGCGCTTGTGGTTTTGATTGTGGTCCAGCAAAGGAAGGCTCAAAAAGTTCAATGATTGTGCCTGTATTTCTCTCTCATGAAAGAAATCCTGACAAAGAAATCCTGGTTTATTGCATGCTTGACACGCAATCAGATCAGTCCTTTGTGCTGCAAAAGGCATGTGATGATTTGAATGTTCAAGGCACCGAGGTGGAACTTATTCTTTCTACTCTAACCAACAAAGAGACAGTTCTGCGCAGTAGCAAGGTTGCTGGTTCACATGTCCGCGGATTTGACAGCCAGTCTACAATTCCCTTGCCAAGTCTCTATACAAAACAAGAGATGCCGGCTGACAAAGGCCATATTCCAATACCGGAGATGATTGACAAATGGCCTTATCTGTCAAAACTGAAAGGTAAAGTTGCGCCTTTGAAAGATTGCCCTATTGCTTTGCTATTGGGTTATAATTGTTCCCGAGCTCTCGCTCCACTTGAGGTGATTCCCCCTGTGGACAACGGCCCTTTTGGCGTTCGTACTGAGCTAGGATGGAGCGTAGTTGGCTTGATTGACTTAAATTGCACGGGACAGGACTTTGGTGTTAGCCACAGAATAAGCTGTCAAGTCAAAGATTTAGCCACTGGCAGGTCGTCTGTTCAGTTCTCGTTTCACTCGAAGGTTAAAGAGGTTGTGAATCCTTCTGAATTGATTAAAATCCTGGAGTCGGATTTTAAGGATGACAATGTGAAGGATACTAAAGGAATGTCTCAAGAAGATAGAGCATTTCTAGAAATAATGCAAAACCGGATCAAGGTGGACGAAGAAGGGTTTTATGAAATGCCTTTACCCTTCAAACCCAACCACACCTCTTTGTTTAACAACAGAGAACAAGTAGTCAAACGAATGCTACCTTTGAGAAAGAAACTTGAAAACGACAAAGCGTATTATGATGAATACGTTGCCTTTATGAAGGAAATGACCGAAAACGGCTATGCTGAGGAAGTTCCCAGTTCAGAGATTATAAAGACCAAAAACGTTTGGTATGTTCCCCATTTCGGCGTATACCACAAAGTAAAACAAAAACTTCGAATAGTTTTTGATTGTAGCGCCAGATACAGGGGTGTATCATTAAATGACACACTTCTGTCCGGCCCGGACTTAGTAAATTCCCTTTTGGGAGTCCTGCTTCGTTTTAGAAAGAACCGAATCGCATTTCTAGGAGACATCGAAAAGATGTTTTACCGATTTCGAGTGTCTCCAGATAATAGGGACTACCTAAGATTCCTTTGGTGGAAAGATGGAAATCTTAACAAACCTTTGCGCGTTTTTCGCATGAAAGTGCATATCTTCGGTGCTGTCTCTTCACCCGCTTGTGCGACTTATGGATTGAGAAAAATTGCCGAGGACCACGAGTCAACATTTGGGTTTGATGCTGGAAGTTTCATTCGAAATGATTTTTATGTAGACGACGGGTTAACTTCTGTGCCTGATGTGAGTTCTGCAAAGGATCTAATTCTTAGAACAACTCTATTGTGCCAACAGGGCAATATCCGGCTGCATAAATTCATCTCAAACAGCAAAGAAGTCTTGGAAACTATCCCCGAAAAAGACAGAGCTGACAAGTTTCAGAACATTGATCTGCATTTTGATGGTGTACCCAAGGTATTAGGTGTTCAGTGGAAGGTTGCGTCAGATGCTTTCAGGTTCAACGTACTCATAAAAGAACACGCATTCACTCGTCGCGGGATACTGTCAATCATTGGATCCTTGTATGATCCCCTTGGATTTATCGCCCCATTCACAGTACGTGGAAAACGAATTCTTCAAGAACTGTGCCAGTTGAAACTTGAATGGGACGAAGAGATCCCGAGTTTTATTAAAACTCGGTGGCAATCATGGTGTAAAGAAGTTCCAGAATTGTCTGCTTTCTGCGCCGACCGCTGTTACATTCCAAAATGTTTCGGCAGGGTATCCCAAATAGAAATGCATCATTTCTCTGATGCTAGCACTGTGGGGTACGGACAATGCTCATACTTGAGAGTTTTTGATGAGAAAGGTCGTGTGCATGTAACATTTCTAATAGGCAAGGCCAGGGTTGCTCCTATCAAGAAAATATCCATTCCGAGACTGGAATTAGCAGCTGCTACCCTGTCAGTGCGCATGGCTTTAAGACTTCAAGAGGATCTGAAATATGATCAGGTCGCCCACCACTACTGGACGGATAGTACCATTGTTTTAGGCTACATATCCAACGAGTCTCGTCGCTTTCATACCTACGTGGCTAACCGCGTTCAGTTCATCCGTGACAATACCTCTTTGTCGGAGTGGTACTTTATCAGGGGTGAATTCAATCCCGCGGACTGCGCAAGTCGAGGTCTAAAAGCTCATCAACTCACTGCTTCTAGTGTTTGGATAAAAGGCCCACATTTCTTATGGCGTCAAAACCAACTGAAACCAGCAGAAGAGTTTCCCATTTGCAAAAGCGACCCAGAGGTAAAGACAGTAAAGTGTTTTACAACAGCGTCGATATCGTCAAAATTTGATTGCAGTCGTTTCTCACGCGCGTCAAAATGGAGTAGGTTGATTAAAGCGGTGGCTTTATGTTTAACCTGGAAGTCTCGCTTAAGACAAAAAATTGGTCAAGGACCTGTGACAAGATCGAAGTCTTTCAGTCAGTCTATTTTAGACTGCATTACCGTTGATGATTTGAGAAAAGCAGAAAGGGAAATTATCAAATGTGTCCAAACTGAAAGTTTCCCAACCGAAAGAAACTGTCTTCTATTGCTGGGTGTGCGACACGAAGACATCGACAGAAGTGTGGCGAGCAAACGAAACGCCTCACTTAAGGCTGATAGTGCCTTGTATAAACTTGACTGCTTTGTTGATCCGGAAGGTATCATCAGAGTGGGTGGTAGATTACAGCGCTCTAATTTATCTCCTGAAGAACGACAACCAATTGTCCTGCCAAAATCGCATCACGTGACTATCTTGATTATTAGGCATTTTCATGAAAGCATTCAGCACCAAGGCAGACTCATGACCCATAATTCTATTCGATCGGCATGTTTTTGGATTATACATGGCAGTGCTAAAATATTTCAGTACATTTCACAATGTGTAGTATGCAGGAAAAATAGAAGCACTTGTGAGACTCAAAAAATGGCCTTTTTGCCTGACGACAGAGTTCAAAGCTGCGCTCCGTTCGACTATACTGGTGTCGATTACTTTGGTCCGTTTGTGGTAAAAGAAGGTAGAAAAGAAGTTAAGAGGTATGGAGTAATCTTTACCTGCATGGCAAGTAGGGCAGTACATCTGGAGGTTGCAAACTCTCTGAGTACCGATTCTTTTATCAATGCACTGCGTCGCTTTTTTGCTGTTCGGGGACCAATCAGGATCCTGAGATCTGATCAAGGAACAAACTTCATCGGCGCAAAAGGTCAAATGAATGACCTGTTTGAATTGAGCAAAGTTAAGGACCATTTGTTGAAAGTCGGTTGTGATTTCGAGTTTGTAATGAATACGCCTTCTAGTAGTCACATGGGCGGTGTATGGGAGAGATTAATCAGAAGCGTGAAGAACATTTTGTCCGTTCTGCTCTCTCAGCTAGGCACGCAGATTGATGATGAGTGTCTTCGGACATTTATGGCTGAGGTCATGGCTATTCTCAACTGTAGACCTCTTGCAGCAACTCACATTAATGATCCGACCGCACCAGCCCCACTTTGTCCAAATCATTTACTTACGATGAAGTCGAGTGTTATTTTGGCACCTCCAGGAGAATTTGATAAACCAGACGTATATAGCATTAAACGTTGGCGAAGGGGTTCAGTTTCTAGCCAATGAATTCTGGAACAGATGGCGGAAAGAGTATTTGTCTTTACTGCAGCCTCGTCAAAAGTGGCATAAACAAAAGCGAAATATAACTCCTGGCGATATCGTTCTAGTTTGTGACGAAGGTTTGCCTCGTAATTGCTGGAAACTGGCTCGTGTTACTGAAGTATTTCCTTCTCGAGATGGACTAGTACGAAAGGTGATGCTCGAAATTGGTAACAGAGATCTATCCAAAGAACACAGGTATTTAGAAAGACCGATACATAAGTTGGTGACCTTGGTGGAATCAGTGTAACAATTTGAGTGTAAAATAGAGGCCGGAGAAAATCCCCACCGAGGAGCCTTTTGCAAGTTATTAGAATGGTTGATTGTGCGTTTAAATGTAAATATGTAATACGTTCATGGCATCCTGTTTTGTAAAATTAAACTGCGATTAATTTTGGGGAGCCATGTTGTGTAATGCCATGAATAAAAAAAAAGAGATAATACTAAATTATGTGGTCAAGTGTTGTCGACTTTGCGACATCATGTTCAGGGACGATTGTCCATATTTGTCGTTGTCGTTGGAGGGACAACCGTGTGTTCGGAAACATGCTGGTTCTGTAGGATTCTATGCAGTTTAGGCAAGTTTAACGAAGAGTGCATTGTGTACTGAAGCTTGCGGTGTTGTTTGACGATTACATGAAGTACTGGCTTGCTATTGGAAAGATGATTTAACGATAATGTTTCAATGAGCGTTTAATATTGTTCTATTGTGCCTGCAACCCTTTATTCAGTAAGCAATATAAAACTGAGGTAGGCCGATCCGGGGAAGTTTGACCGCTATTTATGAAACGCCATGCTACTGATTACTTGTCAGTGAACTGAATAGTAGTCAAATAATGCTTTAGAAAGACTTCGCGTTGCGAATAATGTTTAAATATTAAACCAGGGCGGTAAAATGTGGCCAATTGCCTGATCGAATGATTATTTTTGCGGGAAATTTGCAACGCGTTGCGGTCACATGGCTATTTTTCTGATATAAGAACGGAACCCCCGGAGAGTGGGGGTCAGTCCCAAATCGGTAGTACGTGTGGTAAAATGGATTAAGAATGGATTTCTTATGGGTGAGTTGAAATATCTACGTTCTTTAAATTAAATAGAAAACATTAAAGTAAATTATTTTAAAATTTTTCGCATGTTGTTAGTTCATTTAGTAATATTTTTATGTAAACTTCAGACATCTCGAAATGTACAGTGTGTTATTGTTAAAGAGGCCGCATGTGCACCGGCCATATTTAAAGGGTCGGAGAGCGGAAATTATTCAAATTCTGTATATATTTTAGTCGCTTTCAGTGCCAGAAATTAATGAGGTTTTTGTGTTAAAATCGCCGGCACTGCCACGCCGAAAATTGACAAATTATGGAATAACTGTTTAGCAGCGTACCACTAGATTACTAGTTTAACTAAAATTTTGTAAATATATTTGCGTTATAATTCAAAAGCGAGATTTTGACGCACTGAATGTCGTTTAAAATGATTTCGTTTATCGAACACAATGCCGTATTTCACTAATTTACACACGTCAATTATTTGTGTGTAAATTTCCGCCTTAAATAGAATTTTAATCGGTTTCTTATGGAGGATAAATCCCATGAAATTTAGTGCTCTTAGGTGTCATAATTAATAAAAACGAGAATAGTTCTGCCATGTTTAAAGCAATCTAAACATTCAAAGCTTAATTTAATTATTTTTACCAGGTTGAATTCGTGATTTCTCGGAGGCATGGTGCTGCAAATATTGGGGCATATTTAGGTAAACAGTGATATAGAATCTAAATGCCTCTTTATAAAATGTGCTGTGTGTGTTGAATACTGAATAATGTATTTAGAATCTGTAATGTGCTGTGTTGTGCATTGACATATCGGTGCAAAGCTTTTGGAATATGACAGAGATCTTTGTTTATACTGTCATTTTGTAATATCTTGCATTTAGTTACTATTAATTAATAATATTAATAATTTCTATACAATGACTTAAAGATGTATATATATTTTTATTTTTTTTATTTTATTTTTTTTTGCAGTTTTCACCTTATGTCAAGCAACCACATATGAGTGAATAAAAACCCCGATCAGTAGTTAACGCGGCTTTTCTTCCGAACATCACAAAGTGTGTGCAACGTCATGAGTTCAGTTTTTCAAAATATTAACCACAGAAAAAAAACAGAATCGGCCTATTAGCTTTATCAACATAACCTCCTTCCATTCTCCAATCACATTTCTATACATTTTACGAGAACAATGAAAGCAGGCTTTTAATTTCAAACCGCAATTCATTTTTTTTTCGGTCTAACTGACCGGGTGTTAAACGCATCGTCAATTCAGCCAAGAATGATAGGTTGAAAACATCAAACACAGTTGCTGTAAGACAGATTCCAGAGGTCGCTTTATAAAGCTTCTTAAGGAAAAAAAATGTTTCCGTTATTTATCTTATTAATTAATCCCAATAAGAAAAGGAAGTTTTTAATGGGCACAATTTTTGCATTCAAGGCATATTGGCTGATATAGTCAAAGTTCTGTGCTTGAACGGGGAATAAGTGACAAGAACATGTGCACGTTAAGTTAAGTGACAAGGACATGTGCACGTTACTAAATTGCAAACTGCCTTTGGTGAAAAGCTAGTATTCGACTTAAAATCCACTGAAAAAGCGAGCTTTTAACGAGTTTGGGGGAATTGAGGTCAATCCCCTAAACACTGTTATTGACTTCGCCATATCGTACGTTATACGTCATGTATTTAAACCAATTCATCTTCATCCTTTTAGCATGAACAAGCAGTTGATCAATTTTGTACTAACACATTACTGCATGAGAGTCTCTTTGAAACTTTAAAATCTGACACACCTTTAATCGAATAAACATTTGTCCAACACCAGAGCTACAGTGGAAGACCGGAAATAGCCCAATCCGGGACTGAACTAAAGTGCTCCGATTTCTTCATATTAGAAGTTTCTAGGACAGGACTGTTAGACACTGGTCCGGTTTATTGAGGTGGTCCCATTTTCGTGCTTTTCCTACCTCAGGGTTCCACTGTATTTGTTTGTTTGTTGTTTTTTTGTTGTTTTTTTTTTGCATTTGTAGAACGGATTCGACAAACGTTAAGTCTGTGCCAGCGCACTCAGTGTGCCAGTGTACTCAGTTTGCCAGCGTACTCAACGTGCCAGCGTACTCAGTGTGCCAGCGTACTCACTGCGCCAGCGTACTCACTGTGCTCAATGTGCCAGCGTACTCAGTTTGCCAGCGCACTCAGTTTGCAAGTGTACTCACTGCGCCAGCGTACTCATTGTGCCAGCGTACTCATTGTGCCAGCGTACTCAATGTGCCAGCGTACTCAGAGTGTCATCATACTGGAGTTGTAATCATGTCACGATGAAAACAAACTCGGGCACTGAACTCCAAACCAACAACCCAGCATTTCAGCCACTCTCCATAAAAATGCAGATTTACTTGAGCGATTATATGAATATAAACAGATCAGAATCTTGATCCAAATTTCTGAATGCCCTTTTACAGGCCTCTGAAGAATGATAGAAGGGTTATTTTTACACCGCAGCTGAAAGCGAGAAGGCGCAAATATTGCAGAAATTACTGCCCTGTTGTGCGGGAGTAATACAGCGAGGTTAGTGGTACGACCCTAGTCTCGTAAATTGCAAAGACTCTTTTGATTACATGAATTAGCTTGCTGTAGGAAGGAAATACGGGTCAGTGAGAGTGAGTGGGTGAGAGAGTGAGTGAGAGACGGATTGAGAAGGAGATAAAGGGAGACATAAAGAGAGGGGGGAGTGAAAGAGGGAGATAAGGATAGACTTACATGGGGAGAGAAAGAACGGGAGAGTAGGTGAGATAATGAGAGATAGGGGTGGTGAGAGGGAGATAGGGATAGACTTACACGGAGACAGAAAGAGCGGGAGAGGATGCCCGGTGGGTGACTATTGAAACAGGGGCATTAAGAGGGGATGAGAGTGTGAGAGAGAATTAACACTGTCACGAGGGAGAGAAAGATGGAGAGAAAATGTGGGGATTTAGCGAGGGAGAGAGAGAGAGAGAGGCTGGAGGGAAACAAAGTCGGAGACAGAGACAGGTACAAAATGAGAGAGAGAGAGAGAGAGAGAGAGAGAGAGAGAGGACAGAGAGAGAGAGAGAGACAGAGAGAAAGAGAGAGAGAGAGAGAGAGACAGAGACAGAGACAGAGAGAGAGAGAGAGAGAGAGAGAGAGAGAGAGGCAGGGAGAGAGAGAGAGACGGAGAGAGAGATAGAGACAGAGAGAGAGACAGAGAGAGAGAGAGAGAGAGGAGAGAGAGAGAGAGAGAGAGAGACAGAGAGAGAGAGAGAGACAGACAGGGAGAGAGAGACAGACAGACAGAGGGAGAGAGAGAGAGACAGAGAGAGAGAGAGACAGAGAGCGAGAGAGAGAGAGAGAGAGACAGACAGAGAGAGAGAGAGAGAGAGAGAGAGAGAGACAGAGAGAGAGAGAGAGAGAGAGGAACAGAGAGAGAGACAGAGAGAGAGAGAGAGAGAGAGAGAGAGAGGCAGAGAGAGAGAGAGAGAGAGGAGAGAGAGAGAGAGAGAGAGAGAGAGAGAGAGAGAGAGAGAGAGAGAGAGAGAGAGAGACAGAGAGACAGAGAGAGAGAGAGAGAGAGAGAGGACGGGTCCTGAGTGAGGAAATGAACATGTCATTAGAGGTTTAAACTATAGCCACAGCGATTGTCTGATAAAACTATTCACATGAGTCACATCGGCTGTCTGAGTTGATTTATGCAAACAACATTCCATTGAAACAAAAATCGATATAAAATTGATATTTAGCGGCAGGAATAGGCAAACACAGTTAAGAACGGTTGCAAGGTAAAATTACAGATTTACTTAGAAAAAACTAGGCCCTCCTTTTACAGGTTGATACCCATTTTATCACACGTCATTTGGATCCGATTTGTATTTATCTGAGCTAACCAGACAGAAATATCGATTATATATTGATTGCGCTTTTTGTTCCTGAAGTTTGCGTGCCGATATCAAAATCACATCCATAAAATATAATACACCGCAGTCTAAGGTTTCGTTCAAGTGCACCACTATTGCATAAAGCAGATGTCTTTTTTAAGGGGGCGAGGACTAATTATTTCAGATATAGATTTAAACCAGCATTCATACCAAATGCTATTTTCACATCTTTTCAATCTTTAATTTTACACAGTGAAATAACGGTAAAGGGTCCACGAGTCGCTCGTCTGAGCAGGACCACGAGTGATTTATACGAGTGACTTGTACGATCGCCACGAGTGGTCTGTACCAGGGATCACGCCTCGCTCGTGTAAGCAGGACTACGAGTGATTGTACGAGTGACCCGCGTAGGTGACTCGCACCTTTGTCAGGGCTAAGGATGTCACATGAAGCTATTTCTACAAAAGTTTATAACGGGATGCGTCATACAAATAATAATGCCCCAACAAGAATGCGGGTTTGAAATCATCTGTTAAAACAACTACAAATACTAAATTTGACCGGCACAGTCAGAATATTGTGATGAAATGCTTGGAGTGCCACAGATTACACAAAAAAATGGTTATTTCCCATTTTTCTGCAAAATTAACTTCATCCGTGTTTTGATTCATTTGAAGTACCGGGAAAATATGTGTTTTCGATCGAACATCTGAGAATTTATCTCCCCTTTGAAGGAAGCGTTGGCGCTGAACGAAGACAAATGCTTGCATTTTGGTAACTAGGCATCCATCCATACGATACACAAAAGTTGTAGCTTTTTCTAAACCTCCCCCCCCCCCCCCATCCTGGATGCATAATTACTGACGCCACCGATGGACTATAACATCAGCACATGCACAGCCCCCCCTCCCCCCCCCCCCCCGCCTCCGCACGAACCCTAGAATCATGCCGCTACCAGTCAATTCCCACAATCTCAATTGTTCAACATCCAGTTTAATCTGATATCTCTTTCATTATCTTCAATGTAAAGACAAGCTTTTGAGGTTGAAGAAACAAAATAACAGTATCTGATTATTTTCCAGTATTTCCTAACAAGCACGTTATTTGGGCCGTCCTTTAATAGTCGACTGAACAAAAATAATGTACGTGACCTATTTCTTTCTCAATGTTTGTTGCACGAAAAAATATAAAAGACTACAAACAAACAAAAACTATTTCTAGGCCAGTTACCGTTTGTGTTTCTTCTTTCCTATAAACACATAAACATATCAGTGCCTAAGTAGCAATTATAAACATTAATGTATACAACTACCAAAATAACAATGGATTTTTAAATTTTATTTATCAGATATGCTATATATAAAAAAGGTGGTGCGGTCATTTTAAGGCTTTGGTATCATGCCTACATAGCAACAACAGTCCACCCTGCAATGTCAAATTTGGTCTTCTGTTTGTTTATATAACTATATTCAGATTTAAAATATTATACTTTTACATCTATATATTACATCAAAATTAATTCGATTAAGCCAAAATAACTACACTAGAATTCGTTTTGCAAGGCAGTTGAGTTTTATTCCTTTGCAATCACATTCCACTGAATTGCAATCACCTCTCGTATTGCACTCACGTACTGTTTTATTGCACTTACGTTCTGTTTCATTGTACTCACGTTCTGTTTTATAACTCTCACGTTCTGTTTTATTGCACTTATGTTCTATTTTATTGCAATCACATTCTGTTTTATTGCACTCACGTTCTGTTTTATTGCGCTGGCGTTAAAATATGTTGAACCTGCTTTCTATTCTATTGCACTTGTGCTCTGTTCTGTTGCACTCGCGTTCTAATTTACTGCACTCATGTTCTAATCTATTGCACCTATGTTCTATTCTACACTACCGGCGATTGCCTCGGGCATTGGCATCACATGATGTAAGCTCATTGTTACCGCCTATTTGTGTAATGATAACCAGAGCTACCGAAGATAACCTTATCACATGAACAACTCAGCCTATCTATGCAATTATTCTCTTTACATACCTTCTAAAAACAGGTTCTCGCTACGACGTGTGCACTGAAATTGGCAACATCCTTTGGATCACCCATTTGATTTTCAGAAATTTTGCCTACCTTTTTCATTGGCTATTTTACCAGCTGCTATGCAAATTACAGCAGAGATGGATTCTAAAGCTTCAGATTAAAGTGAAGCTGGAAGATATGTTACAACTCAGTATTAGCCATAGTTTGGTTTTGGTAAAATCAAACAAAATATTATCAAGTACACGCCCCCCCCCCCCTACCCTTATCTACGCCCTGGTGTATCGCCCATAATGTTCCCGCACGTTTTGACTCTTGTTATTCCAGACCAGCAAACAATTGTGTCAGTAATACAACGGGATCAAATTAAGCGTATGTGTCTGAAGCATGGTAATCTTTGTCAGAATAACAATAAAACTGCTTCCTAAGAGCTTCTTCGTAAAGAAAAGCCGCGGATTTATTATTCTCGTTCAGTCTAAGCAAGATCATGTAACAACTGAATAGTTATCATGACTTGCGTGCCTATAAAAGAGACAATGCATTTTGGAACGAAAAATGGCTGTCGTCTCTTATGGTAAATCTAGCGTGATTAAGTTTCACCATTTAGTCATAAATTATATATGGCAGGCGCTGGATACAAAATATTTCTTATCTAGGCACCAGGTTTCTGACTTGTAAAATCAACAGTCTGTTTTTTGTAGGGTTTAGGATTGCCTGCTACCGAATAAGTGTTCACGATTATGGACAAAATAGAAAGTGAAATAAACACGCGCTTGGGTGGAAGCTCAAAAACAGACAAATTCCAAGACAAAATAGAAGGCTTTTTGTTAAATATGCACCTAAAATAGTACCTCTTACACTGAACACTCCTTACAAGGAGCACTAATTCGACTGACCCAATGAGGTGGTGCCATGTTGGTGTGATCCTACTCCCGACAGTTCCCGACAGTGCACACTCCTCGGCGCAAGACTGAAATTTGCGAGGCCGTTTGTAGGATGAAGACTGTTTGTAGGATGAAGACCGTATGTAGGATGAAGATCGTTTGTAGGATGAAGGCCGTTTGTAGAATGAAGGCCATTTGTAGGATGAAGACCGTTTGTAGGATGAAGGCCGTTTGTAGAAAGAAAGCCATTTGTAGGATGAAGACCGTTTGTAGGATGAAGGCCGTTTGTAGGATGAAGGCCGTTTGTAGGATGAAGGCCGTTTGTAGAATGAAGGCCATTTGTAGGATGAAGACCGTTTGTAGGATGAAGATCGTTTGTAGGATGAAGACCGTTTGTAGGATGAAGGCCGTTTGTAGAAAGAAAGCCATTTGTAGGATGAAGACCGTTTGTAGGATGAAGACCGTTTGTAGGATGAAGGCCGTTTGTAGGATGAAGGCCGTTTGTAGAATGAAGGCCATTTGTAGGATGAAGACCGTTTGTAGGATGAAGATCGTTTGTAGGATGAAGACCGTTTTGTAGGATGCATGAAGACCGTTTGTATGATGTCCCTTCCAGGTTGTAAAAACACCCAACTTCATCGCCACAGGCGCACTTTTTAAATCACACTTCACTCTTATCCCCCCCCCCCCCCCACAGGTGAGCGCCCCCCATATATGCTGAAACACCCAACAGTAATGTCATATCTTACCACCCTTACCCCTACCTTAAAAGCGCCCCCCTCCCCCACCTTACCCCCCTCCCCCACCTTACCCCCCCCCCCCTTCCTGGCCACCGGCCTTTCCGTGATATGTGCACTGCATATATGTCACCGTGCCCCATGTTTTATGTCGGCCAGGAGAACAATACGAAGGGGATATTTCGCAAAAAAGAAAAAAAAATCAACTGTTTACTTGCTAGAGCTCGTCGTTGCGTGACACGGGCCAATAAATCCCTTTACAAACCCCTCGTATAAAAAAAGTAGCCACATTTAATACAAATACGAAACGTTCAAACATGTTCAGCAGTGACTTGAAACCTGGCCAGCGAATTTACAAATGTTCTGTTATTTTACAATGATGGCCCTTGTCAATACACATATGGCGTTTTCTATCAAATTTTTAAAACGGTTTATGCGCTAACCCTTGAAAAAAAAATAAAACAAAGAAAATGGGGAATTGCACAGGACAAAGATATATTTTTTCGGAGTGTACTCATGTCCGGATCCATGTGTTTTTTATCCGGGGGTAGGGGGGAGGAGGGGGTTGTGTGTGAGGGAGGGAGCGGAATTGGAAAATTTTTTAGTGACTTGAAAACTGAACGAATTTATAGCGAGCTGGAGGCACTGATGACTTTAATATTCTACAGTTCTATTATGTATGCGGTTGTTCAGAATTCTAAGTAAATATGTTTGTTTTGACCTTGATAAAAATGTAAACATAGGTTTAAAAAATCTGCATATACCGCCTGTACCATTCAATCCAATTTGGTGTTTTTATCATTATTTTTTTTCTCTGTTGTTGAACCATATGTCAGATCATTAAAATCTGACTGACACAAAACATACATCATCATTTGATTTCACCCTTATTTTCATTTATAATATATTATTGTAAATTATAGGTATATGTTTATAATCAGTGACTGGGTGGTCCTCATTTTATTGGGCAGGTTTTTTTTTTTTTTTTTAAATATTAATACCAAATGCGCAAGGCTGAAGGAGGATTTTCGTATCAGTCCAAATGCGAGTACCGGTTTTATTTTTATAGGATGGTTTCTTCTACTGAAACAATTTTAAATCTCTTATAAATCACGTATAAATTTTTCACACTTCTCAATTATGCTGTTATAATGATGTAATATGTACACTTTTAGTAGTGCGTAACGTAACGTATTCTATTATTGGTGGAGTGGTAAGTACGGCTCTGGGTATGTATCCGCCAAAAGTACTGAAACATACTGCGGCTTCTTTATAACATTCGTACTGAATAACAGTCGTGTGAATAAATTTCATGAAAACATATATGTATACCATATCTTTCATTCTAAAAGGGCTACTATTTGAATTTGCATTAAAATATGAAATCTTTTGTTATGTTAACGTAATTTCAAAGCTAACATATATTTAGTATTATTTGCAGTAACCCGTACAGCCACAAAACAAAACTTGATAATGACACCTAGCCACTCTAGTTGTGATTATGGTTGCTAAACATTGAACAGAATATCACTTAATTGCAGCTGCCTGTTTGAGGGTTGATATGTGAAAAACACGAAAGTTCAATAAAGCATAAGATCTGAGTGCCCCTTCACCTCAACTCAAAGCAAACATTGAAAATTCAAGTTTAATGTCTGCATGGATTTTTCTAATTGTTTACTCACTGTTTTTTGCAGCACCGTCTCTATTTTCGGGTAAAAACCAATGCTTACCAAGTGCGAAACCAGTTACGTTTCTGATTGGCGGTGTGGCGGGGTGGGAGTGGCGGTGTGGAAGCGGTGGGAATGACGGTGTAGTGAGGGGGTGGTCGTAAGTGCTGTATGGTGAAAGATCAAAACAACTCTGTGAAAAAAACGGAGATTGGGGGAGGGGGAAATGTGCTACTGCCCCTCACACCAAACCATGTGTAGCCGAACACATCAGTTTCCTCTTTGCTCAACAAATATAAAATCTGTTAAAAACAAAATTTGTGTTCCTAATCGCAGATTTACACATCATTTCCCCTTATTATGGCTCAGTTGTGAATTAAAACCAGCATGTCTATGTTTTACTTTGTAAAAAATTAAAATAATAAAGAGCAAATTTATACACGGAAAAACAACCGGAATCTGCTACCACTATTCAGACATTATCCAAAGTTAACCAAAGCTTCAACACATCTCCAGTTTCCCACGCATTTCTCCACAGTAAATCCGCTAGACAAATGACTGACTGGCAACATCAACCGCGAAGTTTTAAATTATCAGAAATAGAATATATTTATTCCCTTGCATAACCAGCGCTACGACTGCCGAATGCTTAATTAATATTGCCACATGCTTCACCATATGATCATCATATGGTATATGTTCTTGTTTGCTTTAATGTGCTGAAAATGACCAGTATCCCGACTACTGAAGCACTGTTTTACAAGACTATTTAAAGTAAGATCAAAAAATATTTCACGGAGTTTGTGGACAAGTATTCATTGCTTTACACACTACTTATACAGCATATGGCGAACTTGTTACTGTTGACTTCACATAGGATGTAGTTCTTTTTAATCTTTAATAAAATGGACATAAACAATAAGAAAAGTATACGTCATATATGGTCATTTGGCGGTCATATTTGACCATAAATCACACGCATATATCAGCGAAACCTGGAGATAAAACACTCTTCGTGCACCTGCCTGGCGGATCATCTGGAGACCCCGACAACACAATGGACGAAAATACTGTCCTTGGGTCATGGACTGAAGTCTCCAAATAATGACAGTTTTTGAAACCTCAGTGCAGACTGATATACGATACACCGTATCCGTATTTACATCGCGGTATGAACGTCATCACATTGATTTCAGATAAGCAAACATTATGTTTTGATTATTGACAGATAAGTTTCGTTTCAAAGTCCTCAACCGTAAGCAAAAATATCTTCATTGGTTACGACACAATATCAGCGTTATGCGCCAATCACCCCCCCCCCCCCCGCGCTTTCCCACCTCACCCCCCCCCCCAACCCGAAATTCAACAAACCAAGTTCAGAATACTCCATGTAACTTCCACAGAATGCCAATTTCTGCAAGCCCTTAAAGCCAATGATACAGATAACATTTTTCAGAAAATCGCCCCACTGAAGTGCTTATTCAAATAAAAAAATAACAGCCATGTCAATATCCGAGAAAAACACCACTGTGTCTCCGGATATTGCCTTTTAATGTGTTAAAATCAGCGCCATCTCAAACACGAATTAGTTGTATTTTTGACAAATTTCCGCAAGCTAAATTGACTCACTTGGACTTATACAAATGAAAGTTCGTATAGTAGTGGGGTTTAAAAATTAGGTCAAAATAGTTCTATCTCTAACATTTTTTAAGATACATAGCTCATGAAAGAGAAGACCTTGAGACTCAAGGTCATCATCTAGTCGAGAAGTTACTCCTTATGGCCGTTTGTATGAGATTGCCAGGGCACATTTCTTATCTCTCCAAGCTTTCAGAGACATATTGAAATTTCAACATTTGTTCCTCACTTTCAGAGTAAGGGTCAGCTCAAAAGCAAATTATAGCTTAATAAACCGGACGAAAAGCTATCTGCCCTATTCCTCATCGGGGCGAGGGGGGGGGGGGGGGTAGGAGTTCCAGCGAATTTGGTCTGTCTTTAACCCTTTAACCCAACAGCATGAAAACAACGTGCTTTCGCGCATGTTTTATGTGAATGTTCCCATCCCTTGAGTTTGCGGAATGAGAAAGAAAATGCTACATTTCAAATTACACAGCTAGCGGTCAGAGGCGTCAGGTTCGAGTACCCCCCCCCCCCCCCCACCCCGTCTTATAAATCTCATTTGCTCAGTGATAAATCCTTCATTTGAGTCGTCCATGTGTACTGCAATGCCCAATCCATGAATGGTCGATATAATAAGATTTGACCGCATATACTCACTTCCTTTGAACATTGGAACCTCTGTTATTTTTAGTTAATTATCGAAGGTGCTGTGTTGTACTCCATAAATGCTACTTTTACGCTAATTCGAGCTGATCTCTCGCTGAACACACCCTTCTCCACAGGGAACACTCCCATTCATTAAGGCTGATCAATGGTTACATCAGCGGCGAAATTGGCGGGGGGGGGGGTTATAGGGGGTCGAGGGGAGGGGGGACTTTACATACATATAAATATACATGTGCACTTTATTGGCAATGCCTTGAGGGCAGAGAAAAATGAATTCATCTGTACATGCATTGTATGTCATATTTATGTAAATAGCATACCGTGTTATTGCAATGTTCTTTCGACATAACTAAATGTAATATGTACATATAAAAATGCTCGTCAGCGAACAAGCCAGGATCTTCAAAGCCATTGTTTCTTTCAGTGACATATTTTATGACATGGCTCTTCATACACTTGGCATGCCTTTGCGTTTGAAACTATGACTATGTGCTATATTAGCCTGCTAATGTCTCTGTCTTATACGTTTATATGGCATTTGATAGATTTGCTCGCGTCGTATATTTTTTTTGTACATATATCGATGTAAACATGTTAAACCAAAGGTCACTATTGTCACCCATATGTCGCTGTACAGACAGAGTGAAATATCATTTATATTTCAGCTAAGGTCAGAGGTCATACCCTTTCTTTCACAATGCACACCCTTCAACCCCACCCCACCCCACCCCCCCAACCAATCCATCAGAGAAACCTGCATGAACTGACAAAATGTCACCATGATGTACATGACAATAATTTATGTTAAACATCCTGGAGTTGTTTACTGCAATAATTGTTAATTTATTTTTTTTTTCAAATTCTTTTATTTAAAGACAACATCGAGTCCTTTGCTTCATCCAATCTTTATTTTATCATTATTAACACACCTAAATTATTGTTTTGACGTTTAAATATTAGTTGCCAGGATACCTCACCTGTTTTGAAGTTCCTTGCATCCGCCTTTATATAAATCACATATCCTGTTTCTTTGCCGCTGGCGTGGGTTATAACTATTATTAATGTTTATCCCACCCGACGTTGATTTCTTCTTAAATGAGAGGGCCAGCCGCCCGAATATGTTCGCATGCTATATATTTTAGTCCCCGCTTGTGCTTTCAAACAGCGCTTATTGTAAGAGCTAAATCAACACATATCCTAGCTAACGTCGAAAGCTTGTGACAGAGTAAGAGAGAGAGAGAGCGCTGTATATTTGTGTCGTCATATAATCACCCTGAGATTGTGAGGTGAAGCTATTACACTTCATGCGCAAAAACTGTGCCAAAATTAGCCTCAAACTGCGACTACCTTTTGAAGGGAGGTTTAATAAACTTCAATTGAACTCCAACAAAAAGATACAATATATGCACAATTTGCACAAATGCTGGTTTTAAATTGCGCATTCAAACTTTGATTTAATCAAATGCTACCCGATCTCCAGTCGTAATTGTCCTTGTTTAAAAAAAATAAGCCATAATTAAAATTCAATGTTTTTCATACAAACAAGGCCATATAACTGATAACTTTCAACAAATAACAATCAATAATTTCAGATTTCTTTAATGTACAGCTGCAGTAAGCAATTCAAGCAACGCGCTGCAAATATTTTTAGTCCTCATTAAATTTCTCACACGGTATACTTGCGATTTGTGTGCAATTACGACAGTCGAAACACAGGCGTGACGCGACACAAAGTACTGCAGAAAGCCTTATCAATTTATAGGGCCTAGAAAAAAAGTGCGCTCAACCTTTTTTTTCGTGCTATTTCCAGACAATCCATATGGGTTTGACGTGTGACTAGCCTTTGTGTTATTCTATCGAGCCAGTGCATATTTGTGAGCTTGTCAAAAGGAGTAAAGAGGTAGACGCATAATAAATCTATCAGCGATTGTAAACTTTGTCCTTTTTATC
Organism: Protula sp. h YS-2021; assembly: GCA_949752745.1. Lineage (NCBI taxonomy): Eukaryota > Metazoa > Annelida > Polychaeta > Sabellida > Serpulidae > Protula > Protula sp. h YS-2021. The sequence continues at coordinate 19,163,881 of OX457025.1, read as the reverse complement.
ATTCTCTTATCATTGTCCATATGTGTCGTGTAAAATGGCGCGCCCCCTATCCGGCGTAACAGGCTTAAAGTCCTTATCGTTTTGTTTTAACAAATGTCACCTGTTATCGCCCACTCCAAATTTGCCATATGCTTTCAAGACTTCCCTGTGGCTCCTTGAACCTATAAGCACGCATATTTGCCTTTTTCAATAGACAGCAAGTTCGCATGGAAATCGATAACACGAGAATAACTCAATTAGCCATTACCCAATCCTTAGCAAAGCTTAACAGCAGCACATCATTGTGAGGGAATGCCTTGGTGAAGAACCAGTGAAATGGCCAGAAGAATTTCTGTGGCATTCCCTGACATATGGTATCTAATCTCCTAAGAGGATTTCATGTAACTAAATAGAACTTATGAATATGAATGTGATAACATGTGCTCACGCATCTATTTTTAACAAATGTTTTAATGCCATATTACGCACGAGTCATTTACAGCGGTGGAGTAAACTGTACTTCGGGGAGCTTTAAGGCATTGCACAGCAGATGTTGTACAGAGAAAGCAATGTTTATCAGATTTATGGTGAAAATTAATTGTCCTGGTGATTTGTACAATGTAGGCTATCCCTAACAGGCACCGCCTTTGAACAAAGATAGCATTCTTGGAGCGGAAAGAAGTATGTTTTTAAATCACCAATGTAGAAAAAAGCTTAGAAAATGAATTTGCATAATAACTTGTAGACACCAGACCGGAAGCAAATATTTGGTATACGCCAGTCACTGGCACCTGGCCAGAGATAAACATTTCAATTCTAAAAACGAAGATCTGCATTGTTTACATACATATGCTTCATTTATAAAAAAATGTTTTAATTCTGAAATAAAGCAAACGATATGCAAACACAAATATATTAAATTACAATTCTCGCGCACATACATGTTATATGCAGGCTGGAAGACTAACAGTAACGCATTTAAAGTGCAAGAAACTAGACTGTTTTCGCTACTGAGTAGCGAAAATTACACTTGGGGCCAAAAAATAATTTGAAAATTAAGAATTCTGATTATAATTTGGTTTTGATTGGTTTGACGGGGTCTGACTGGTCTTCAGAGAAAACACCGCTCCGGCTCTCTTGGCTTAGCGGGCCCTTCGTTCTGGGTAGCGCACATGCCGTGCGTCCGCGATGAAGTAAAGCATTGAAAATGTTACCAAAAAATAACCTTTTCTTGTAATAAATTCTATGGTTTTTGGAAAAATAAGCTTCAGACAAAATAAACAATCATTTACAATGAAATAGCATCTCAAAAGAAAGTTTATCTTAAAATGCCTTATTTCTCAGTGTTTATCTCTATTAAAATGAATCTATTGTAAAGTGCAATTTTATGAATGGATTTCCTGCTTGGGAAAAATAAATTGCTCTGCATATGGAGTAAAAAACGGTGGGGTGCTTGGCAGATGTATCGACTTTGTACATGTGGTTGTCAAAATGCAATTCCCAAACCCAGAGCGAGTTTTGTAAGCAAATGGGGTGATAAAAAGTGACAGCATAAGTGTATTGGTGAGTGCTAGAGTGAGTGTCTGGTCGTGTGTGTGTGCTTATATCAATTATAGTCTTCCAGAATTATGCATCTAGGTATATTTCTTATCAACATTATTTAGCTTTTGTACGCACATGAAACCCATACAAAGCAAGGATATTCAGGCACTTAGAAGGCTGTCGGTATTAAAACAAAGAAGAGCAATTATCTAAACACAAGTTCTTTGATAAGCGGCTTTACGGGTTCTTCGTATCTATTCCATTGCAGGAGTCTGTGTTTGAGTTATATGGCACAGCACAAGTGCAAAAACGTTAACTGTGAGAGAATCAGGAACACCCAGCGGCACAATTGTCAACAAATGCATGTCTAGTGAAACAGCCTCATTAACTCTTGGCAAGTCGAACACTTCTATATTGAGGTTGTATGCGGCCATTTTGTCGTTACTACTCTTCTGACCATACTGGTCCCATTTTGCACATATGTAGTACTTGATCCGAAGTTATGCACCTCCCTTTTTATTCTCACCGTTCTTTTCACTTTCATGATTCAAACAAGAAACAAAAAAGTGATTTTTATCAAAGAATGCGACGCAGCAACATTTTCAAGCCTCTCGCATCTGCCAACAGCCACACTGTGCCTTTATATAAACGAGAACCGATTTCGCAAACTAAAATCTATACAAAATAGCGTCAGCTAATGTAAATCCACGACGTATTTTGTTATGATTGCAGAATTTAGCAATGCGCCAAAGCCTCCACAGTGTTTACAGCAAGAAGCCTTAAGTGTGCTGAGCGTTCACTATGCAGGTAGTAAACGCAGCGAAAATACCCTGGCTTTCCATATTAATTAACACTTGACAAGCCTTTGGCTTGCAAGGGTTATATGAATTTGTGCGAGCAAAATTCGTCCTTTTTTTCTTCTTGACACTTTTTCGGATTTTTTGTGTCTTCTTCTTCTCTGACACTATGGGCCCTACGACCATGAAACTTGGGACTTATGAAGAGCTTGATCTGAACATGTGCATGTCACTTTTTATTTTCGTCTTTGATTTCGTTTTCTTTGTTAAAACGCCATGTGAAAAGAGGGTATTTTTTGCAAGTAAATGCGTAGCATTTAACCCACATCACACACAGTTGCTCACTGAGCTTTGTGCGAGGTCTCACTGTGTAAACAGGTAACACGGCGTATGCTAGATCAGTCAACAGAAACCAAACACTACTTGGCTTAGAAGACGTATTCAAGCTGTGTTGCTTGCAATATATTATTCAAGAAATAACCCATTGAAGGAAGTATTTGTGCGTTTTAATTTTTGTCAAGTGTTTAACATTTCGCTAGCGAAGTGAGGTTCTAGTTTGACCTTGAAAGCAAACTTAATAATAAAAATATATTGATAGAACTCGTTTAGTTTAGGTTCTATATAATTCAAAAGTTTGGTGTCAATCGGACCGTTAGTCTTTTACGATTTGTGATGACAAAATGACGAAAAAATGTCGGTCGCCTGTAAAGAAAAAAAGATACCCTCTCTTTGCGTATTAATTTGACCTTGAAAAGAAGCTTAATAATGAAACAATATTGATGGAATTCGTTTAGATCAATTTCTATATTATTCCAAGGATTGGTGCCAATCGGACCAGTAGTTTCTGACGAGCTGTGATGACAAAATGACGGGGCAAAATCACGGGCGGTTGTACTGAAAAAAAAGATGAAAATGTCACGGGTACCCTAATATCAAAGGTTAAAACTCTTTGCTAGACTTCGTCTTGCCAAGTGTTAAAATGATATGTGCTTTTTTGCACACACCGAATGCGCTGAGCACAGAAAAATGCTTGTGTTGGTTTTATAAGAATGACTTGTAGATACAAAATCGTACCTGGTCATTTTAAGTACAGTGAATGTTCATATAAAATATCAGCTTCCGTTACGAACTATTTTTGGTGAGGGTCAGGTGTAGGAATGTCGTCTGATAGTATGAGTAGCAAAATTATGTTTTCTTAGAAAGGTTTCACAATCTGAAAAAAGTTTTCTTGTTTTAAAAGGAAAAGCAAACTATAATGAGGTTGAAAAGTTGCTAAATTCTATCCGAAGGGATATTGTGATTTTAAAAATATCATTTTTTTGCGAAGTGTTCAATATTTCGTGTTCGAGAAAAAGGTTCTCGTTTTTGTCTGTATTAACAATTAAAGAAAAGTTAACTAAGAATCAGCGCAGTTATCAGACAAAATTTGAAGAAGAAGAAGAAGAAGAAGAAGAAGAAGAAGGGGAAGAAGAAAAGAGGAAGAAGAAAGCTAAAACAAGTACGAAAGACACATAATGATTCAAGCCGATGCACTTTGTGGACTCCGTCGCTTTCCACTGTCAGGTTAGTTAGAAAAAAACTCCAGTTCGTATTGCAACTATACTTTATGATAATGTTGTTTATCTAAGCATTTTAACTCTGATAATAGCAGACAATTCAGCCCGGCTAATGGAAACGCTGATAATGAAGTTCCGCAATGAAGAAAGTATTATGTGTCTGTAATGGTTCTTATCTCACCGGGATGGGTTTTCACGAAGTGGATTCTAGGTTTATGTGGCTTTGGATGTGGTAATCAGTGAACGTATTGTATTCTATTGTAACATATTGCACCGAAAATTTCGCCTGTAGGGTTGGGAGGGGGGTAAACATACAGACGCGGGTTTGGAAAATTATCTTTTGCTGATGTGACTGGCAGTAATTCCACGTTGAATTCCTACGCGAAATCAATACTAAACATACATACAAATCAACACATTGTAAAAGTGGATCACAACTGGCACTTAACTAATGTGGTCTGATTTTCGAGATGGCACTATTTTTTGGGATTCTACGTAATGGAAGAAACCGAGAATGGAACTATTGAAAACGAGTTCTCATGTTGAGGTGGACCTTTTAGCGAGATGGTCATATCCCGGAGTTTTCTGTAATACTGATCAGGGCTCCTTGATAATTTGATACAGGGTGTGGTGCAGTTACATCTGTTTTTTATTTATCAAACGCAATTCACCGAGCAGTCCAAAACCTATATTAACCAATAAGGTTGCTTCTTACACTTCAAAGACAACTAAAAGAGCCTGCTCTTATGTCCTTAATGATTATTCACTCTTGTGTGTGAATGTGTTTTTTGTTTATATTTTATTGAATTGGGTTTATTGAGATTATGAGGATATTAATAACCATTTTTAGGGATTTCACGAGCATCAGTAGGCATTTGTGTGTGATAAGTCACACCTATATATATTTTAAAATTATTGGATATATATTTTGCAAAAAGGTAGCTCTAATGGATTAACACACACCGAAAATTTAATATAATCTACCTAATTTAAAAAAGATACTTCTAAATAATAGATTGATGCGTTTTGAACTAACGATTTCTCCATTTGAGTTGAAGATATCCTTAATCTGATTTTAAAAATAAATTGTATTTTCCGAATTGTCTCGAGATATATCTGCTAATTAAATATCGTGTATGTATAGTGAGGGTACGAGCATTGGATGAGAGATATCTTCAATCTGACTTGATAATTGGGTGCTAAATGCATGTATAAAATATTTAGGTCTGATGTTTTACTTAAATATTATTATATGTGCTATATAAGGTAAGTTGTTAAGCGCATTAAATAACACAGTTGCGAAAGAATTGCGGTTTGAAGTTATTCAAAGCACATGAAGCAGTTTTAGAAAAAAAGATATTAGAGCATTCTAACTCCTCTAATTTGGATCAATTATAATGCGTGAGTGAGATAATCTCACCTTATCGCACCGAACATGTCTAGTTTGATAGCCTATTGTTTTCAAATTCATATACCTGATGGACACGTAAGAATCGCTTTGTGCAAAGGAACGAAAATTTCTATAGTCTTTAAATGAATATTCAGAAGTAACATACTTAGGCAGAAAATATCATCAGAAAATTCCTGCCATCTGAGAACTGATTGAGCAACTTACTTCAACATGCATATGTCAATAAGACAGGTGGATCTCAAAGTAATCATACCTAATGGTCATGCTTGAGTTGTCAGAGAGTGATGGCTTAACAAGAAAGGGCAGTGAGTGCGCGCTGAGATCTGTAAGCTTAATAGACAGTTATTTTCGTACCTACTCCTTCAACAACAACTTCGCATATATCATATAGATTTTTCTATTATTACGCCTGTGGTGTCATTGCATTTTAAAGAAGTTTTACAGTACAGCATAATTCATTATTTACATGGTGTCATACATCATTTACTATTACATAACCTACTGTGGAATTGTAAAGAAAGATTTGATTTGACTTGACATACTGAAAGCAAAGCGTTTTTCGATTACCATGCAATTACAAGGTAACATATTCTACACCCACATTATAATTCATGTTTTATATTGCTTATGCTTTAGAGGAAAAGTAATATTTCACAAACAGACCTTACATTTGGCTTCATTTGAATAGATTCAGGCAATGAACTATACCAAATACTCCCATTGATTGTGATATAACGCCTTTAAATATTTACTGTGTCCAGTACATCTAAAATTTAAGCTTAGCTAGCAATGCTTTCGCTATGACGTTCCAATTGATAAAGGTTAACTGATGTAGATGGTATTAATAGTATTAAAGTTTTGATAAAGAACAACTGACCTTGTTATTGATCGAAGATTTATACTCATTTACACTTCTTGATCCAAATTGGCTGTCTAAATGAGTAAGAAATCGTGCTCGTAGTGTTTAGCAATTACTAAAATGTCATAACAGTTTTCCATACCTTAAATATCCAGAAATAGTAATGATAATGGTCAAAATTTGTTGGCATATGATACGTTTATAATAAGATGTCAATATGTTATGCTTTGCAAACTAAGTAGTATCAACAATATTAAAACATAGAAATGTAGCAATACTAATAACATAGTTTTGGATAATCCATGTAATTAAATTATTGAAAATCGAGGAGCTCCTACATGTTCAGTTTACAAAACTGAGCAAATGCACTTGGCAATTACAATTGATGCATTACTCTTATGTAACTGGTGGGTTCCTATTCATTTTGAGGCGATCGTACCCAGCATACAATTGCCCCACAATTAACTTAATTTGTTTGAAAATTAGTAAAATAAGACCGTTTTCAAGCAGTTACTCGTATCATATTTCTTGTTTTAATATAAAAATATTTTGATGAAAATTCATACCTTCTTAAATGTATCTTTTATATCAGCTGCATTTTGCTGAATAAGAGAAATAAAATCAAGAATAAAAAATAGAGGAAACGACAGAGCTGAATACCGTACTGAACTGACAAGAACTTTGTGAGTCGTCTTGTTAACTCCGTGTTAGGATAACTACGGTCTGCCAACTTATGTGATAAATACACACTGACATCACAAAAAATGACACATGGTGTGAATGCAGACTCATATTAATGTTGATGCTGCAGAAAAGGCTGTGCTGTGCATTTGGAGATTCCTTTCGATATTTTTTGTAGTTAAAACACAAGTAACACAACTGACACTTAATAACATTTGCAATATATTAAGCAATCCTGGAGAACATAGCCCCTAACCGGGTCGGAGGGCAGCAACGGCTTCAAAGGGAAGCTGCTCCAAAATTCCAAGTAATTTTGTGTTATCATGTTTACAATAAAACTTGGATCAAATACAAGATGGTTTTTAATTTTAACTGAAACCAAAATGATACCCAAGCACAGTTTTTACTCTGCGGATGGAAATGAAGATGGCGGCTGGCAGTGATATTGATTTTATCTTTCAGTCGAAAAGATGTGTGGAGTGTGTGATTTTCTGATGGTCAACCTATGTTTAAGATTTGATGAGTTCGGTAAAATAGCTTGCGAGTTCTCGTATTTCCAAGCAATTTTGGGAGAATTATAGATGGCGGCTGGCTGCTATTTTTAATTTGCGGATCGATCCCCAAATTAGCCGGGACCGTCCTTTTAAATCTGATAAGCCTGGTCTAAACTTTGGAAATGATTCATTGGGTGCTTTTTATTTCATAATGTTGACAGTAATTTTCTAATGAAAATCCAAAATGGTGGTTCTCTGATTATCTATTTAACCGGAAAATAGCCCTGAGCTTGTAAATGCCTGATGGTCGTTTACGACTTTACGTGTTTCAAAGAAATTGTGGGAAAAGTTTTTTATTGTGTTAACATTAAATTTCAAGAGAAAATGCAAGAGGCTGAAATTAGGCCAAGATCAAAACAAAAATAACTTGAACCTACATACCGTGATAGGATGTGGATAAAAGCTGGCGATGGATGTATGGATGGACGAACGGAACAACGGACGGGAACAATGGTCAAACCTGCCCCCGCCCGGAGGATAGAGCCAGGGTTAGGGGCTAAATTTAAGAAAGTTAATAAAATGGTAAATAATGAACGGCGACATTAGGGAAAATTCGAAACAGAAGTTAGTGTAGCGAATGACATGTCTTTAACGACACAAAACAACCGGTATGCAAGTATTTAAACAAATGGAAATGAAGGATGAATGTGTTCATATCTCCTAGAACCTAAAGTAGAAGTACAGAGATATTAACATGAACTGGCTATCTCTTATGAAGATCTTGACACTTAAAATAACCCCTATACTTTTCAAGGTCTCTTCTTTAGATTTCAACTTTAAATTGTTAAATGTCACTTAATATTTCTTATGAAACGCAAATGTGGAATCATTTTATAGCTGAAAAGCTTTAGTTTCACTATCTTTGAACCTCAGTATGATTTCATTGTGAACTTTTTGCAATTCACAACCATCAATGCTTGTGAATAGTAGATCGATTACTTATGGGCATTAGGTTTCTATGTCAGTTTACAGTTACAATATAAAGTTTACTACGACAAGAATTCAGCTTTATCACATATTATCTTTTTGCAGACTGACCGGCAATGGGAAGCTTTTTAAAGAATAAACCTTCAAATTCTCTTGACTTACTTTCCCAAAAAAGCTCAAATACTTACCGCTCACTGTTTTCACACTTAAGCCTAAGCTTAATGCATCGTTTTTAAATCAAGTCATTGCAATAATTTTTTTGCTTTGCACTATCAAATGTGAATATTCGAACCTTTACGTGCTCCAGTGCCCTTTATGTATTCAGTAATCCTTGATTAATAATTACGCATAAAATGCTCAGATCTGAAGCGAATTGTAAATCCTTAATATCGATTAAAACTGGTAATACTTATGCATATGCAGTTGGTAATTGGTAACAGGTAACAGCTAATAAGTTATGAATCCCGTCAAGATGTGGATGCCACTGTTCTTTATTAACACTTGACAAGCCTTTGGCTTGCAAGAGTTATATGAATTTGTGCGAGCAAAATTCGTCCTTTTTTTCTTCTTGACAGTTTTTCCGATTTTTTGTGTCTTCTTCTTCTCTGGCACTATGGGCCCTACGACCATGAAACTTTGGACTTATGAAGAGCTTGATCTGAACATGTGCATGTCACTTTTTATTTTCGGCTTTGATTTCGTTTTCTTTGTTAAAACGCCATGTGAAAAGAGTGTATTTTTTGCAAGTAAATGCGTAGCATTTAATGCACAGCACAGAACATCACACAATTGCTAAGCTTTGTGCGAGCTCTCACTGCGTAAATAGATCACACGGCGTATGCCTGATCAGTCAATAAAACCTTAGGCCAACAAAAACCAAACACTACTCGGCTTATAAGACGTGTTCAAGCTGAGTTGTTTGCAATATATTATTCAAGAAATAACCCACTGAAGGAAGTATGTTTGCGTTTTAATTTTTGTCAAGTGTTTAACATTTCGCTAGCGGAATGAGCTTCTAGTTAACACTTGACAAGCCTTTGGCTTGCAAGAGTTATATGAATTTGTGCGAGCAGCCGTTCGTCCTTTTTTTCTTCTTGACAGTTTTTCCGATTTTTTGTGTCTTCTTCTTCTCTAACACTATGGGACTTATGAAGAGCTTGATCTGAACATGTGCATGCCACTTTTTATTTTCGTCTTTGATTTCGTTTTCTTTATTAAAACGCCATGTGAAAAGAGTACTTTTTGCAAATAAATGCGTAGCATTTAACGACAGCACAGAATACACATTTGCTTAGTGAGCTTTGTGCGAGCTCTCACTGCGTAAATAGATAACAAGGCGTATGCCTGATCAGTCAAGAAAACTTAAAGTCAACAACAATCAAACATTACTCGGCTTATAAGACGTATTCAAGCTGTGTTGTTTGCAATATATTCTTCAAGAATTAACCCATTGAAGGAAGTGCTTTTGCGTTTTAATTTTTGTCAAGTGTTTAACATTTCGCTAGCGGAATGAGCTTCTAGTTGGTTCTGTAGTTGAGCAGTACAAAAAATGTACCTGCTGGTATTTTCTTATGACATAAATAAATTCCATCTCAGAACGGAAAATACAAGAGTTTCTTGTGGTCAGATTGTTATTTCTTGCAGAATTAGTGTCTTTTGTAAAAAGGATTGCAGACAGGAGGGTTACAAAAAGTAATTCAATATTTGAACATTACGTTGGTTGGCTGTGGTTCTGTTAGCCACAAATGTACAGGAATCGTTACGCTATATTACAGTTACGGTAATCGCTATGCTGTAATGTATGACGCTGACATGCAACTACATCCTTAGGTCTCCTGAAACCTGCTGATTGCTTAGCCGTAAAACATTCTGCGTGCTTTATTATGAAACCGGATAGGACAACCAGATGAATCGGGTGTCAACGTATATGTGGGTTTTATAAGCCAGTTCATAAAGCAATGCTTTGGCTTTTTACATGTAGTTTCTGGAAGAAATGACTAAAACGTAGTCAAGCAAACACCAAGTCATTATTTACAAAGTTGGCACTGTAACATTATTTCAATGCAGTAGTAAATAAACATGAAATATTGTATATTAACACAATGTGTAGGACTCTGCTGATGTTTCATACAATTCTACTTCACACTGCTAACACAGTTGTTACTGTCTATATTTCTTCATATACTTAGTCTTAATGAAAGGAAGAATAAAATACTAAATTTTAACAATAGAAGTGCTGTGTTTATTCAGAATGTTATTGCACTCTCATAACATGTTCTTTGTAATATAAGATCATTCAATGTATTCAATACAATACACCGAAATAACTCGCCAAGAATAATTCAGATACAACTTTGGAAGCCCTACTACTACTTCTATTACCTCTTCTACTACTAATTCTGCTATTTCGATTACACTTGTGGATTTTAAATCCCCATAGTTTATTGAATTCGTACGACGTATTTGTGTCTTTCTGTCTGATTCCTTCTTTTCTGCCAGGTCACATTTGTCTGGCTAATTTGTATGAGAATGTGGCTAACTTGTCTGAGAATGTGGTTTCCTTGTCTGAGAATCTGGCTAACATGTCTGAGAATCTGGCTAACTTGTCTGAGGATCTGGCTAACTTGTCTGAGAATCTGGCAAACTTGTCTGAGAATCTGGCTAACTTGTCTGAGGATCTGTCTAACTTGTCTGAGAATCTGACTAACTTGTCTGAGGATCTGGCTAACTTGTCTGAGAATCTGGCTAACTTGTCTGAGACAGTTAGCTGTGTGTGTGGGGGGGGGGGGGGCTTCACTGGTAACAATTTAATGGCCGTCCTTGCATAAAAAGTGCAAATGAATTCTAGAGCAAAATACAGGAGGATCAACTGGATCTGCTATATCATGCATCTGCCAAATGCGGTCCTCCTTGCCCTCACTGTTTCACGTATGGTTCTCCGGACAAATCGACATGGCAAAGAAATGGAACCAGACGAGATGACTAAAAATCCCAAGCTGTGGAATAATTACTAGACACGTTGACAAAATTTTAGTGAGATTATTATTTCTGAAAAGAGAGTGACAGCAACAGGAGTGTTATAACAAACGTTGTTATCTGTCAAGTATGTAGCAAACAGTGTCACATGCTCCAACGAAGGTTATCAACACTCCTCGAGACTATTATTCTAACAGAGAAGATACACAGAAAGAGGGGCTGTTTATTCTATTTTTAGTAAATGGGCAAAACTAAAATGAGAAAGTTTTGCAATTCTGTAGCGCAATAAAGCACTGCACCACATCACTGGTGTAACAAGTGACGTGTTGATATCAGAGCAATGGAGGTGCTTTTACATGATCAGAAGAAACGTCTTTTTATGTATGGAATGCGAAGCAAAGGCTAACCACATAGACTGTCAATAAAGGGCAGACTGGGGGAGATTTGACACCTTGTTCTTTGCAACCGTATGCCAGTGCTGGGGGGAAACAAAACCGGCCAATAAGACCATTATGGCCATGCTCATAATTAGACGTAATGGGTTTCACGCCTCGGGCATTTAAACACGCACCCACTCGAAGACCATCAGCATGCTTGATTTCACTCAATTGTGACAAATTCAAAGGCAATTTCAAACCCTTTCAAACCCCATCCTTTTGCTCTTTATCGCTATTTTTTATCCCAAAAATTTCCAAATAAATGCCTAATGGAATTCAACTGAAATCTATCAAGCAATATACTTTAAAACACTATTAAATAGCACTGTCTTGTGAGTTTGTTTGGATGTCATTTTTTTTTTTACATCGGTTTTAGACAATGGTTCAATGGTTCAAGGGTTCAGGAAATATGAAGTTGTTACTTGATACAGTCGCATTCATGCAGTCTCTTTTTTTAAGTGATAACATGTTTTGTTGATGTCCTTTGGAATGGCAGATCGTAATGAGTGATTTTGACATAGATGAATCCTACATAAATCTAGAAGTGATGCTCAGTTCCAGATAATAAGAATACCCATTTTTGTCCATGTCCTTAGACATCTCGAGTGATTGGGACTTTGTTCATAAAATAACCAACGTCTTTTTGTTTCCCTTGACAAAGCAGCTGGGATAAAATGACACCAAATTGTTAATTGCATTTTCACCATATTCTAACGTTCGCGGCATGGGTGAAAATTAATACCATTCAGTACTGTCTTCTGGCATGTTTCAAGGCCGTCGAAAGCAATTAATACCATTAACAGACGGGTTAGTATTTCTCTCTCAGCTGCCGAGTATTGTGCATTGTGTTATTCATTCGCAGAAATCTTCATGCAAGCTTTTATCTAAGAAGAAAGAATGATTCCAGAGAAAGACAGAGATATTAAAATTATGAATAATAAATTCAAACGCACAACTTTTTCAAACATCCAAGCACACATGAAAGTCCATTTTGTTTCCAACCGCTGTCAGAACGAATGATAACCTGTTTCAAACGACTGGCTTTTTCGTTTTTGTTTGTTTTTTCAAGTCTGATTTTTGCTCCCACGATTATTTGTTACAGTTATTTATATTTATGTGTTTATTAAAACATTAATAGAATTAATTTACGTAAATACTTTGAAGAATTCTTTGAAGTCATTATTCCCACCCCTATCCTCAATGTTGTTTTTTTTTCTCCCTCTCAACCCCCCCCCCCCCGTCCCCCCGCGGCCTACCCAAGCAAAAAGCAAGAAAGAGAAAGTTACCCCGAGCAAATGTGGTTGTTATATTGGGGTTTATCATGCTAACCTTTCGTATCTTTAGTGATATTTCGGGGAGCAACGGCAACACGAACATTATGTCAAACTAAAAGGGATAACGTTCTTGTGCTTTCAGAAATTGCATGTCACCTGTATGTGCTTTAATGACGCCAAGAAGCTGTCGGAGTTTGTGATATGGTAACTGCCCTTTGCAAAAAAAAAAAAAGACATTGTTTTGATTTATATAACAGAACAAATACAAATACTTTAGTCTAGAAAGACCTATTTCCGCCCACAGTCAGTGTATCATTAAGTATATTGCACATGAGAGAAGTAAACGGTTATAATCAGTAAAATTAGTCGAAATTAGTGCTTTAGTCGAAACTATAAAAAACGGCTAGCTTTCTCAAGTAACCAAATTCTTTGGTAACACTTTTTAAGTTGCAGAATTTTTAGCATTTTTTTAACGGTGCGCAAAATAACGAGGGACTGAAGTGTGTATGGAAAAACTCACGACGCTATCTGAAACGAGCACCAATTGTTAATGTGACGTCACCAGTACTGAACAGTTTAATATTTTTTACTCCTCGCAAAAGAAGTCGAATTCTGATAAATATATGTGATAATCACAAAAGGTGAGAGCTAGGGGTGTGTAATTCATCCCCCCCCCCCCCCCCCCCAGCGACAGCCAATAGGATCAAATGTTAAAACATGAGAGGGAGGTACTCATGTGGTTTGGTAGAACGGGTATGCACAGTGATTTGAATAGGTTTGCTGGGATTCTGCGACCATTGTTTTATCTTCTTGGTATGTTTCGTCATCGGTCTGACCACTGCCAGACCTCCAAGGGGGGGGGGGGAGGGTGAAGTGAATTTACTGCTCCCTCGCACCCCCTCCCCCCCCCCCCCCAATCACATGTACTGTTGTAGCTTTGAAAACACAAAAAAAACTATATATTCCGCCCACGGTTTTTAAGCTTCTATAAAAATTTGCAATGTTTCAAGCAAACGATGCAGCGTCCTCGATCAATATGACCTTTGTTTTACAAACGCATATTGAATTTTTACTTCAGTGTTCACTTTGAGAGAATTGTCCTCAAGGCACTTAAGGTAGTGAATTATTTCTTGTTCATTTGACCTTGCAACCCTGCTTGTTTCTTTATTACAGTGCTTTTCATGAATCTTGCCCCACTGTACGTAATTGGCTTGAATTTCATTTAACCAAACGATCTCATTTGCATACAAAATTTAAAATGAAAAAAAATCAGTAACACTTTCTTCTTTTTAAAATTACAGAAACGCCTCAAGAAATAAAGAACGACTGCAAATGAAGAGTAGACATTTTTAGAAAAAGCCTCAAAAGTAGATCTTAAATCCAAGTTACTGAAATGGCAGAAGGTTCTGTGGTCGCCAGCGTCAGCCGGTACCTGCCTCGGTATTTTTGGTTTTCGTTTATTATTTCCACTTGACAATGTCCACCCATATAATGTCTCCGAATGAAGATATCCCACTTTGACAGGTTTTTAATCAAGCGTCATGTTAGCCACGTCTATCTCGATGCCTATATGAGATCACAAAGTTGTTCGTCCAAAGTCCATCCTTTCTAAAAGCTGCCGGTTGCTGTTGTTTTCTCGTCAGGGTCGTAACACAACGCCCTCCCAAATTTTTGTCCAAACGTTTCTTATACATTTACAAATTGAAGAAGTTCGATAACGCTGTGATTTCTTTTCACCACAACTTCTAAGACCTTATACTGGCGTTGAAAAATAGAAAACAAAATACCTTTGCGATTACGACTTGTGTAGAGGCCAGGACTCTGTTGTTATTACAATGCAGTTTATCACTTACGGCAAACAGTAGCCAGGATTGCGCTGTGTGGAGACAGGTCAAAGCTAGGGTAGATCATCCTTTGGCGCTGGTAGTGCCAAAGTTATTAACACTTGACAAGCCTTTGGCTTGCAAGAGTTATATGAATTTGTGCGAGCAAAATTCGTCCTTTTTTTTTTCTTCTTGACACTTTTTCCGATTTTTTGTGTCTTCTTCTCCTCTGACACTATGGGCCCTACGACCATGAAACTTGGGACTTATGAAGAGCTTGATCTGAACATGTGCATGTCACTTTTTATTTTCGTCTTTGATTTCGTTTTCTTTGTTAAAACACCATGTGAAAAGAGAACATTTTTTGCAAGTAAATGCGTAGCATTTAAGCCACATCACACACAGTTGCACAGTGAGCTTTGTGCGAGCTCTCACTGCGTAAATAGCTAACACGGCGTATGTTAGATCAGTCAATAAAACCTTAAGTCAACAGAAACCAAACACTACTCGGCTTATAAGACATATTCAAGCTGTGTTGTTTGCAATATATTATTCAAGAAATAACCCATTATAGGAAGTATTTTTGCGTTTTAATTTTTAGTGTTTAACATTTTGCTAGCGAACCCGAACACTCGCGTAACGTCTAAAATACATCTATACTAGATCGGCAATATCGGCAACTTCGTCGGCCGATGTATCGGTTGCACATAGGATTAACTATGGCCCGACGCATAATAGATATAGCGGCTTCGTACATCGGATATACATCGGGCCGATATATCTTTAATACGTCGGGCCACCGTCGGAAATATCCCTACAAACTCTTCGACGTCGGATACCAACCGTCGGCTATACGTCGGTTATACGTTTATATTCCGATGCATTTCCGACGAACTTCCGATGATTTTTATATGTAAAAAAATTGTTTCTAACCTTAACTGACCCATTGAACCTTTACCAACCATTCATATATTCACATATTCATACATTCACCATAGCATATCAATATACAACATAGCATATCTATATATTGCAACTGAACACTAGTACTTACTCGGGTTTGAACCGGGGACCTCTTGCATCCTAGGCGCGGAACATACCTCTACTCCACGGCGGCTGGGGCTAGTTTATTGAGGCAAATGATAATTTTCAAGTATATTCATAATGCACCACTATCGATTCTTCATAATGTCCCCTACAAAACGTCAATCGATAAATTTCCGACGCCGAATAAGCATCGGAAAATATGCGTTTTATAGACGTATAAAAAATACGTATAATATACGATTGCAATATCGGCATCTTTTTTCCGATGTATTTCCGAATTCGTCTATAGATGGGAAAATATGCGTTTTATAGACGTTTAAAAAAAATACGTATAATACGCGTTGGCAATATCGGCATCTTTTTTCCGACGCTGTGGAATATGTGGAGCACTCGTACACAACGCAATATATATATATATATATATATATATATATATATATATATATATATATATATATATATATATATATATATATATATATATATATATATATATATATATATAGTTTTCATTTCAAGTTATGCGTGAAATACACAAATTTAGAGATCCATTGGAAATCGGTATATTTCCGACGTTTCACCGACAAATATAACTATATGTATAATATACGTATATTTTTATACGCATATTATATGCTTGTAATATCTTAAATAAAAAAATTAATTTTCGTCGGAATTCGGTATATTTCCGACGTATAGCCGATGCAGTGATACATTTGTATATTATACGATTATTGTAATCCGTCGGTTATACATCAGTAATATCTTTTTCAAAAACAATTAAGTTTTGTTCCGTCGGAAGTACGTCTATGTCAGACGTTGGGCCAACATATACAAATATATGTATAATGTACGTATAAGTAAATACATCGAATATACGTATGCAATATCCGTTTCATTTTTTTTTTTACCATTGGTCGGAAGTTAATCTATTTCCAACGTATAACCAATGCATAAAAATATATGTCTAATATATGCATTGAGAAATACGTGTAATATATGAATATAATATTTTTAGCAAAAAAAATTCCCAATTGGTCGGAAGTTCGTCGGAAAAAGATGTCGGCCCGATGAATATTTGCCAACATCTGTTAAACTGAGGAAAATAATCATCGGGCCAACGTCGGTAACCGATGAACTTCCGACGAATGAGAAAAAAATGGAAATTCGACTATTGCCAACCTATAACCGATGCATCGAAGCCGATGCCGACGTTTTCCGACCTGGTTTATACCGTTCCGACGTCGGCCCGACGTTACGCGAGTGTTCGGGAAGTGAGGTTCTAGTTTTTTGTATGTGCTGAAAACATAGATGTGAAGTAATTTGGTTATACTCTGTTTCGGGAACACCCCACCCCTGGGAAAAAGGAGGATTGTTCAGGAAGGGTGGTCATGATACCCAGACGGTTATGCGGCTTAACTCTCCTGATTTGTTTGTGACGTCATTTTCCCGGTGTCTTAGCGTTTCAAGAAAGTTTTGGCTTTGATTTCAAACATTCCTCCAAGTCCACCGCACGTCAAATTTTACTAGGAGAAATAAGCATTTATGTGACTTAGGTCAATTATTCTGGGCAAACTCTACATCAGATTTTATGTTTATATTTTGATTGAATTTTTCAGGACTAAAAAGAGATGCCATGTTTTTCAAGCTTGATTTCAAACCTTAAGAGAAATGTGTTGGGATAAATTGTAAAACAAGGTCAAAAGGCAACCTAAAAAGGGGGGATTTTATCTGAAGTTTCTGCAGTTTTTTGAGCAATTTAGATTTTGCCTGATGGGGTGATAAGAGTGCTGGTAATTGCTGCTAATCAAAACGGGAAAAGACAAAAAGACAACATATAACGCTGGTTCACATGAAGGAAGGGATCAATAGCTTCGGGCATAGCCACGAATTAAAAATGTCGGTTTGCACCCTCCTGCCCATGAATTTCTGCTGAACTACGTAGGCTGCATAGTGCCCTTGGGAGGGGAGGGGAGGTTAGGGGAGGACAATGGCCATATGCGGCCTGTTTATCGCATTTCGAAAACAACACAATCGTCCAAATTAATAGCCGATGTTGATTACGTTAACGCCTCTCCTATATTTCCCAAAACAAAGACAACCCCACAAGCTTTAATCGCATATTCCAGCTGCAGCTATTTACTACGCAGCAATGAACCAAATACAGTTCTCCAAGCGTCGTATCTGTTGACCTGTTTACGAGGCCCCGTGGAAAGCTGCAGCTGAGAGGGGATGATGAAAGAAGACACCTATTTGAACTGATGAAAAATGTATCCAAAGTGCCTCTTGAAAATTGAAGACTATTATGGATGCATTCCAAATACATATCGTGAGGTTTGCCAATATCTTGAACCTCTTCACAAGTTTACTGACCTGCACCAGAGAAGCAGATCTTTTTATTGTATTTTAATTGCAACGCTTAAGTAAATATGTATATTTGAAATATGTCATACCATTTCGCTATTTCGGGTAAACTCTTCTTCAAGCCAAAAAATGGCTTTTTGTTAATTTTAAAGATTCATTCACAGCATCCGTAATTTTTGCGTGCATGTGTAATTTAAGTTAAAATATTGTTGTGGTACTTAAAAAAAAGCCGATGTGAATGCGCCCCGAAAGGTATTTCCCTGTGTTTTTGGAATATTTAATCGTATTTTACAATATTAACTGATGACTGGGGGTCTGACTTCAATAGCTTGGCGAAGTGGATATTATTTAAACATTTACAAAGCAATAAATCTATATTAATGTCATATTAATATCACAGATTAGAATCCACAAATGAACTCTCAAGCGCTTTTTACAAATGCGGGTTTTAAAATGCCGATAAAATTTCAAGATTTAACTTTGTCGTCAAGTAGAGTCTATACAAGCCATTTTATTTTAAAAAAAAAACATTAAATAATGGCCCTGCGAACAAATCATGTTGTGAGGACGACCACTGCTGAACCAATCATATTGATCAGAAGCTGATAATGCATACAGGAACTGCACATTTGAAAGTAGAGGGGGAAGGGGGAGTGACAAAACAACTTCCCCATCTCTCAAAGTTCAAACATGTGATATATATTCAGAAGCTTTTGAGTAAACACTGTCCCCCCCCCCCCCCTCAACTATAAACACATGTATATAACGGCCACATGTAGAGTAGCACCAGGAAATCATGGTTTGTCTCTTGCTACCAGTCTAGACCGGGGTGTGTCTCCAGCAAGTACTCTGTATAAAAAAAGAAAATCGGCAAAAAGTTGGCAATTGATCTATCACTAATATTAGTGCATGATAACACACCTACCATCATACTAATGTTTTATTGAAGCTTTGAAGAAAATATCGTCCCAGATTGGGAGACGAATGCAAGCACGTAGAGAAACCGGTACATAGACAGACAGATATAGTGCACAAAAATTAGGTCTGTTTCCCTGAATGGAGAAACTTGTTATTAAGTGGATTTTATAGGGTACTGTGCAGGGGAAACTGATTTTCTCAGAAATGGAAAAAGTAACTATATCAAGTTTATTCAACAGTTCGGGTGAAATCGGAATTATTAAATTGTACATAGATTTTAGTGTATAGTTTATGGAACTCGACACTATGGACTTCGTAGATCAGACTGCTGAGACCATCAGTGAAGTATCGTCTGTCCGCAGTCTGAAGATTGTGAAACCTGCAACGTGAAGACGATCTAAAGTTACGAGATTGTGAAACCTGAATCGTAACGACGAACTAAATTCTAGATATTTTGGAATATTAGGAATAAACCTTGAATATTCATGAAATATAATCTTTTTCAATTTATCATAAAGAAAAAGCACAATTTTTGTTTCAAATAGAGATGAATTGTGAACATTTGGCTCATAGATTCAGACAGTGTCAAATTAAAGTGCACGAATTAAATTAAAACAAATCAACCTGTTTTTGTTTGGGGGCATCTTCGTGTGGTTTGCCATCTTGTATGTTCCCACGCGCTTTGGGTACCGTGCGATATCCAGTCCGTGATACTTAATTCTGGAATGACCATTGATATAACTTTTCTTTGATATAATTATATTTTATCTCGAATACCGACATGTTTGTTTCTGTGCTTTGCATCAGAGAGCCACGGGGGTGCGGCGGGGACGCATCCCACCCCTAAAAACTTTTCAGCCTGATTTTGATTTGCTTTTCCATAGCAGTCAGAACATTGTTTTTTTCAGATTTCGAAAACTTTCTGAGAAATTTTTCGCCCCTTCAACAACTTTCTAAAAAAACAGATAGCTTTTTACGTCAGCAAATAAAAAAAACTGAGGTGTGCAACTTCAGATCAAATACTACATTTGTACGAAATTCGGGAGTCCTAGGGCCAGTATAGTCAGGGGAGTAGTAAAAACAAAATGACGGACCAGTGAAGAGAGAAAAAGGTCCGAAACATTATCCCGTACACTTCAATATACCCTTTGCAAGTCGACCAGGTAAGTGTGAATATAATATCGAAATACGTTTGAAAATATAGCAATGGCTTTCAATCAGATGCAGCAGTGTATCCTTAACCCGTGTATAGCTCTCCCAGGTGAGTACTACTTTAGACTGGCTATCCTCTCTGGCATATTTTACCCCACCCCTAAATGCTATTGCATGACGAAGACTGAAATATTGACAATGCATTTATTATCTTGCTTTGTCATAGAAATAACTGAACGCCAACGAGCTTTGGCGTCTTCAGTGATGAAGGACTTCACTGTGCAAGATTATTGAACTAAACTTACAGTAATCTGAAGTAATGGAAAAGTTTTTAACATGCGGGGTGTTAAGCTAATAATAATAATAATAATAATAATAATAATAATAATAATAATAATAATAATAATAATAATAATAATAATAATAATAATAATGAATGTAATGTAATCTTCTAGCATTATCTTTTATATTGATGTTTTGGCTATATAAAAAATATATTTCGTCTCAATCACGAAAAAGAAAAACGTCAACAAGCACAGAACACAATTTTACATAAAATTGCTTAAGGGGAGTTTTACAGACCGACGGCAACACTTAGAATCTTTATCACCGAATCGGTCATTATAATATCTTTGATTTCTGTCAGTTACTTCCTCGAAATACTGGACCTTCAGCAATATTTTCGTTGCTGGGATTTCGAATTATTGCTTTTTCTGATAAATAGAGTTTCGACATGTTAAACCTTCTGAACCTTCGGAGCGATGGGGCTGTGTTTATCGGACTAATGAGCTTTCGGATAATTGAGTTACAACTGGATCTTCACAGTTTTCAAAACCAAAAATTCGTTAAATACACCTGAAAAACGCGTTTCGGAGTTTTGAACTGTCGGATTAGTAGTACTCCGGAATGTCATGAATTCAAAGTACTCATCCTTTTGCCTGTGGTCCTTCAGAGTAATGGGCAAGCAACAGAGTAACACATCTGAAAAAATTTTATGCTGTCAAAGTGATGAATGAAAATATACCTATGATAAAGGTCATCATCTTCTCCACCCCAGCCAAAGTATATATTGGAATATCCGTTGATCGATTCGAAATTGTGGCTGTTAACGGCAATTGCACCCCCGACAAGACCATGATATGGCAGTCTAAAACATAAGTAACTGTCCTTTTATTTTTAAGACGCTTTTTATAAGTAAAATAGTGCAGTTCGCGTTCTCTACTTTAGATGGTTATTTTATCGATATCGAAATATTTTCGGCATCGAATCGCATGGTTATTTAAATAAAACGCCTTGACCTAGTTGAGATCAATGAGGTCATAGCACAAAACAACAGTCACTCATACCCATTTATCCAGCTATAACAGAGATTGTTTTGTTTCCTGGGAGGGGTAGGAAGGCGGGCACCTATCTCTAAAGTGGAGAATACGAATTACGCTGTTGCGCATAAAACATTTCAAGAATAACACAACAGTTTGATTTCGCAGAAGTTGACGTTCGCTTATCACCATTTTAGATGGGATGATGACCTGACAAATAAATCCCTAGCAAGTCACCAGGTGACCAAAACTTTATTCACAAGCGTTGCTACGGAAGACGTAGTGGATGTAGAAGAAATGGTTTTATTTGTTATACCAATCAGTCCAGGAGCTGGGCGGCTGTACCACATGACAAAATTGCTAAGGCAATTCAACAAGTGTTTGCTAAATGGTTGCAGCCCACGAGACCATTACAGCTACGCGTAAAAAAAAACAAAGAAAAGATTTTGTACTCTTAATAACTATAAAATGGAAGGGGAGCTTTGTGTCCATTCCCACTGCTATCACGCCCTACCATTCTCCAGCGGATTTGAAACCCTTCCTAAAGTAACCGTTGCCACGTACTGGTTAGTAAAAAACTCTAGACTAAGTGACTAGGACTGTAAAGTCCATGCAGGCTTACAAGGCCTCGGGCTTGCCTGATGCACACCAACGTACAAAGGCGTTCCATTGAAACATATGTACTTTGGATGTGGGCGGTTTAAGGATCTGGGTCATCATGCATGCCACTCCCTTTCAGAAATATCTAGAAAGGAGTCATATCTTAAGTTCGGAAACTATGAAATGGGGCGGATATTCCTCCAATAGGCTTGGTTAGGAGCCTTGACTGTCATTTGATGAGTAGGTGACCCAGAAATTAAAACACTGACAGGAGAAAGAACCACGACGCCTTGGATTACCACGGGATTGTAAGGATTAGCCGCTCTCCAGATCTTGGCGAGCTTGAGAATGAACTGGTCGATGATGGCTTGGGGAGGGACGTCGTAGAGTATCTAACTGGAACAGTAGCATTTCAATGTGCCAGTTGCTCATGCTAAGGGGTCGGGACAGGGAGAGACATGGCGTTGGAGTTGAGTGGTCATTGAGTTCGGAAGTGGTCCCCCAAAAGAACGATTCCGTATTCAAAGGAAGGTAAGACACCATTTTGTTTGGAATGCTCTGCCCACCCTCGAGGCGAGGGTAGCCAGCACATTCAGATTGCCTTCAATATAATTGGCAACCGACATGACCTGGTTTCCAGGTGTCAAACACAGAATTTGTCTGGTCAGCAACAACTGGGTTAGTTTTAACTAAACCACCTTGAGCTACAGGGAACTGATGTGGTTCTGGCTGAACCTGGGATTCAGCTGCCCTTGAAGATACGACCCCCAACAAGAAGCCCAAACTATGGGCCTAGGCATCTGTCTGGATGGTTAGCCCTAGAATGTGTTAGTGAAGTAAGGCAGCCATTTCCCGTGTGATTTCAGTTTTACCACCAACGGAGGTCGCTCAAACCTGCTGGTTCCATGCAAGGGGAGTGGCGGTTGCTCCTGTCCTATTGGCTATAGCAAACCGATTATGGAGAAGGAAATGTGACTGAGCTTGGAGTATTTTAGCGTGTTTTCTACAAGCTCCAGATCTAATTTAGCAGTAGACATCTAGGCCATTCCTTGGACTGGCTGCCCTAACGGTTCAATTGGGGTTCAATTAAGATAATGTATGATTTATACGACCTTACTCTGACCGCAAATAATTTCGATGGGTGAAGGTGCAACAAGTTTGCCTTCAGTAAACCCATACGTTTAAACTAGCCAGCTCTTGTGGTAACCGCATTGGCTACTTCTGAGCATTTGGCGAAGACTCATGTTCTAGAGGGGCAGCCTGTGACGTCATCCGGATACTTCTTTACACAAACATCAACACGCAACTTCACCGCTGACTCAGCCATTGAAACCACGCTGTCAAGCTACAACAACATTAGGACAGGTAGCCACAGTGGGGGGGGGGGGGCATATGGGAAAAGGACGCTTGGCAGCTGGATGGGATGTGCCACTCGTAGAAATGTGCCTGGGAAGGAGCTTCGGATGGGGTGGTGCCTAACAATGGGACGGAACAAACTACAGCGGGATGGGCCTGACCCACTGACAGAGCCTCCCTTTACCTTCTCAGTTAGGGGAAAGGAAGTGAGACGGATCTCAGTGACTGAAATCTAACCGAAATTGGGTCAGCACATTATCGTAAGGTAGCAAAAAGATTGCAGTAATGCTAGATGCCCCCTTGCGACCCTGAGAGAGGACACTTGCAAATCACTGCAGAGGCAGGGTAAAGTCCTAGACTGCGACTAGAGTTGGTGAAGCTTTGAGTGGGAAAAGCAAAACAAAAAGTATCCCGAGAATTTAACACATCAAAGTGCAAACCCTGTGTTCAAGTATATTATTGACTGAATTAAAAAATACTAATATGTGCGAATAAACTCAAGTAATAATACACAAGATAATAGTAAACTTGGAGTACCTCGATTCTGTTGAACCATTTCTAAGAAAATCGTTGACGAAGACAAAAAGGTTATTGACAATCCGTCACATAAATGGGAAGCTGTGACTGTCGTTTAATGTTGTAACCTTACCTTACTACGTTAATGCACCAAAAACCGCACATAATTATATTTGGGTATCCCGGGAGAAGCCATCTAAAATGGAGATAAGCGAGCGTCTGTTTTTTGCGAAATAAAACACACAACATAAAAATCTTCAATAACAACTCTTAAACAGCTCAGTGTAAGGATTTCAGATTAACCATATATTTCTATTACCCCCGGCAATTTTAAATCGAATTCAAACTACCTTCCCGTTGTAATGAAATATTTATACCCCAACGCCTATACCCCCAGTGTGATTATTATAGAATACTTTACCGGGGCTATAAGTGTCATATAATATTTATACTAGGGGGTATAAATATTTCGAAACAGGCATACTCCCTATGATATTTATACCTCCTCTCCTAAAATGTTTTCTTGGTACAATTTTAAGCCCAAATTAGGTTTTCACTCGGTCACTCGGAGAAATCAATGGCATTTCGAAGTTTTATCGATACAAAGAACTGCTACTCCTGAGTTCAATCATGACAACGAAGCTTCAAAAAGATTTCCATTGATGCCACACCGTGTCGCAAATACAAGACACGTCAGGAGACAATGCTTTAGAAATTAACCAGAGTTAGACAATGCCTGCAAACAACCGCTTAATCTGGATGAATACAAGATGTCACAATAGGTATATGAAATTGCAGGTTTTTTACACAGCATCAATGTGAACAGAAAGGCGAACACAATGAAACAATCTGAAGCTGAAAAAGAAAAGAAACCCAATTCTTGGGAAAATCAGATTCTGAAGATTTACGATTACGCGGTTCAAAGAAATATCCTGAGGGTAGTTCGAAAAATGACAAGGTTAACCTTCGGCATGTTAGCAAAAAATATGTAGCTAGAGCTGAAGAACTGTACTACTGTCACTTGTCTGATAAGAAACAAAATCCAGCCGTCTATTCTACAGCTAGAACTGTAACTGGAATATGCAATTTGATACACATTTGATTTTTTTTTGTTATTTTTGAGTGAAATTTTGAAGTGTTTCTTTTGTAAGATGTGTTTTTTTTTTAATAAAGACTCGTTGGATAATATTATTAGTGTATTTAATTAATTTTGGAAAAATATTGCAAAAAAAAACATACTGTATAAACATTATATATATATATATATATATATAATATTCTATAATATTCTTACCGAGGGGGGCGGGGGGGGGGGTATAATTATCATGGAGTCAAAACGTTTCCTTACACCGCTAACTTAAATTCGAATTTGTATTACCCCCTTCATTTTAAGTTATCCCAATGTCAAAAGCTAGCATGCAGAAAAACAATAATCTTGTATATTTTTACGTTTATTCACACACAAATAAACTGAAATGAAATATGTATTTTCATCAACCAATACGCAACAGTATCCATATCATCTGTTTTTGGAAAATTTGTAATGTTTATTCCAAACTGTACCATTACTTCTGTGGGCAGAAGCACAGGGCACAGCTCGGCCACCTCAGCTCAGGAACAGGGCACAGCAAGGCCACCTCAGCTCAGGAACAGGACACAGCTCGGCCACCTCTCCTTGTTTAATGGGGTTTACTTTCTGGCAACGATCAAATGACAAAACGAAATCTTTGACATTCTTGCTAACGTTTTTGCAGTAAAATTATCCCAAAATTTTGGGCCTTGTCTTTGTTATACTCAAATGGATACCTTAAACAACGGGCTGTGTCGCTATCGCCTGAACAAATATGCACACTCTCTTTTACTTCGTAAAATCTTTGAATTCGCTTATCTCTACTTTTAGATGGGTTCCCTTCCGGTTGTATGTTACCACGCAATACTAAGGGGTACGTAATTTGAAGACATCAGTCTTTCCCTTCAAGCGTGGTGTTAACAGCACATGCCATTCTGTGTGCTCCGCTTTTTTCTTAGACAAAAAAGGGAACTAGTCAAGATGCGATTTAGCTTTAAATCACCTTAAATTTGTGTTGAAGAATATTATTTATTCTCTGAGGCAGTTGGATAAATTAGTTCGGGATTTAAGCAATTTTTCGGCACTGGTAACTTCGGTCTGGTTGTTGAGTTTACACGTTGCGGTGACACCTTTTTTCGTCTCGGAAGTGTGCCTGTCTTCTACACACGGAAACTACAGGATTAGAAATCACGTTCTAGTTCTTGCACACAGCGCCACGGAGCTGGTTGAGTCTTTGCAGTCAATTTTGCCTGCATTGATTCCCAGTCAGCCACAGCTAACTGTGCCATCACGAAAATGTCTAGTTTTTTGCTGTAACTGACACTCCTAGGAGGGCAGCTAGTTACGTTGGGGTTTCGGTCCAGGCATATAAACGCTTTCAATCTCTTCTTTTTATTTTTAGCGAATTTTTAACCAAAAGCCCATTTATGGGACTACCGGATACCATAAATGACACCCGGGTACCATCGATGCACCTTGAGGCCCATTTACGGCACTCGCCCACTGGGACATCCTATACGCTAGGGGCTGTATTCCCACCCGATTCAGACCCTGGTGGGCATTCCTTGGTACCATTTTTTGGACCCCCCACCCTCGGGAGATCCCATATACTAAGTCCCATTTATGGGACTGATCGAAGGGGAGTGCCCTAAGATGGGTCCGAGAGGTCCCATGATTGATTCAATTTTGGGTCCCATTTTTAGGTCCCATTTCCGGGCCCATTTCCATGTCTGCGTGATCCACCTGCGCAGTTCACACACCCTCTCTCAACTTTCAACTCTCACTCGATTTGCGACCGTTGTAAACGGAAAAGAGGCTTGCCTCTCTATGACCAGTGGAATATATGTGCTGAGTGCTACCGTCTATCAGCGGAGGATGGATAGATGATTACGGAATCGGAGTTGGACGCATTCGCAGCAGACAAGAAAGACAGGAAGACGCGGAAATGCAACACGTACTCCGAGACAGTCGTTGACTTAGACATTCCGGAGGGGAAAGAGCTAGAGACACTAAGGAAAGCTTGGGCCTTTACCCCCACAGATTCGGACAAGACGGAAGCCGCGTCCAAAGCCAAGGCCGCTCCAGAACCAGTGACGGTCACCCATACGGGCTCGGGTGCAAGTTTTACGACCACGACAGGACAGCTGAGAATCCCGTCGCAAACGGAACTGTCCTCTCCCCCATAGATTCCACGCTTACCCAGTGAATTCTCGGCCTTCTTGTCCTTGCAGGCCCAATTAAAAAAACAGCTGCAAGAACTCCAACAGCAGATAAAACGGCAAGGCTCGGAACCCAACCACAAGCGTAAGCTATTCGCTACCATCTCTCGTCCACCACCGGTTACACAGCCGTCCCCCACTCAGCCACACCCGCCTTTTTGCCCATCACTCAATCGGTGGAGGTCAATGTCATCAGCGATGCCGATTCCTTGGAACTCCACCACGAAAGGTTTCCGCCTTAGCAGGCAAGGGAGAGGAGGAGTTAATAAAGTCAGTGACATTCCCTTTATCCCTGATTCACTTCAGCCGAGAACGTCAAATTTATACGCCATTAGGGGACATCCCATCGCGTTCAGAAACTACGGAACGCAAAGATGAATCTGAGCCGGGCTCGGAGGAGCAGGAGTCAGAGGATGAGGAGTCGGGCGAAGAAACGGGAGACACACCACCATCATCCCAATTCCGTCTTCGTATCAGGGAGATGGATTATATAAGATCTTCGGGCAGTGGTCAAAAACTCTGGAAAGTTTCAGCAGCGGCAGGGAGATTCCCAATCGGGTCCCCTTCCCCCAAACCCGCATTTCACGCCTCGTAGTGAGAATGCCACTTCATCGAAGATGGCCCCGGAGGACGTACCCTTTCGAGACACAATCCAGGAAATCGCTCATTTGGCAAACGTTACAGCCGGTTCTCCATCCCCCGACAAAGAGGATACCTCACAAACTGCTCCGCTTTATCAAAACCCATTCATTGCACTGTCCATCAACGAAGGCATTGCCAATGCCATAGCAGTAAGATCGAAGGAGTTTAAAAGGATCCAATACCACAAGGAACTCCTATTCCAACCACATTGGCAGCACAGACCCTCTACCTACTGAATCTGCCTGACCAGAAGCCTGACCAGTCCTTCTTAAGGAAAAAAGGCTTCTCAGAGAGGTTAGTGGGATAAAATGGTCAATAGCCACAAACAATCCACAAAAGGTTTACAGGGCCCAATTTAATAAGTTTGCCTCCAGGTGCGCCAAATCGAAAATAGACCCATTCCAGGCTTCTCCACCGGCAGTAGCGGACTTTCTGGGCCACATATTTTTACAGATGAACAACTAAAATTGGGCTCCATCGAAGGTTACACGGCAGCTATAGGTTCTAAACTTAAAGCATCCACAGGTTACGACCCTAGGGAAGATTCAGCTCTACTCAGCTTATCAGACACTTTAAAGTAGACCCTCCCTCTAACGCGCCCGACGTAGCGAAATGGGATCTGTCTTTGGTGCTTCGCTTTCTTCAAAAGATTGACATTTTCGGGGAAAAGGTAATATCCGCAAAAAATGCACCCTGAGATTTACATTGAGATTACCCTTTTTATTAGCATTGGCGTCAGGCAATAGGAGAAGCAAAATACACGCCCTAGACATAACGATAAGCAAAGAAAATGGAAGCTTGGAAAAAGTTTTCCTTGTCCCAAGGACAGGTTTCATGGTGAAAACCGATATTAGTACTCATGGAATGGGCAATCTGATCACATAGCCCTCCTATCCCTACCGGAAGAACAGACCCCTGAAGGTTTGGTCTCGTTGTGCCTGGTGCAAGCACTATGACAATATCTAGACATTTCGGAAACATATAGGCCAGAAGGTCAAAAAGCGTTAATCATCTCCGACATGTCAAAATTTAGCAAACGCTTCTCGAAACAAACCATCTCAAGAGACATAAAAGAGGTCATTATCACGGCTTACGAAAAGGCACAATCGGACACAAACATTCAATCAGAACTAAGTATTAAAGTCCATCAACTGGCAAATTCTCTTAACGCTTTATTAATGTGTCTTTCTCTGAGATACTCAAAACAGGATGCTGGGCTTCACCCAATTCGTTTATCAAGTATTACTTTTAAGACTTGATAAACGAATTTTCTTCACCCAATTCGTTTATCAAGTATTACTTTTAAGACTTTTCCCAGTACGAGATTTCGGGCATTCATTCCTTGGGGCCTTTTATAGCAGCAGAAGCAACAGTTAAAACCCAATTCTTTATGCTACAGACCATCCACTCCAAGGCCTAAGAACAAGGGCAAACAAAAGAGTGGACCACCCAAAGGTCGCAACGGCTATCAACATAAATTTAAGAAATAGCCGTACCACCGAAATGGCTTATCTCACTCAAAAAAGCTGTTTGTAAGGTAACGTCACTGCAGGAAGTGCTCCTTCTCATTGGCTTACTCACTTTGACTCTTTTTCTAGTCACTTCTAGAAAAAGAGGAGGCGGGGGTGCTGGAGATAGACGCCTCTCCGTATTACCCGGTTTTGCAAGGACATGTCATTGTCTGATCGCATGAGAAGGAGAGCCCAGCCTACAGTGAATGTATCACAGGTACCCAATGTACCATTTATGGGTTCTGGCCCAAAGTGATAAAATCGTGAATTTTCTCACTATTTCTTGATTTTGTGATAATAATTACACTCTATGACTGTCTAGTGACTTGTAATCTTACGATTTTAGCAGTAGCTAGACCGAATTTCGCTACACGTAGCGAAATAGCACCCACTTGCAAGGGCAGAGACACAACATATTTGGTCAAAGACAAATAAATCAAATTCAGTTTTCTAACCGTTGTTGAGATACTGGTCAACTTACAGTTTTTTGACCTTGACCATGACGGAGGAGGTCAAGATCACCGAGGTACCTCTTGTATAACGTCTTTTAGGGCCAAAAGGTCGAAAATAAGCTCAAAATCCCTCTGTCTCTAACCGTTTTCGAGATAATGGTCAACTTCCGCTTTTTGACCTTGACCATGACGGAGGAGGTCAAGGTCTTCGAGGTACCTCTTAAATAACGTCTTTTAGGCCCAAAGGGTCGAAAAAAAAGCTCAAAATCGCTCTATCTCCAACCGTTTTCGAGATAATGGTCAACTTCCGGTTTTTGACCTTGACCACGGCGGAGGAGGTCAAGGTCACCGAGGTACCTCTTATATTACGACTTTTAGGCCCAAAGGATCGAAAATAAGCTCAAAATCGCTCTGTCTCTAACCGTTTTCGAAATAATGGTCAACTTCCGGTTTTTGACCTTGACCATGACGGAGGAGGTCAAGGTCACCGAGGTACCTCTTATATAACGTCTTTTAGACCCAAAGGGTCGAAAATAAGCTCAAAATCGCTCTATCTTGAAGGTCAAGGTGAAAAAAATTTGCGGATTTCACGACATCTAATCACCCTCTATCTCTGTGCTAAATTTCATCGTCCTACGTCAAATAGCGTAGGAGGAGTTTTCTGGAAACCTCCGTGACGAAATAAAAACAAAAACATAAAAAAGGAAAGAATAAACGCCGGAATTCTTTGCAAAGCATACCCATTTGCAAACTATGTTTGCAAGTGGGAATAAAGTATGCTATTGAAAATTTTACACATGACACATAGCATTGAGTATCCCAGGTCGGGCTCCATCCAGTTGGAGCAGGCGGGGATGGTTAGTATACTCAGTCGGGCAGTCTGTAAGTTAGTCGCCAGACACAGCCTATCACTACTTTCTATTTTTTAGTTTAATTTTACATTGATTATTGTCAATGGTTCGGGAGTGTTCCTCCAACCAGATCTTGGAAGAAATTGAAAAGAAGCGGAACATAGTTTGAGCCTTCTTTTTGCCTCTAAACTTTAATCCCACTAGATGTCCAAGGACAAAGCACTCTGACGAGTTTATCTGCGTAATTCAAGATTTTTTATGCAATTATACAATATGGCAGGCTTTCCTGCTCCGGATTCTAGTCCCATCTAAAAGTGGAGATTAGCGAATTCAAAGCTTTTACAAAGTAAAACTATTGTTTTGTTTTCGTAAAACGCGCCTTTACGAGTAAAAGCGCAATTCGTGTTCTCCACTTTTAGCCTATCCTCCCTCCCATTCATCCCACAACAAGCCCGGATGCGTTAACACCATCTAATTTGGGGCTTAAAGGGAATGATGAGGTCTTCAAATGACGTAATACTTAGTATTCCTTCACTCTCATTGGTCGGATGGATGGAGTGCAGGATGGAGAGTGGATAGGACCATTCTAACTGCAACAAAAAGTTTCATTTCTATTGCGTGGTAACATACAACCGGAAGGGAACCCATCTAAAAGTGGAGAATACGAATTTCGCTTTTATTCGTCAAAGCGCGTTTTATGAAAATAAAACGATAGTATAATGCGGTTTTTGCTCGTCTGGATTGCGAGTCGCCAAATCTTCCCTAACATCCTTGTTATCCTTTTCAGAATGAATATTTCATTTTAGTTAATTTGTCCGTGGATAAATGTAGAAATATAAAAGATTATTTTTTCTGCATGTGAACAGCTTTTGATATGGGGGTAATCTACAAACAGGAGGATGGATAATACACATTCGATTTCAGATTACCCCCGGGGGTAATAAGAAATCGAATTTGAATTGCCCCCGGTAATAAGAAATCGAATTCAAGTTAAGGGGGGGGGGGGGGTCAGCCTGTGAGGGGGTAACTTAAAATCATTACACCTGCAAGTGTTACACTTAATGGGTCACAAGCTAGTTCGAAAATCTGAAACGGTTTCGCATCTGAAACGGTCATTCTTTCGGCATATGTGCCACAAGTTTTTCAGTGGGATGGCTCCTTCGCCAGCCATCCCCTTCCTTGTCACTCGATGACGCAAATTTTGCGAACTTACTTGTAATTAAAGACATCTATGTATGCCGACAGATGGATTACACTTGTGGCGTCGCATACGTAAGGGATAGAGTCACTTTCTGGCAAAAGGTCCACATCATGAAATATAAGACACTGAGCGTCGTCTAACTTCTGTACTTCAGTGTATCCTGCGTTCAGCAGCACGCCTTTGTTGAATTTTGAATAGTAGTTCCTCTGCGAAGGACACAGATTTACCATTAATATGACCTTCAACAATCGCTCCTTCAGAGAACATTTCAAACTTTTTTACACCCCCCTTCCCCCTCCGTACTCAGTACGCAAAACGTTTTTAATGTCAGCACTCCTCTTGCGTACGCACTTAATGGATGGCCTCCTATCTCTGTATATTCGTTTCATAAAAATGTAAGCCCTCCACTGTCAAGCAGACTCGAATGACACTTAGACACTTATTTTCGAATTTAGTTATATAAATCGTTCATTATTCAACATTCAGCGTGTCTAAAAATCAGTACATATAACGGTATAAAAAATGTTAAAAAAATGACCCCACATTCTCATACAATGAAAGAAGCTTCCTTGTGAGAGAGACATCAACACATAGATAATGTGGCATGGCGTTTTTACTGGGTTGACCATACTCACTTGTTCAACAATAAATATGGAATATTCCAGACCCTGCCTTTGCAAAAATGGGTGCATGTGATGGAGGAACATCCGGAGATGTTCCTCCCTGTCTCTGTAAGGAACAATAATGGCTGTCTTTTTGGGCAGTGCTCGGCAATGTTCCGGCTTCCATTTTCCACCTTTCTCCACTTTTTGGTTTAGTCTTTCAATGTCAACAAAAGATGGCGCTTCAAAGGTTATGTGGAGATCCCCTCCTGCAAATAGAATTAGGGTCTGCACAATGATATCGGCCGAGAACATTTGCGCATTAGAACTGGAGCTCACAAAATTAATCTTTTGTCCTGTTTTATGGGACTCAAAGAACTGCATCTCTTTGTGATTCGTTTGCCGTAACTGCTTATATGGGACAGACAAACCGAAGCAACTGAACTGACATTCATGTGTGAAATAAATAGAGACAGAGCAATAAGTGAATCCAGGGACATAGGACACTTCATGCATACATTTAAGCATTTAAAATGGCATGCTGGCATTTGTAGTAAAACGTATGGGTGTTGGTAAACTTTGGAAACCAGCAGTGACTGAACTCCCACGCCAGTATCATAAAACAGATCCTTCTTTCGTTGGTATATCAGTCTATGTAATTAGAAATCTTTTGAAATAAGCAGAAATGGAAAAGGGCAAAAATCACTCCACAGACCACGATGGTGTATGATATCTGGTCAACATTTGAAATTGGTGACCAGCCCTTTCTGCATTTTTCATGGTCCACATATAGCAGCAGTTGACTTGCTTTTAGCAAAACATCGGTTCATGCATGGCTTTGAAAACCCAGCCACAAGCACATTTTCCACGAGGTCAAAATGCTTAAACAATCTTTATCTGTCTATGATCCCTATTTGTGAAGATTTGTCATCTTCCCGTCATACTCTCAACTTATTTCACTTTATCTTTAACATTCCAAGCAAAATAAGCTGAAAATTGTTATTTCCAGATTAAAGTGCTGTTCACAATGGCGTTTTAAACTAGAAGCTAATTGCGCGAGCGCAATTGTCTCACATGGTATATTGGGGTACATTGGGAAACTTAAAGACGAAATAAAGAATCATGGAGCTTACACTAAACGTGTTGTCGGGGGCTTATTAATAAAAAAAGAATTTGAAAGCAATTTTCACATTCAGACAAATCTTTTTAAACAAAAACACCACTAGAATTGTTTTAACTCCGAAGGCTCGAAAATTCGAAGCCGAGATACAATGTTACATAGTGTTATATCCTTTGGGTCGAAAATTCGCTCAGAATCGCTCTATCTCTAACCGTTTTCGAGATAATAACCAACTTCCGGTTTC
Organism: Protula sp. h YS-2021; assembly: GCA_949752745.1. Lineage (NCBI taxonomy): Eukaryota > Metazoa > Annelida > Polychaeta > Sabellida > Serpulidae > Protula > Protula sp. h YS-2021. Next base: position 19,129,882 of record OX457025.1, on the reverse strand, counting down.
GACGTCGATCGTCATCCGACCGGGTCGCCCTCTCCGCGATACCCTTTTATGCAATGAGTTATACCCTTTGGGTCGAAAATTCGCTCAGAATCGCTCTATCTCTAACCGTTTTCGAAATATTAGCCAACTTCCGGTTTCGACGTCGATCGTCTCCCGACCGGATCGAGCTCGCCGGGAACACTTTTTCTACAGTGTGTTATACCCTTCGGGCCGAAAATTCGCTCAGAATCCCTCTATCTCTAACCGTTTTCGAGATATTAGCCAACTTCCGGTTTCGACGTCGATCGTCACCCGACCGGGTCGCGCTCGCCGAGATACCCTTTTATACAACAGTTTTAAACCCGTAGGGTCGAAAATTCGCTCAGAATCGCTCTATCTCTAACCGTTTTCGAGATATTAGCCAACTTCCGGTTTCGACGTCGATCGTCACCCGACCGGGTCGCGCTCGCCGAGATACCCGTTTATACAACTGTTTTAAACCCATCGGGTCGAAAATTCGCTCAGAATCGCTCTATCTCTAACCGTTTTCGAGATATTAGCCAACTTCCGGTTTCGACGTCGATCGTCACCCGACCGGGTCGCGCTCGCCGAGATACCCTTTTATACAACTGTTTTAAACCCGTAGGGTCGAAAATTCGCTCAGAATCGCTCTATCTCTAACCGTTTTCGAGATATTAGCCAACTTCCGGTTTCGACGTCGATCGTCACCCGACCGGGTCGCGCTCTCCGAGATACCCTTTTATACAACTGTTTTAAACCCGTCGGGTCAAAAATTCGCTCAAAATCGCTCTATCTCTAACCGTTTTCGAGATATTAGCCAACTTCCGGTTTCGACGTCGATCGTCACCCGACCGGGTCGAGCTCGCCGGGAACACTTTTGATACAGTCAGTTATACCCGTCGGGCCGAAAATTCGCTCAGAATCGCTCTATCTCTAACCGTTTTCGAGATATTAGCCAACTTCCGGCTTCGACGTCGATCGTCACCCGACCGGGTCGCGCTCGCCGAGATACCCTTTTATACAACTGTTTTAAACCCGTAGGGTCGAAAATTCGCTCAGAATCGCTCTATCTCTAACCGTTTTCGAGATATTAGCCAACTTCCGGTTTCGACGTCGATCGTCACCCGACCGGGTCGCGCTCTCCGAGATACCCTTTTATACAACTGTTTTAAACCCGTCGGGTCAAAAATTCGCTCAAAATCGCTCTATCTCTGACCGTTTTTGAGATATTGGCCAACTTCCGGTTTCGACGTCGATCGTCACCCGACCGGGTCGCGCTCTCCGAGGTACCCTTTCATACAACTGTTTTAAACCCGTCGGGTCGAAAATTCGCTCAGAATCGCTCTATCTCTAACCGTTTTCGAGATATTAGCCAACTTCCGGTTTCGACGTCGATCGTCACCCGACCGGGTCGCGCTCGCCGAGATACCCTTTTATACAACTGTTTTAAACCCGTCGGGTCGAAAATTCGCTCAGAATCGCTCTATCTCTAACCGTTTTCGAGATATTAGCCAACTTCCGGTTTCGACGTCGATCGTCACCCGACCGGGTCGCGCTCTCCGAGATACCCTTTTATACAACTGTTTTAAACCCGTCGGGTCATAATTCGCTCAAAATCGCTCTATCTCTAACCGTTTTTGAGATATTAGCCAACTTCCGGTTTCGACGTCGATCGTCACCCGACCGGGTCGAGCTCGCCGGGAACACTTTTTATACAGTGTGTTATACCCTTTGGGCCGAAAATTCGCTCAGAATCGCTCTATCTCTAACCGTTTTCGAGATATTAGCCAACTTCCGGTTTCGACGTCGATCGTCACCCGACCGGATCGAGCTCGCCGGGAAAACTTTTTATACACTGTGTTATACCCTTCGGGCCGAAAATTCGCTCAGAATCGCTCTATCTCTACCCGTTTTCGAGATATTAGCCAACTTCCGGTTTCGACGTCGATAGTCACCCGACCGGGTCGCGCTCGCCGGGAACACTTTTTATACAGTGTGTTTTACCCTTCGGGCCGAAAATTCGCTCAGAATCGCTCTATCTCTAACCGTTTTCGAGATATTAGCCAACTTCCGGTTTCGACGTCGATCGTCACCCGACCGGGTCGCGCTCTCCGAGATACCCTTTTATACAAATGTTTTAAACCCGTCGGGTCAAAATTCGCTCAAAATCGCTCTATCTCTAACCGTTTTTGAGATATTAGCCAACTTCCGGTTTCGACGTCGATCGTCACCCGACCGGGTCGAGCTCGCCGGGAACACTTTCTATACAGTGTGTTATACCCTTTGGGCCGAAAATTCGCTCAGAATCGCTCTATCTCTAACCGTTTTCGAGATATTAGCCAACTTCCGGTTTCGACGTCGATCGTCACCCGACCGGGTCGCGCTCTCCGAGATACCCTTTTATACAACTGTTTTAAACCCGTCGGGTCAAAATTCGCTCAGAATCGCTCTATCTCTAACCGTTTTCGAGATATTAGCCAACTTCCGGTTTCGACGTCGATCGTCACCCGACCGGGTCGAGCTCGCCGGGAACACTTTTTATACAGTGTGTTATACCCTTTGGGCCGAAAATTCGCTCAGAATCGCTCTATCTCTAACCGTTTTCGAGATATTAGCCAACTTCCGGTTTCGACGTCGATCGTCACCCGACCGGGTCGCGCTCGCCGAGATACCCGTTTATACAACTGTTTTAAACCCGTCGGGTCGAAAATTCGCTCAGAATCGCTCTATCTCTAACCGTTTTCGAGATATTAGCCAACTTCCGGTTTCGACGTCGATCGTCACCCGACCGGATCGAGCTCGCCGGGAAAACTTTTTATACACTGTGTTATACCCTTCGGGCCGAAAATTCGCTCAGAATCGCTCTATCTCTACCCGTTTTCGAGATATTAGCCAACTTCCGGTTTCGACGTCGATCGTCACCCGACGGGTCGCGCTGGCCGAGATACCCTTTTATACAACTGTTTTAAACCCGTAGGGTCGAAAATTCGCTCAGAATCGCTCTATCTCTAACCGTTTTCGAGATATTAGCCAACTTCCGGTTTCGACGTCGATCGTCACCCGACCGGGTCGAGCTCGCCGGGAACACTTTTTATACAGTGTGTTATACCCTTTGGGCCGAAAATTCGCTCACAATCGATCTATCTCTAACCGTTTTCGAGATATTACCCAACTTCCGGTTTCGACGTCGATCGTCACCCGACCGCGTCGCGCTCGCCGAGATACCCTTTTATACAACTGTTTTAAACCCGTAGGGTCGAAAATTCGCTCAAAATCGCTCTATCTCTAACCGTTTTCGAGATATTAGCCAACTTCCGGTTTCGACGTCGATCGTCACCCGACCGGTTCGCGCTCTCCGTGGTACCCTTTTATACAACTGTTTTAAACCCGTCGGGTCGAAAATTCGCTCAGAATCGCTCTATCTCTAACCGTTTTCGAAATATTAGCCAACTTCCGGTTTCGACGTCGATCGTCACCCGACCGGGTCGCGCTCGCCGAGATACCCTTTTATACAACTGTTTTAAACCCGTCGGGTCGAAAATTCGCTCAGAATCGCTCTATCTCTAACCGTTTTCGAGATATTAGCCAACTTCCGGTTTCGACGTCGATCGTCACCCGACCGGGTCGCGCTCTCCGAGATACCCTTTTATACAACTGTTTTAAACCCGTAGGGTCGAAAATTCGCTCAAAATCGCTCTATCTCTAACCGTTTTTGAGATATTAGCCAACTTCCGGTTTCGACGTCGATCGTCACCCGACCGGGTCGAGCTCGCCGGGAACACTTTTTATACAGTTTGTTATACCCTTTGGGCCGAAAATTCGCTCACAATCGCTCTATCTCTAACCGTTTTCGAGATATTAGCCAACTTCCGGTTTCGACGTCGATCGTCACCCGACCGGGTCGCGCTCGCCGAGATACCCTTTCATACAACTGTACTTAACCCGTAGGGTCGAAAATTCGCTCAGAATCGCTCTATCTCTAACCGTTTTCGAGATATTAGCCAACTTCCGGTTTCGACGTCGATCGTCACCCGACCGGGTCGAGCTCGCCGGGAACACTTTTTATACAGTGTGTTTTACCCTTTGGGCCGAAAATTCGCTCAGAATCGCTCTATCTCTAACCGTTTTCGAGATATTAGCCAACTTCCGGTTTCGACGTCGATCGTCACCCGACCGGGTCGCGCTCTCCGAGATACCCTTTCATACAACTGTACTTAACCCGTGGGGTCGAAAATTCGCTCAGAATCGCTCTATCTCTAACCGTTTTCGAGATATTAGCCAACTTCCGGTTTCGACGTCGATCGTCACCCGACCGGGTCGAGCTCGCCGGGAACACTTTTTATACAGTGTGTTTTACCCTTTGGGCCGAAAATTCGCTCAGAATCGCTCTATCTCTAACCGTTTTCGAGATATTAGCCAACTTCCGGTTTCGACGTCGATCGTCACCCGACCGGGTCGCGCTCGCCGAGATACCCTTTCATACAACTGTACTTAACCCGTAGGGTCGAAAATTCGCTCAGAATCGCTCTATCTCTAACCGTTTTCGAGATATTAGCCAACTTCCGGTTTCGACGTCGATCGTCACCCGACCGGATCGAGCTCGCCGGGAACACTTTTTATACAGTGTGTTATACCCTTTGGGCCGAAAATTCGCTCAGAATCGCTCTATCTCTAACCGTTTTCGAGATATTACCCAACTTCCGGTTTCGACGTCGATCGTCACCCGACCAGATCGAGCTCGCCGAGATATCCTTTTATGCGACCCTTCGGGTCGAAAATTCGCTCAGAATCGCTCTATCTCTAACCGTTTTCGATTTATTACTTTTTTTAAATTTGACCTTGAATTTGACCTTGAAAACAATGCTCAAGGTCACTGAAATTCAGCGCAGATCCAGTTCACATTAGTCTGCGTATGTGTGCCAAGTTTCAACTTTCTGCGCCCAGCCGTTTCGGAGAAGAAGCGCGAACAAGAATTCGGCCGCAATTGACCTTTGACCTTGAATTTGACCTTGAAGACAATGCTTAAGGTCACTGAAAATCGACGCAGATCGAGTTCACGTTGGTCTATATACGTGTGCCAAGTTTCAACTTTCTACGCCCAGCGGTTTTGGAGGAGAAGCGCGAACAAGATTTTGGCGGAAAACTAAAAAAAAACAAAAAAAAAAAAAAAACAAAAAAAAAAAACAAAAAAAAAAAATAGGTGAAGAATTCTAAGCATTTCAACCTCATATGGTATCTTTGATACCATGTGAGAATTACGATAAAATTTTAAAGAGTGTCTTTTACAGTAACTTTTCGAGATATTTCGAGAGAAAAAAAACTTAATCAATTTTTATCGTTATATTTTTATTTTTTTAATCGATACGAATGAATTCTACTTCGTTGCCTGCAAAATAGCAGGATTTTGCAGAAAAAACAGCATTTTTGGGACGCCCACCTACATATTGGTCGCCATACTGGTCCATGACTTTTTAAGTTACCCCTACAGGCGGAATGCCAAGTTTGAAAAATTACTCCCTTATAACAAGACCCGACTCCTTGTAACCCATCTCCCAAATCCCCTCCCCCAAACGCAAAATGTATCTACATATTAATACAACGAAAACCAGACATTATTACTAGACATTTACACTTCAGAAATGTGTGTGTATTCTGTGTACACAATTTGACTATTGTTTATCTACCTGAAGGGAAAGGGAGGGTGGGGGTGGGGGTGGGGGTACTTAATGAAAATACTCCATTTTAAGGCAATTGGAACTTTGCGTGGATCACGTCTGGCTCCAAAATTACCCCAGTCCTCTTTCCGTGCTTTTTTAAACACACATGGTTAAATATATGCTATCAAGTGCCCCCCACCCACTCCTCTACCCCAACCCGAGCGGCCCAGGGCTCATTGCATAACCACTTTATCATGCAGTTTATCAAAAAAGATTTTACTGAAAAAAACCTGTTTGTATTTTCAAGCACATTTGTGATATTTACAACTTAACAGCATGGAATCAACTGTGTTTTAAATTGGCTTACCTGAATTCACAACCGATCGACAGAACGGTTGCATTTCTTCGTCACGATGCAGCGAACCAGATTGTGTTGTCACTTTAAAAGTAGAATCACGAACTCGGTCATTACATGTGATATAAAACCTTACTAACGTATCCAGGCAATAATGTTGAAAGCATAAGAAAAATGCAAATATAAGTATCCAAATAGTGTAATTCTGCAAGTTCTGATAGCGGAGTAATTTCATCGTATTAATATAGTTAAATACCAATTAGATTTTTGAGAGAAGTTTTCCCAAATAACTCTCCGCTCTGATAAGTATGTGAACTCAAAATGTCAAAAAAAAAAAAAAGACATTTGTGTAGATGCAATATATTATCACACGCTTTGGTTATTTACACTTGTGATATTGTAGGCAAATTTGATTTCCACTTTAACACTGATTCGGTTTATTAAAGCATGAACAGAGAGCCTCAGTTTAAGTTTGGATGCTCCTGAAATAACCAGAAAATAAGCAGAAGTGCTGTTTGGCTGATGATTTGCCATACAGCAATCAAAATTCTTAAAACTGCCACATACATCGCATTTCTTGTTCGTGTTACATGCCGCTTTACGACCAAAACCAGTCATGGAATGCAATTACTGCGTCATGACCGGCGTATTGGGAGGGGGTGCCGTTTCGCGACCTCGATTTATTTATTTTTATTACTTTTATATATATATATATTTATTTATTTATTGTTTAACGGCAACAGAGTATAATTTTCGTTAATCCTAATGGCTATTTACAGTAATAATCTGTGTTCTATTGAAAGAAGAATTTCATATTTAGCCTGGTCATTCCACCGACTGAGACAGCCTAAATAAGGAAGAATGATGCCTTGTTAAGACAACATGAAAAGCTCGCGAATCCATATCCTCATTCTGATGAAACTGGCAAATGAATTTACCGAAGTTTTACTCAAGGCCACACGAAGTTCAGTTGAGAAAAAGCGTCAAATCCACATCTTTATTTTCATGTCCAAGGACTAATGCATATTTTAATTTCCTTCTCCTTTTTCTTAATTCGCTGTTTCAAAGCCTATTAGTGAAACAGGTTATTTATTAACTAACTTCATTATTTACAAAACAGGATATTTTAGTTAGATTATAAATAGATGAACCCTTGGATTTCTATGGACAGTTTTTAAGCAATAACTTTTAAAGTATAAGAAGTTGTAACTGATGGCTTAATAGTTTTTTTACATAATTTTTATATTATTTTATAAAAATACAAAAAATAGATTTAATGACCAAAAACATAGAAAGTTATGCTTACTTTTCTTAAAATTTAAGTGTTATAAAATGCAATATAGGGAGAGATTTAGCCGCTAAATGCCATTTATGACACAGTCTGGTTGTGAAATGGTCATGCGTCATTTTAAAATGGACCCCTCGTGGGCGCCAGTTGTAAAATGGCCCATATACTTTTACACAATTGAAAAGCGAAGCCGAAAAATGTCAATTGACAGAAGCCATAAATTGCCATTTGTATCTCCTGCATCCATTAAAAATTATTTTTAAGTATGATTAAATGTGCATTCAGTGTGATGGGAGTATACTACTCTCCGTCCTCCTATTTGGATTGTTATAAGGACTTTTTTTTCATTTTGTACATAAAATTAAGCACTTTTGTTAAATTCTAGTGGCAGTTAAGCCTATTTACCTCTTTGATAACAGTTTAGCTTTCGAACTTTTTTAGTTACAATTTGACAATCTTTCGATTGAAACTTTTTTGCAGTTTGTTTGGGTAGTTGTTTTTAGATTGGACTTCGTCAGCTCTTCAAATAATACCAATTTTCTACCACAGTTGCAGATGGCGCTAACTAAAATATTGCTTACGACAGCTCGTATTGCGGAAGAACTACAAGACAGTAGATATCAGAAAACGTGCCAATGACGTCATGGTCACCTAGCCAGCTCAACTGTAGCAGGCCCCAACCTAACCCTTGTTCCCTGGAAACGCTGTTTTTTTCTCGAAAAGTCCAAACCTTTCTTTAATATCTTAACCTAAAAAAGCTTTATCAAGCTCCATAACTTTGAACCAAGTCATTTTGTCTTTCTTTCACTTAGTCAAATAATGGCTGAATTTTAAGTGTTCACAATGGTGTACACATACAGTGTATACATGCTCATGGTGTAGTGAAAGACAAAAGAGAGTTTACACCGAAACGAGAGGCTTATTCGTTAGTCACCAAATTGATCCATTCTTTTAAACACTTTAACATAACCTCAGCAAACTCATGCTACCGATATTTCAGCCGCTCAACAAAATATGCAACTGAAACATAACAGGGGTCACTTTGTTATCCACTCTTATACTCAGTAACGTGTGTGCCATACGTTTGCTCGCCGAAAAGCAAAAATTGTTATTGAAAACGAGCGCCCCAGATCATTACGCCGGTTGTCTGCATGCACGATGACGCCCATCTGCGCGGTACAGCTGGAAGCAATGGTCTCCTTTGATTGCCATTGTTCGCCTAAATGCATTTGATTTCTTGATGTCTTCGGTTATTTAACACCATTCCGCTGTGACTATTTTTTGCACTTGTCTCAGCGGCGACCATTGTCGTACTGAGACAGCGATCCCGAGGGCTCATCATCTGGATACGCCGATCCTGATGAAGAGAAGTAATGCGAATACGAAGGCTTCGATGTCTATCCTGGGTGTGTCTTGTGTCATAATAACGCCCCCCCCGCCCCCTACCCCCGTATCTTGTATTGAAGAACCAGCCTGCAGAGCGCAGTTTAGTGGATGGCGCGTCGTCTTAACATGCCTTCAGTTCTCACTGAACCGATTCATACATAAGTGTAATTAAATATTGGTTATGCATAAGACAGCTCAAAAGAAATAAAATTTCAAAGAACAGGGACACACATCGATTGGTGTGCCACATACCAAATGACTTCAATAACACCTTGAAAATTTAAAAATATAAAATAAAACAACAGTGCGTCTTGTTAAACTGAGTCAGAATCTACTGGTCAGAATTTCGTGAAAAACAACTCATTCTTTTAAAAAATCATTTTTATATTGTAAACTTTGTTTTGTCCTTCAATATAGTTTGAAAAAAGTCTCTCTGGGCGGCTCTTTTAGAACAGGTCTTTCTTTCTTCTCATTTGTGCGAGTCTCCTCTGTACTTTGTCTTTTGCGTTGTGTGTGTGTTGACAGAGGTTGTCTTCCGGAAGAATTTATAGACAATGTATTATTAGCTTTTCGGTTTATTTTGTCTCCAGTGGCAAATTAATTCACAATGAGGAGCCGCTTTGTCAGCCATCATAAGGCTCTTCATTATCAACAGTTTATTGAGAGTTTATTACTCTGTTGTTTAATTGGTCAATTATTTTGCGAGCAAAAATTAAAGCCAGCCTCTGGTATAGCTGATCATCTATGTGTAGAAAATTTATCTCAGTTGACCTTTTTTTGTTCCCTCATTTTAAGGCAATAATAAATCTATAGATGAATAAACGTTTATTTTATTTCGACATTTTTCATAGAGAACATGTGTATTTTTCCACTCTAAAAGTCAAAGTTAGTGCAGCGATCGATTGGCATCGGGGTGAATGGTTCTTTGAAATTGGAAATTGTATGGGTTGTGGCTCTCGTTATGCCAATACGGTGTTGACAAAAAATGAACCAAGGGGATGCGGGATTGCAGCTCCCTGATCCTTATGGCCAAGTCTTTGTTTTCAAAATGAAGCTGAAACCCCTAGGGACCACCCATCAAGGTTTGAAAAATTTTCCGACATTCCAGCCATGTATTTCATGGATGGCCCCTAGATCCGCGCATATACTGGATTGTTCAAATCAGATGTTACCGGAGAAAGGTCAAATTTTTAACAGCTCGCCTCTTGAATGGAAGTTGGTAATGAACTCCTATATTGGGGCTAATTCCTTACAATTGTTTTGTTCTCTTCGAATAATTTAGTTGTGATAAACCATATCACTTGGGAGATTGGCCATGCGTTGACCTGTACACCCAGCCATCCCAAACCGCTCTCGCCAACCGTCCTAAATAGACAACCATAGGCTAACTCAGCTCAAGGTTAGTTCATGGAACAACCCTTAGCCAAGTCTATAATCAATTTATGCTCGCTCCACTTAGCCATCGAACACCGTTCAACTGACAAGTGTCACAGGGGAAATGAACAGTTAAAATGACAAGTCTTCCATTTCTTAATCCGGAGGGTGAGGGGCGTGGGGGACAGGGTTTTTTTTTGCCTATAGCTTTTATTTTTCAGCAACTTAAATGAGAACGCAAAACGAGCTGAAAAATATATTGTGCTGTTACATGATAAGCACCAGCATAATGTGATAAAGAATTTTCACCTAATTCTAAAAGTTTCTACCCACCCCTCCAAATTGTCAATCAAAGCAATGGCCCGAACGTCATGCCGATAACCAGATTAAATTTTTAATCTTCCCTTCTTAGAAAAGATCCTTGTTAATGCGGCTTAATATTCCGCCAAAGTAACAGGCAAACGGGAAACAGTATTCTACTGAACTCAACAGTTCATTTTGGATTTCTTTTATAACAGCACAGGTAAATTTATTAAACCTTGTATTTTAATAAACATTTTTTAAGGAATCAAAAAACATTTCCATAAAAGAATCCAGAATATCAGCTAACATAGATCTGTGCCTGATAACAAGATAACGTGTCATAAAAATTGGACAAAAATTGCAACAGTTGGGATTGCAGATCGTCGGGCAATAGAATACTTGCAAAGACTGCAAACTTCTATTACTAATCAAATGTATAGTAATAGACAATACTGATATAATGAATTTATTGCCTGACAGCAAGAATAACGTAAGTTAACATATGGTCTTGTGGCAAATCGGATTTTCAGAGTAGTGATTAGATTTTACCTTAAAATACACTGCAACGTTTGGATTATTTTCGCTCGATGACTTTTAACCAGAACAATTTTTACGGGATGCGGAAAGTATTATATAATTCTGAAAGCGATTCTAGAACATTCTGTTTCGGTTCCCAATAAAAACCTATGAGAGTAGTGGCTAATTAAAACCTATTCCTGGGGATGTTACCACGTTTCTGCACCCAGCGTAGGTTCGAGTATTTAGGCTCTGGCCATCAACCGTCATCCATCCCTACTCCCTCCCCCACCCTCCACTCCCCCTCATCCCCAAGTCATCATACCTTGCATGAAGGCTTCATTTGATTAACACGTGGGCGACAATTCGTCATATACATTTAATTTGTGATTTGTAATTATTTTTCCCGAAGACAGGGATTCCTAAAGGTGGTTGGGGGAAGGACAGGAGTGGGGTTAAGGGTGGTCTGGTGGTCTGACTCGGCGCAATAGTTTTCCGCATACCTCTTCCAGACACGCTTGTTCTGATGCCCTTTTGGTGTGGATAACAACTGAGGTTGAGATTTGTGAGCATGCTCAATGCTGAACACAGAACACCCGAGCAACGACGTTGCAGTCCAGTAGACATTATGACGTCACAATGACGTCGGGTCGACGTCGTAACCCGACGTTTCCGACGTCGGACTGACGTGCCGGTTTTGGTTGTATATGAAATGAAACCAAAGTCGGGTCTTCAATGACGTCGGGTTCCGACCTAAATTCGACGTCGGAATTAAGTCGGTTTTAGGTTGTATATGAAACTGAAACCAACGTCGGATTCCGACCTGAAACTGACGTCGGGTTTACCACCTTGAAACGATCAGCCTCAGACACATCTTACAAAAATAAAGTCTAGAGTTATTTAATTCATAGATAATTAATCATTCAAATGCTGTTGTGAAATACATACGAAAGCATTTTCCATGTAAATTTTTACAATCTAGGAAGAAAATGTAGACGCGCCATCAAAATTCTAAAATTTTCATGTAAAATGATAAAGGTTCATCGCTTTTTTGGTCGTTTTTGCAATGTCGGAATGACGTCAGAAAACCGATGTCGCCTCGACGTGGGAATAAAGTCGGGTTTTGTGGAAATAGGTCGTGCTTAATTCTACCCATTTTACAACCTTAGTTTATTCAGAATATGGTTGTGAAGTCTTTGCGACCAGAATCCAACCTTTTTGCAACCAATAAAGACGTCGGTTGTTTGCTAGGAGGGAAGTACTAAGAATAGGGACCTTCTCATTTTTCAACTTCTCATTTCATTCCGTGTGCAAAACCGAATGAAAAGCTCCCACTGTTCTTTATCCCCCAATCTTTTCAACTATTAGGCGGATTGATTTGATATTTCCCTGAGAGAACATACATATCATGTAGATGTGCAACGGCGTATTAATTTTGAAATCGACGAAAAATTGACGAAATGGAAAATGCCAAAAATGTGAATTCCTGTATGGGACTTAGCGAAAACGCAATTTTTTTTCGACGCCATATCTCTTCAACTATCAGGCGGAGTGATTTGATATTTCACTGAGTGCTTGTTTATCCACTTGAATTTGAGCATGGCAGCTGTTTGTCCATGCGCGGTTGGGGGCCGTGCCCTCTACGGCGGCTTGTTGCATGTTATTTACACAAACAATAATTGCTAAACGATGCAGTGCTTTGTGACATGTATTGATTTAAGTGTCATTTCAGATATTAACGATGTATCATCCTGGAGGCCAACCACACCCCCAGTACATACCTGGCTACCCGCCTGTCCAGTCAATGAATGTCGGACCGACGTCGGTAAGCACAGACCAGATTAATCCCTAATTAAACTTGCCGGAATGATCTGGTCTCTAATACTTCGAAATCTTGTGTTGCATTATGCTGTAGGGTGCCCGTCTTCTTTACGTTTTTCTTTTTCTTTTTTTTTTCTTTTTGAGTCGAAATTCACAAAACAAAATGAGTGTGTATTGATCCAAGCTTGATGCATTATAAAAATAAAAAATTCTTTATCTAGAAAAAAATACATGAACCAGATGTGAGATTATAAATGAAAAACACCACTATGGTCTTTATTAAGCTTCATCATTTACAAGTCGTGTGCTATTTGCAGCATTCATCAAACACCAATGTGATCATCAACCAGCCACAAGGCGCCGGGGCGGGCGGTTATTCCAAGCCTCGCCCGTGGAACGCCGGACTGTGCGGCTGCTGTGACGACATAGGAAGCTGTAAGTCAGCACTTCCAGTTCTCTAATAATAATAATAATAATAATAATAACAATAATATTAATAATAATAATAATAATAATAATAATAATAATAATAATAATAATAATAATAATAATAATAATAATAATAATAATAATAATAATGTAATCTTCTCACATTATCTTCTCTAATATAGAAAAAGCACCCCTGATCGTTTGAATAATAATAATAATAATTAATAATAATAATATAACAATCCCGTTATGATTCCAAAAATCACCGGGATCCCACCGAGACATAGCTATTTTCGGTCGGGATCCAGATTGCTTTCTTTCCTGCGTATGTGTGTTCTTCGTCAATCTCAAGTCCCACTAGAGACGCAAAAAAGTATTTCGGCATAGGACATTTTGTCTGGGTGCACTTTTTTGTAGTGGTCGGAATGCGGAGACTGTGCACTTGATTTATCGGCTTAAGTTTGATTTTTATGTTTTTCGCTTAACTAAACTATATCATACTAACCATTCAATTTAAACAAATAATATTTCCATATAATCTGTTTAAACAGTGCGAGCATACATTCATGTATGTTAAAATTTTCCCTATCAAATTTTGCTTACATTTCAGGCCTTTGCGTTTGGTGCTGCACCTATTGTTACCTTATGTACTTGGCAAGCAAACTGGAAGAAGAGTGTTTTATTCCCATGTGCGTCTATTACACTCTACCAGCCCTTCGCCTTAAGCTCAGGACAAGAGAGAACATCGAGGTATATACAGTTAAATAATTATGTTACCCCTCTCCCTCCCCCCCCCCCCCCCAACCAACTCTCGTCAGGGAGATATACAGCTGTTGCTACTTCCGTCCCTCCATGTAGTAATCATTGAGGTGCTATGATTTGTTCACGCCATTTCTCATAAATTGTGTCTAAATGTTTGCAACCTGGCACAATGAAACATATATATGGCGTAGATGTACAAAGTTGTGTTATTTTTGAAATCGGCTAAAAATTGACGGATCGGCATTGTGTCAAAAATTGATAAAAATATACAGGTTTTCAGAAACTATAAGGTCCATCATTTTAAAAATATATATATTCCAAATGTGGAATGTTTTGTTATTTTTCGTAATATGCCAAAAACGCATCGGCACCTTTTCAAAAATGGATAGAAAGTTACACAGTTTCCACCGAGATTTGGAATTTTGTGAAGACAGGAATTTTGTCCTGATCTCTAAGACTCAGTCTTCTGAACCTCCACACAGTGAAAATGTAAATATTGTAAATGTGCTGTGTTGTATTATTTTTGAAATCGGCCAAAAATAGACGAATCAGCACTTGATCAAAAAAGTATAAAAAGTACACATTTTTTGTCGAGACAGGTTCCCAGAAAGTAGGTCCGCTCTTCCGAAGCTTTACACAGTGAAAATATATATATTGCAGATGTTGCTGCTCATTTGTCACAAAAGGATAAAAATTTACAGATTTTTCATCGAGATTTTGTTTCTGAGACCGGGTAAGGTCTCAGGAACTATAAGGCCTAGCCCTAAGGTGATGGAGGGGGGGGGGGGTGGAGGAATTACGGCGCAGGCTTGTCTGTTCTTTTTATTAGAATTATTAATAAGCACAAATTTAAACGTGTCTTAAAGGATTGGGGAGTGGAGACATATTTTAGAGTACTCATTTATCATTCCGAAATCAACAATTAATTTATACAAATGTGGGGAGGGGGACGGGGTTGGAGGAGGGAGGGAGGGGGGCCGGGGAGTGGAGGGAGGGCAGACCTATCTCTGCTACACCGATTTTGATACTGCTAAATTCAAGCTCTGTCGATGCTTCATTTTTTGGAGGTTTGATTCCTAGTGTATTTGTATCTAAAAAACTATTCAAGATTCTCAAGGTTAAGACAAGCCAATCCCACCCGCACCCCAACCTCGAGCAATAATAATGAAAATTACTTAATTTTGCAGCCTGTCATATTTTGATAAATAAATAATATATTTCTTCTACCGACCAGAGTGAATTTTATTGATTGAGAGAAAATGACAATAATTCTTTGAACAATGTCTGATGAAATATCGGGTGGGGGGGGGGGGGAAGACTTGGTATGAAATGTGTTGCCATGCGTGTGAAAAAACGGGGGGGGGGGGGGGCGGGTACTTCTGAAGCCAGATGCAGTCTGCAGGGAGTGCCAGTTTCGTTAAAAAGGGAGGTAACTGGCATTAAGTACTAAGCGTTTCTCACAAAAAGAGGGATTATTTCGGAATTGTCTCCGCGTGTGGTTAAAAAAAGGTGGTGTTATTTCAAAATCAGCACTGCGCGTTTAGGGGTCGTTTTGCATGGTAAATCAATAATTTTGTTCGTGAGTTGATGGGGTCTAGAAATGTTGTGGTATTTTATACACAGGGTTCTATCCTGAAAGATTGCTGTGCTGTCCACTGCTGCGCTCCATGTGTCATGTGCCAAATCAAGCGTGAAATGAACGCAGTGACGCAAATCCAGGCCAAAGTCGCAACGTACCACAAGTAGCTCTTCCAGCTATATCGTTGGAAAAGCGGCCATGTTCGAATCCTGCCCATGTCCGTCCTGTGCTACCGGTGTGAATCACTTTCGGTAGTTTTACAGTTACCTTTTCATAGCATCTATATCCGCTATGACCTTGACTCTTTTGTGGAATATCCATAAATACCTGTTGGCAAACATTTTCAGATGTTTTCGCCAATTTTCCTGCAGATACCACTTCCCTTTACAATCACTCCCCACCACCGCCATACTATTAACGCTGTGTTGTCAGACTATATAGTATTGTACCAAGCTCTGTGACACTTTACAATTATATGACACTGTACCACAATATGTGTCATTGTACCTAGCTATTGAACATTGTACCAAGCTACTGGACATCGTACCAAGCTATTTTACATTGTATCAAGTTATATGATCTTGGACCAAGCTATTGGACATCGAACCAAGCTAGGTGATTGCACAAATTTATGTGACATTTGGGCCAAAGCATGTGCCAAGGAATTTCTTTCTTTCTAGCTCTTCTTTTAATATATATATTTTTAAATTCTTCCTTCTATTGTTCCCAACTTTTCCTTCAGCTGATGCGCACCAATGTATCCTCCATTGTAGCTGAATGGGACGTCAAACAGCAAAAAAAAAAAAAAACAAAAACAAAAAAAAAAAAACAAAAAAAAAAAAAAAAAGAAAAACAAACGAAACAAAACAAAACAAAGCTATGTGACATTGCACTAAGTTATATGATTGCCTAATGTTATGTGGCATTGTGCCGAGTTACGTGTCGTTGTACCAAGCTATATGTGATATTGTACAAAGCTCTGTGGCATTGTGCTACTACTGACTGACTCCTTCAAATCAGGTTAAAACTTCTTTTTATTGCATGGTTAAAGTCGCATGTTATTTTTTCAGTTTCAGGCTGGCATAATATGTGTTCAAAGGTAATTTCAAATTGCTTATGCTCGTTTTGTATTGATCTTACAAATGACACCCGTTCAGAGTAGATTAATTCTATTGACTATGCATCGTAAATCGTGACTAAACAATAAGTATTTAATTATTGATTTAACATACAGGAGCAGCTTGAACCAGTATACTACTTTATAAAAAACGATTAACAAAGGGTTTAAATAAAGAAATGCGGAAATGCTTTCTAAATGTTTGCAAGTAGTTGCAATTTATTATTTTAGTCTTGAAATTGCCTGAAAGATGCATTTGTCATTCATTTTTTTGAATATCTGAGAAAAAATGAAAAATTGTTTTTGTTTTGTTGAGCACTACCCCTTGCCCGTCTTTTGTTAGCCCCAGAAGACACCCCTCCTATTACAACGCGTTTTTATTTTAAAGAAAAATAGATCTAAATAAAAAAAACTAGATTTTCATAGGTCATAGGTGGTTTATAATGTACTTGCACTGGGGTCAAGGCAGTTGATACGCGATGATATTTTATTACTCCTGGAACATTTTCAGTAACAATAGTTTATTGAATTTGTACGAAGTGGCAAGGTGTTTCAGTGATACCTGTTTTCTCCCATCAGCTTACTCTGCGAACTTGTCTAGACAGAGAGGGCTAGGCGACGACCAGAGACATATTGCAGCATGTCGAGTTGATCCATATTGTTTTGCAGTGCATTTGCACTTTTAAGTGCAAAAAGACGAATATTGAAATCTCACCATACCAGGCACATGCCATGAAAGGTCGCTCCACCGAGTGAGCAAATACAACATGTGATGTTTACCTCCAGTTTTTAATTTTTATGTAATTACAATTCTTATTAAGCTGTGTTCATATTATTAACCGCTGAAAGTTAGGAATATTGGTTTTCCAGCTCGATTTAATCGTTTTTTTATCATTTTTATATAATAAAAAAATTACAGCTAGAAATTGAAGATTTTTTCTTAAAAGGAACTTGTTTTCATAAAATTCATGAAAAACTTACTGTCTTTTAATTTTTCATATATAATTTTCAAGGCATTTATTTAGGGTTTTGCTATGTATACATTAACGGATGTCCACATCAATTTGTCTTCCTTTTGCCGTATTTTGTGCATAGCTTGCACCTTATTACACTTATGCACGTAATGGTTTAGTTAGAAATGAGCATTAAAGTGCCACGACTTCTACAAAAACTTGTCAATGTAATGCCATAGCCATGTTACAGTCTCGTGCATCAAAATGAGCTTCGGGTGAAGTAAAAGTACTGCTCACAAGATGTGGAGGCGTTATCGTGACAAAGGACAGACCCAGAGTAGGCGTC
This sequence comes from Protula sp. h YS-2021, assembly GCA_949752745.1. Classification (NCBI taxonomy): domain Eukaryota; kingdom Metazoa; phylum Annelida; class Polychaeta; order Sabellida; family Serpulidae; genus Protula; species Protula sp. h YS-2021. Next base: position 19,111,996 of record OX457025.1, on the reverse strand, counting down.
AAAGTGATCGCCCTTGTGTTGCTACACCTCGTCAGTATCGGCGCATCCGGTAATGCACCTTCGTGATCGTTTTCTTAGTGCGATAGTAACCGCCGAGGAGACACCCGAGAGTTCAAACTGCTGAAACCGAAAATAGAAATCTGGTCCCGTCGAGAACCGCACAGGGGATTGGTGTCTAGTAATCGAAAACATCGAAACTGAATACGATAGGCGAACAATCACAATCAAAGAAGGCCCTTTTCCAGTTTTACCACGCATTTGGACGCCAAAACGTATACATTGACACACCTTATGCCTCATTTTGTGTCATTCAGGCTTTTTGTTTTGCTGTTGCCGAAGTAGTGATTTAGGGCACCAAACGAGTCGGCTAAAACTGCTCATTTTTGATAATAATTTGTTCTTTTCCGCAAGCAAACGGCTCACGTTACTAGTAAGATTGCTATACTAAAGAAAATTTACCTGTATTGTGTTTCAGTTGCTTTTTGTGTTGAACAGCGGACATAAAGGTGTCGGGAGTTTGCTTTATTTGAAAGAAATTATGTAAAAGTATTTCTGATTAGTTTGGCGACTGACAAAAACCTCTCTTTTTACTGTAGCGTTTTTTTTGTTCTTTGTGGCTATTACAACATCTGGTACGTTCTGGAGAACTGCGTCGTCTTGATGTTTTTGTACCTTATCGCCAGAGTTATCAATGAAGCGGTGCCACGACAGCTGATCACCCTCAAGCTTGATAGGCTAGTCGCCTTGGTGACCTTCCTAAGGTTTTGATTGCTTTGCTGTCATTTGCCTTAGTTTTCAGTTTCGTGTTCCCAGCATCGTATACATGCACCAGACACATCTGCTCACAGCTCACTTCAATAGGTTGACACCATGCTTTCCAAACGGCTTCCTCGCTTTCCTAAGGTCTTCGTACTTTGAATAAAATTGTATAGTTTCTTGCTCTTATTTTCCAAAAAGTTAATTTCTAAATAAGTCTGTATACTTCTTTTATTTTTTTCATATTGCTATCTTTGGTGTTTCCACTTCATAGTCCGGACAAACTCACCAACGAAAATAAATTTTCTATAATCGAAGATTACAATATTGTTACAATCTGACATCACATTACTGCTTAAGTCATTATCATAACTTATTCAGTCATGTAAATGTTTTCATATTTCATCAATGTGGGATTTTAGTTGAAAGTTTTGGGTGTCTACATGGCCGAAATCCCTATATGGCAAAACTCTGGAGGGTCGTTTACAGCTTTAGCCAACGTCGAGGCAGGATTTTTCCGGGTAGGGGTGGTTCTCGCCCCAAAACGTCTACTTTGCGACATTATTTAGAGGTCGAAAGAGCGGCATTATATAGAAATCGTCAAAATATTAATCATAGTAATCCTCCAGACAGTGACATTCATGAGATGTAGCGGTCATTGCTCCGTCAAAGAAGCCTCGAGTCATCATATAACATATTATATGCTCGAAGTCAATTTTCATGAATATTTTTCAAATTAGGCGGCTTTATTTTCCCACATTTGTCGTTCTCACTTTGATCAGCTTTCAAAACAATTTCTCACAACTCCCTTTTCCGGTGAACGCTGACATGATTAGATTATTCTTTGATTTTTACCTTGGACGTCTTTAGTACGTTGATATTCGACGTTGATTTTTAAGCCAATGAACATTGCCCGAAAGACATTCATGGAGAATATGGGTTTTTTCATCAACGTTGTTCATCAAGGTTGTGTCAAGTCGCTACGAGGTATTGATGTTTAGTAGCATAGCAGTAACCAGTAACAACTGGGTTTACTGTTGCGAAAGTGTTTTTCTTACGGTTCTTATCAAAATTAGCATTTACACAGGGTTCCTTGTTCGATGTTGTGTCAAAGACTTTCATTTGCCCTTGGTCTATGCTTTAGATCAGAACTAAATTATTAATTTAATTTTGTGATTTGGTCAGGCTAATATCGGAGCCTGAAATTGGTGTTATATCGACGTTGGCATTTTTACTGGGACAGACCATGTCAAAAACGGGGTTGCGTCCAGTTTTATGAAACTAATAACGTAACGTTACTTTTCAACGAAAGGTTTTTAAATAATTTTAAATTTGAATCATTCAGATTAAAGCCATAATTAAGATCATTTTGTGGTCCAAAGGGTAATTTTCACCACTCGGTCTAGTTTTGACCCTAACTTACAAAGTGAGTTTCCACTAGAAAAACCTTTAAATAGTCTAAAAATAAATATGTCTTTTGAAGCGTTAGCCACAGGTCGGTTCTTACCTTGTTACTGCTCATAGAGGATGACAAAAAAATTTGATTTATTTTATTCGAGGTGTAAAAAACAAATCCGAAAAAAGTTGGCTGGCAATGTGCACAGAAAATATTATAAGCTCATTTGTAACGACGTTCAAAAATTATAATAAAGAAAAAAGTCAATGATTAACGAGATTCAATATAAACGAATAATAAAAAACTTCATACAACCCAGGGCCAACATGCGTAGTAAGGCTGACTTAGGCAAGATCGTGCTTAGGCACCTTTTCTGACTAAAATTTGTTTCAAGGAGCCTTTTTTACAATAAAAAGGCACAATTTTTTGCGTAAAAACTGCCTCTCTTAAGTTAAATTGTAATTTGAATTTTCATTTCCTTGTTTACAAATTATGAAACACAACAATACACCCCTATGCAATGGCCCTTCATCATGATAGATTCTGGACTGGGTCATGCCTTACTCAGGGGAGCGAATCCGTTTGTTATTTTTTATTTCATAAGCAAGATCTATTTCATTTGGTAACTGGATTTCCTTGAATTATGTCAGCTCGTATTTCCCGATTTTTTTAAACTACGGAGGATTGAAAGTGAATTTGAAACAGAAACGCTTCATTCGTCGACCTTCTAATAAAGCGCTTTCAAATGAAATATATAACGAACAAAAATCACTTTTGTTGAAATCGGTGTGAATAACTCTATCAAGCGTCATCGATTAATGTGTACATGTGACGTCATCTAGCAACTTCTCAAAACAAGACAACTGCAAGGTGCTTTTTAACTTTAAAGTTTGCTTTTTAATTGAACAACGTGAAATGCACTGCATAATTGATTGCTCCTACTTGTATGTATAATGTGTCTACATTTTTCTAATTAACCGAATTGTAGAATCCTATACTGAATCAGTTTTGAGTCTGTGTGTAGGTGACTTGTTTGAGATCGGCCGGCATACGGGGAAAAGGGAGAGATACCAGGGACAGGAGATAGATTTGGCTAGAGTAGATCGTAATTGGTGACAACAAAATGCTAAATTCCAACTCCCCTTAATAAGGCAGCTGCGATTTTTGTAACCCTATCGACTTAAATATGCACCATTTTGTGATATTTGACAAAATAAATTTGTTTTGAACTGCGGAAGATGTTCTTCAATTCACCAATTTGGATCTACTGTAGCCATTCTTTCTTCTCCCCCTCGTAGCCTTACAAGAGAGAAACATAAAATTGAACAGCATATCATAATTGGCAAAACTGACAATGTGTTTTTTTAACATCAAAAACGCGTTTGTGGGGGTTATATCAGGGTTATTTAAAAACTAGAAGCTACGCAATTCATCACGACATTCTTATTGAAAGTGCAAGAAATGCACAAGAATTTTGAATTTCGAATGGAAGGGAACCACGTAAAAAATGATAGAAATAATAGAAGAAATACAGCAAAAATAGCTAATACTCGGAACATAAAAGATATTGAAAGTAAAAACTATTTGTTAAAACTTTTAATAATTTTTTTAAAATAACATTCGGTGTGTTAAAAACACGATCGTTCTCTGGTGCAAGAGAAATTGGATAATTTGGCGAAATCTCTATCATTACTTTCATTTTTATCCGCTTAGTTTGTATTTGAAACGCAGAATTTTTGCGCATTTTATTCGGAACGCCCAAAGTGTATTTAGCTTATAAAATTGGCAAGAGTAGATCCAAATTTTAACAATCCGTCTCAACAAAATAAATTTGAGACAAATTTATCAACCATTTCGATCCATATATTCGAAGTTGCGATACTTTACAAAAAATAACTTGTTTTCAACATTTTGAAATATTTGCAGGTTTATTTATTAAGCAGAAACCAAGTTATGCACGATGACGTTCTTATTGCCAACCTAGTCCCATTGGACCCTTTCTTTCTAGGTCTTGCTGGGAAGCAAGAGTCATCTAGGACTAATTTCCGACTGTGATTTGTTCCAATTTTCTTCTTTCCGAGAAAGATAGATGTATTGTTCAATGTAGATATTACTTGCGTAGTATAAAATTCTCGAGTTTTCAAAGATTTACAGCAACAGACAGACGTCAAATGCATATTCATAGTAACAGTATTAAATGTTTACTAAAATGCATTAATCTAGCCATCATCGTGAAATAACTGTTAACTTCAGCGGGACAAGACTTCAACGCATTCGAAGAACAAACCGTTTTAGAAGTCTGTCCCTGAACTTCGTACCAGATTACTTTTTAGGTCCTAAAAAGTTAGAAAGGCACCACTAGGACCAGCTGTCTTTAGGCACATCCTGAAGGTTTATAAGACCAATTGCACATTGGGCGTTTCGAATGAAGTACGGAAAAATCTTACTCTTCTTTGGAGTTTAAACCTAAAACTTTGATGTTATATATTTTCACATATTTATTTGCAAAAATATGTATTTATGCACGTATGCTAATATACGGTCCTTATGATATATATATATATATATAATCATAGTTCCAGGTAACGCTCCAGACAGGTTTACAGTTTTCTCAATGCATGGAAAATGAAATTCGTGGGAAGGCTACATATGGATGGTACAATGTATTGCCGGATTAGCACCTCGCACAGATGTTGCCAGAACTAAGATTAGTGAAAAATATAACTTTCTATAATTTTCTCCTGTCATAGAACGTAAAACAACTAAGCAAGATGGGCAAGAAAATAAAGAAAGATGAGAAAGGTCCTCCCGAAGACGTCTTTGACCCGCTGCTGGTTGAGAGTAGACAGGCAAAGACTGTTGTCCTTATGCTGAGCAGTCCGGAGGACGAAGTTCTTGCCAAAGCATGTGAAGCTATCTACAAGTTTGTGGACAAATGTAAGCTGTGAATCTTATTTATTCAACGACATACATCACCTATTCTCTGTTAATTTATAGAATTTGTTAAGTATTTATAAATAATTACCATAGTAAATTTTAAACAGTTTCTCGGAGATAGTTTGTTTTAACTTTTTAACAATATGATAGTAGGTTTTGTATGATTCTGTTGAGAGATATAAACGGTACATTATACTTTGATTGGTTGTACCATGCATCGCAGCATTGGATAGTTTTATCGTTTCAGTATTTACTTGTCATTTATGTTCAGGTGATGAGAATAGGAAGACGTTGCTGGACCTCAATGCACACGACGCTTTACTCAAGTTGGTAACACACGAAGAAAGATTGGTCCGCCGAAATGCTGTTATGGCTCTCGGTGTCATGGCAAGTCATGGCAAGTTTTTTTTCGCTGTTCATTTTTTAGAAAAAAAAGTTCCACGTTTCACTTTATTTGGCCATTAGTCCATTTCATGTAATTCTTGTACTGGTCGATTTAAATAGCGTTTTTATTTAAAAACATGCTATAGTATACGCTCAGTCGAAAACCTCTGATGGTCAAGATTCGACAAACCGCATGTGGGGTTTTAAGTCTGGTTTTTTCTTGCAGCTGAAACAAGAAAAGAGTTACGGAAGAGGGAAGAAACGATTCCCCATATGATTAGTCTTATGTCACCAGAGGGTAAGTAATATGTGTTTGCATTATCTACGGGTAGAAGTTTTTTGTGATTTTATTGATTTTGTACTCAAGAAGTAGCCACGACCATATCAAGTTTCTCGTGTGGTTCTTGGATTCGACGGCTCGGCTTATACGTTATTTATTGAGTGTAATATATTAAGACTGGATTGGTCAAACTTAAAACACTGAACGAATTTTGTTCTCTTTGCTATATATATATAAATATATATATATATATATATATATACTTCTTTTTTGCGGCAGAGGATTCCATCTCACACGAATTTGCGGCATTGTGCCTCTCTTCGTTGGCATTAGACTATAGTAGCAAAGTAGCCATATTTGAACAGAATGGTCTTGAAGCCCTGATACGATGCTTAAGCTCTTCGGATCCTGATGTGCAGAAAAACTCTATAGAAACTATAAGTTACATGCTACAGGTAATGTTTGTTACTTATAAAAAGCCTTTAAAGCTACAAAACTTTGTTTAGTCGGTAAATTGATAGACATTCTTCCAAGTGTTTATGATAACACCACTTTTCTAAATTTATCGAAAACACAAGTGTGTGACTAGAATATAGTAAAGCTGCATTTCATTTCGTTTAAAGATTCAATTACTTTCTGTCATTACGCAAAGTGTCTCACACTTCTACACTGTTTGTCACTTCATTAACTATCGTCAAGTCAGTATAAGAAAGGTTGATCATTATTTTTGGCAATATTGTTACTATCTGCTTTTGTTCTCATTCGTCTGGAATTTTATAGGATTACCAAACGAAAACAGCATTGCGCGAAAAAGAAGGACTGTCACCAATCCTCGACTTATTGCGCTCCGAGTATCCTGTAATTCAACACCTGGCACTTGTTTCCTTACAAAGGGCTACAGAAGATCGTAAGTTAACTCAGAAGAGTCTGTCCCTTGTCTGTATTTGCTAGATTTTTGTTTTTCAAATTATGTAGTTCTATGGTTTGAAGTATGGTTTGTCTCTCATTCGGTATACATATCAGACTGATCTGAACGAAAAAAAAACTGAAATAAAATTTATAATTTTAGAGAGCTTTTTATTACTTCAGTCACATTGAAAACTATCAAAATGCGAAACAATTATAAAACTGCATGTTTTATTACCTTTTGCTTTTAAAATGCTTTTTGAAATAATGTAAATCATTTAGAATCTGTAAATTTGTGAAATCAATGTGCTTTTGACATTTTAGCTGAGAATCGTGCTGCACTGCGTGACCTGGAAGGCGTGAATAAACTGATAGATTTCATTGGTCGACCAGACTGGAGTGATCTGCATGTTTTTGCCGTTATCGTTCTGTCAAATTGCTTGGAGGATACAGAAACTATGGAGGTGCATTAAGTGTAAATTTAGCACCATTTGAAGAATCAATCTATTTATTTTAATTTTTTTTTATTATTACTTTTTTTTTTTGTTTTGTTTTGTTTCATCTTGTTTGTATGTAATTAATCAAGGGCGCATTATGATTTGAGGCATTTACTAAATGCAATATTTTCATTTAAAAGTCATGAAATGACTAAATCATGCAGCAGTGTGTAAGATTTTTTGTTTTCATTCCAACTTTGAAGCAAGTTCGCGAAAATGGCGGCCTAACTAAACTGGTGGCCTACATCACGGACACTACACCCCCTGAGGAAGAAGATACGAAGAGCAAGGGAAAGAAAGGGGCAGACAAAGGGGCATCCCGTGCAGGCAAAAAGGGAAAAGGCGATGATGGTAAGTGGTGATGAGGTTATAATTCTGATAGTGGATTTAAGGAAGTTCAAGTAGAGTTAAGATGTTTGTTGTTTGGTGGTTTGGCCTTTCTGATGTAGCGGAGCTAGTAAAATACAAAGAGCTCTTGTTTTTGTACAGATATGAAGCTGAAGGAGTGAAAGTAATTAGAAAGCCTCGAGTCAAATTTAAGAAACAAGGAGGCTTGTCTTTTAGCTGTGTTTTTCTGTTTACCTTTTACATTGAACCTTTTTCTTCCTTAAAGTGTTCTAGAATATCGAAATAGTGGATGCCGTACTTGTTCACAAGAATAGCAACAAGTGTTTACTAAATATGATGGAGTTTGGTTTAAGTCATAAAAAATATTAAATTTACGTTCTACCACCGTTTCTTTACCTTGGTCCTCGGAGGAATTTGCTTTTCAAAAATCGAGATAACTCGGGGTTATTAACCGGGGCCGTTGCCTGTCACATTAGAATCTCTGTATTTTATGCATTTATCTTCGGAATTTCTGATTAAATGTGCTGAGTGTTTTTACAATAGAACATCGGTGTAGCGAACAACTGCCTACAATAGCTAGTGTTCTAGTCTTTTATCTTTTAGTTCAAAAGTATCGGTAAAAGGGACATATTTTCTCGGTCCAGACCATTTCGCTATGTCGAAGTTGTACTGTAAATCGAGACGTTATGTATTGGGTATCTCAAATTGTTTTTTGGTGAAATATTTAGCGTAGTATCTATTCTGCTGTGGATCCCTGCATCATATTGCTACGATATCAAAACGTGGCTGTTAAATTTGGTTGTAAAGTTTATATGTTCAAATTACAATTATTTCGATGCAGGTTTCTCATTTTATACCGTACCTTATAGGAAGGCTTAGAGGTATCAACATTTCACATGTGGTGGAATTTTATCTACAGCGGTACTTAATTGCTGATTATTGAACATACTTTCCAGAACATACTTTTAATTCCTGGCTCTACAAGTCTTTCAAAATATGAAAATGAAAATTACTTGCCTTAAAGAAGTTGAATACCCCCCAATTCTGCCCACTTGGCAATAAGTACCGAGGTACATTTTATATATTTATGGTTGTACTGTATTTTCGGGTTTAACTGTATCTTCGTCTGGTGTATAAAAAGTGACTGACTTGCGAGTCTCTTGATTACAGCAAGCAGCGCTCGAAGTCCAACGCCGAAAGGCCGTAAGTTGTCTCACCTCTGAGTGCTCCAGCTTTCTGCTCCCGATCATCTCACCCCCCCCCTAACACGCAGCCAGTGATCGTTCTAACTAAACCCGCAAAATTACCAGAGGAGTGGCTGCGCAACATTCTGTTTCTCTGTGTTAAATTTCCGTTTCAAAATTAGTGAAAACTGGTGAGTTCGATTAATCCAGTTTGCAAAAAATATATATCTATATGTATAAAGAACTGCCCTTGAATGATCACTGAGCTCTTTTAAACAAACCCTTTTTGTCTGAACGTAGACTCGAGGGCAATTTTGAGTAACAATGGGATTGACTATTGAGTTTACTAAGACATCAAGGTTTCCCTTTCCTTGGACATAATTATTAGCTTACTTTTGCAGTGACATTAACTCCACACGTTCAGGTTGAAAACGTTTGACACGAGTTTTAGACTACTTTTGACTAATTCTGTGTTCTTGCATTTGTGCGCTGTGGAATTAACATTTAACAAATTAAATGAGATTAAATTTAAACAGCCTGCACTTCACAATTAGAATTTTAATACAAACATTTTCGTTGACAACCTATCTCGAAACTATTTCAATGCACTCATCCTTTTAATGTGCAGAGAGAAAGTATTGAGTATTTCAGAATTATTTTGCACTGTGTGAAAACAAAAACACTTTAATAATTTGATGTCTTTATTTTTCAAGAGAGAAGGGGCAGCTCAAAAGGTATAGCTATGCTGTGATATCCCTCCAGAATATCATTTTTAAAATATTGAGTTGCATGTATATTGCTACGGTTTTTGATTTCTAATCTTGATTCCTGAATCGATGCCCACAGAATAACAAATTATCAATATTTAAATATTAAATAAAGAATCAATGCCCAAACATTAAGCAAAGAATTCATGCCTAAATATTAAGTAAAGGATCGATACCTGAATATTTAGTAAAGAATCCATGCCTAAATATTAAGTAGAGAATTCATACCTAAATATTAAGTAAAGAATCGATGCCTGAATATGAAATAAAGAATCAATGTCTATATATTAAATAAAGAATTAATGCCTGAATATTAAGTAAAGTATCAATGCCTGAATATTAAATAAAAAATCAATGCCTAAATATTAAATAAAGAATTAATGTGTAAATATTAAGTAAAGAATCAATGCCTGAATATTAAATAAAGAATCAATGCCTAAATATTAAATAAAGAATCAATGCCTAAATGTTAAATAAAGAATTAATGCCTAAATATTAAGTAAAGAATCAATGCCTGAATATTAAATAAAAAATCAATGCCTAAATATTAAATAAAGAATCAATGCCTAAATATTAAGTGAAGAATCAATGCCTAAACATTAAGTAGTGAATTCATGTCTAAATGTTAAATAAAGAATCGATACCTGAATATTAAATAAAGAATCAGTGCCTAAATATTAAATAAAGAATTAATGCCTAAATATTCAATAAAGAATCAATACCAGAATGAAACACTGGCACATGAAAATGATTCTAAGTAGAAACAGTTGTGACATTCAAACGCGTTTAGATTCACCTAATTTTCTTCCTTCTGATTTATCGCATGAAATTTAATTTTATAATTGCATTTTGCCTAGATATTTTACTATGTGCCCTGGTTTTAAATGGCTTTCTTTCTCAAGGGATAGGGCGTCAGAAGTTCCTAATTTTATATTCCAACCTTTATAATTTCTGGAATTTACAGTTATAAAGAAAACGCCCTTTTGCGTTCTTGCATTAGGATAATTAATATCGGTTGTTTAACAATGACAAGACGGCGAGCTTGGACATCTGCCAAATGAAAACGTAACTTTCATTTCTCTGCTTATCACACAGATGTGAGTAACCTGTTTTGGAATTCATGTGTGATTTTTCCATCAGAAAGATAGTCATATTATTTAGACCCTGACGAAAATCTTAGTGAAAATCGACTAACAAAGTGCAATAAAAATATTATCTTTTCAGTTGACGTGTTGCTTGATTTTTCATCATGCCTCGTGATGTCTCGCGGATATGTTATTTCCTTTTCCCCTTCCTTGTCCTTTTTCCCACCTGGCTGGTATCTATCCACACTTCAGAATAACTTCGGAGATTTGCAATAAACTCTTTATGCATGTGTTTGCTTGACACTTCTTCCATCAAAGATTCTAGCGGCGATGCCAGTAATCCATGTCAGCAGTACCGTGACGTCATTTGTGACGGTGAGGACATCGCACCTTTGTCGACGGTTCTGTTGTTGGTGTGTCGACCACCGGAAGTGCATGTCCTTCCTAAATAAACATACATTCGAAATGTCACAGTATCAACGTTGCTTTCTTATGTTCTGGTTATTTAAAAAGGAGATTCCGGTAAATTTTCTTCCTTCGGGACTTTCTCAAAATTATGTTAATATGGTACCAGTCTTAATTTCGAAGCTTGTCTTGGAACTGTTTTGGAGAGCAGTTATATTTGAACTGCACTTACTCTGTGGGCGTTTTTACACAGGAGTAGGGGGTGGAGTGGGGATGTAATCTTATAATGGAGTTCTGTTTTGTGCAGAAACATTCTTTGATATATATGTTTCCTTTAAATGGAATAGACTTTCTGATATCGGAAAACATCGATTGCTTCTGAAGAAATTTCGACATCAGAGCTTTTAACTCTGGTTTTGTTTTGTTTTGTTTTTTTTTTTTATGTGCTTTTTAGAATGTGCATGAAATGTTTTTCTCCTTATTCTTATTTTGCCTTCCTTTTTATTCCTTCGTTCACGCAAACGCGCACAGTTCACGCTGGGGCAGGATCGCGCGCGTACACGCAGGCAGGATACAAAAGCTCGTTGAGTAAGAAGTCTGGCACGTCGGCCAAAGGGCGCAGTTCTGGCCTGAGTGTCAGATTGGCCGGCTCTCGCTTGTCCACTATCGTTGCAAGCAGCGAGGCACTGGATACGCTTTATGATGTTGAACGCGAATCAAGCGCGCGCTCTATGATGTATAGTCGCGTGGAGATTGTCCTTCCAGGTTTCACAAATCTGCTACCTTTTTGTAGCCGATAATTAGAACTGTCTGTAAACCGCACATTTTCCCCCCGACCCCTTGCACTATTATTGTGAATTGTGATATCGCTACAGTTAATTTTGCAGGCAACACCTGGCTACACTGCCATGTGTCAACGCTTCAGACCATGTCGAGATTAAGTATGTGTATGCACAAAAAATAGTAATACTGTAACCCATAGGGCGGACGTTACCGAGTAAATTCCCTTTTGCCTTACCGGCGCTGTTGTTGTTTAAAAAGATTTTATTTATGGAATTTTTCTTTCGTCTTTTGTATATGTATGCATACCATGGACGTGTAAAACCCTTTCAGAGCACATTTTATAATATATGAAAAAAAAAAAAAACAACGTTGGCGGGTAATATTTGGATCACCTCAATTGAAAAGGAAAGCTTTACACATTTTGCACTTTTCAGGTAGAATTCTTTGAACTGTAATTGTAATAACATTCATTTAATTTTGCCAGACAATAACATTTTCTTATTCAGTTCCCTTTCTCTCATAATCGATTAAAAGACGTTTCATTCATTTATTTTTTGATAAATATTAAATTTTTAGCATCGAGTCGTGGGAATTTTGTCCTGTATTTTTCTCAAGTCTTTCTCAAGTTCTTTTGTTATTTCAATTAAAAAAGCAAAACATTCAATGATATTTATTTTATTTCCGTTAGTTCTGGTCACTGAAAATTGGATACTTTTTAAAAAAGCAGAGAATTTGGTTTTCAGTTGGTACTTATTCAAGTGGTGGTTTTCTTACTTGTAGAAAAGGGAATGTTAGCGGACGGGAAGACGCCAGCAGATCCCGTGATCCCGACAATTCCGGAAGTGAAGGAACATGCCGCTAGAGCTATTGCAAGAGCTGCTAAAAACAGTAAGCTTTGTAACCAAGAACTCTTTTTGGGAGGCTACAATCTATCTCCAAGTGTTCGATTTTTTTTTTCCAAATTCAAATATAGACAGTAATTTTGTGGAAATAGGTTTTGTTTTCACACATTGCGCCATATATTTAGCCGGTTTCAATATCAGTACGTTTTAGACGATATAGAAAACTAACTAGAAGGGAGTGCAACCGTACCCCGTGTTTGAAGATACTAATGACTGGTCATGTGATCTTATCAGTTCGGCATTTTTTTCATTTGCATTCAAAGCCGAGAACAGAAAAATACTTCACGAGCAAGAAACTGAGAAGATGCTGATTATGCTGTTAAGCCACGAGAACCAAGGGGTGCAGATAGCCTGTGCCCAAGCCCTGGGGGTCATGTCAGAGAATCTGCTGAGCAAGGAATCCGTGGGCCAGTGGGGTATGTGCAATGATGCCACTGTATTTATTTCATTATTGGCTAGTCTTTGTAGAAAAATGGCTAAGCAAATTATTGGGGCTGCGGAGCTCGAAATGCACACCGGTAGCAGTGTTAGATTCAGGTTGTGAGTAGAGTGCGTGAAATCACACACTTCACAATTTTCAGTGCGTGATTTTTTAATCTCAGTGCGTACTGATTCATATGTTCGTAATAGTTTCACGAAACAGGGTGGAAACAAACAAACTTCATTAGTGGACCGATAATTTATTGTTAACAGCACTACAGATTTAATTTAATCTCGACAGCAAATTTTCTGACTTGAAAATCAATTAAAACATGAACGGCTTCTTGGGTGGTGTTTAAACTAGTGCGTGATTTTTCGAAATCATTGCGTAATTTTGAAGCATGGGTATTCAGAGGAATGCATGATTTTTTAACCTTAGTGCGTGATTACTAAGGTAAAGAAAAAAGAAAGGAAGAACTCTGGATTCAACACTGTCTGTAGGAATAATATTAAAATTAACAAATGCTCCTTTTTGGGGCATGGTAAGAGTGGAAAGGTAGATGACACTGTGTTCCTGTATTTACAACGGCTTCTGTGCTCGCGTCTGCAGACGGTATCGAGCCGCTCATCAAGATGATCAAGAACGACAACGCGGATGTGCGCGAGGCCGCCTCCATGGCCCTCGCCAACCTCACCACTTCTAACATGAACAACTGCCAGGAGGTGGCGCGCTACCACGGCATCGATCCGCTCGTCTCGCTCCTGGCCGACCAGCGAGAGCTAGCCGTCGCCAACGCGGCCATGACGCTGACCAATATGGCGCCGGATGAGCACCTGCGCATGCTCATAACCAACGCGGGCGTTGTCAATGCACTTATCGACCCGCTCAGCTCGACCAATACGCTCGTGCAGAGCAAAGTAGCCGTGGCTATCGGCGCTTTTGTTATCGATGCAGATGCTCGGACCGCGGTAAGAGAATAATGCACTGTTCGATATCCATTGTACACTTTTTACAACAGAATGCCACTTGCTATTAAAATATGACGGTTGACTTCAAATTGGGGGGGGGGGGGATAACAGGGGAACTTGTAGTGAAGCTGACGTTACACTGAACCTGTTAAGTCAGTCATTTTGTGAATAGGGGTAAAGGAGTAAAAAAAAGTAGTCGTGAAATTTCATATACCTTATACATGGTCCCGAATTAATTTCATATGTCAAAATAAAAATAAAACCAAAATTGTCCTATATAGCCTTGATTATTATTATTATTATTATTATTATTATTATTATTATTATTATAATTATTATTATTATTTGCGCTAGTTCCGGGAGAACGGCGGCGTGGAACCGCTGGTGCGCTTGCTGCAGTCCAATAGCGATGACGTCAGGCGCAGTGCATCATGGGCCATCACCGTGTGTTCTGTCGATGAACCAACGGCTGTGGAGATCTCTAAATACGGGTAAAAAACACCGAATCAGTCTTAACATTTTTGCCACATACACATTATACTCAGAGAAGAGGGAGAGAACCATGATTTCATGTAATTGCAGTACATTAGGCTACAAGTTTCTCGCAAAAATACCTTTTGAGGTTTTTGTCTAGGATGTGCGGAAACATGTTCGTCGTAAAATCTGTCTACTTCAAAAAGATATTGCCAGATTTAAATGAGGCTACAGTGGAAATATTTTATAACTCAGTAGAAACGCACTCGTTCAAGTACTTGTTGTTGACAGCGGCCTGGAGATTCTGCAGGACATACAGCTGTCGAGCACACGGAAGAACGCCTTCACTGACGTCGCCATTCAAAAGCTCCTCGACAGCAACCTTTCCGCCAAATACGCACTTTCCGGCTGCCTCGGTAAGAATATGACCCTTTTCATCATGCGAGCAATTTTGAATTATTTAATTTGGTGACTTTTATTATTAGTATTTTCTCCCATAAGTATGAAGCATACTTGAGCAAGAATTTACCTTAGTTTGTTTATTAAATAAAATTCAGCAAAGTTGGCGGCGTTGTGCTCGTCTTTAAATAAGTTATCAAATCATTGTTTAAAAATGTTGTTTCTGAATGTTGGTTTTATTTTTGTATAGGTCCCAGCAACTTAATAGGAGATGGTTTCTTTGACCTTGGTTCTTTGAAGCCGGGGACGAAGATCTTAACTATAGAAGAGTACTGTAAACAGGATGTCAACCAGAAACGGGCTATTCTTCTCATTAATGCCAAGCCTGAGTGAGTTGTTGTTTTCAGTCGTTCTGCTGCTGTTTCGTGGTTCCACTCACGTGTTAATTTGTATTGGACATGCAATGATACAGTTGGCGATTGCTAGTTCATGGCATGGTCTTGTGTATCCTAAAATTGATGCAATTATTTTGGAAAATGTGTGTCATTAGAAAAAAAAAGGATTTCAGTGCAAAAAAGTGCATATGACAGGTGTAAATCTATTCAGTATCTAAGTTGGGCAAAATGGATGATAAAAGCTGTGACTTTGTGTTGTTGTAGAAAGCCACAGACACCCGCCCCGCAGGCGTCCGACCAGGAAATCACAGAGAAATCGTCCAAGTCGTCGGTCGGTGGTCGGTCTAGTCGCACAGGACGAGACAAAGCGTAAGTCTCTCCCCTCCTCCTTTTTTTTTTTTTTGTTTTGTTCTTGGAGTATAACCCTTCCTGCGTTTGTAAAGAAGACTGGATGTAAAGAGCAGATCGAACTATAAATAGAAAAAGCTGGTTCTTTGTAAAAAGTGCTATTGTTGTTGTTGTTTGAACCGTTTTGAGCCTAATTGTATTTTGTTTGTTGATTTAACCAAAATTTAATGATTCTTCAATTACGGTAATCTGTCACAAGCTACATGTGTAAACAAATATGGCGTAGGAATAATCGAGATTACTTCGTGGTTTGGGAAGTATGAAAATAAGTCTTGTCCTTTCGTTAATTTGTCCAGTTTGTAACAAAAAATTAACATCAGGCTTTGGGTATCGTATTCATATCCCATTTCATTTAAATTTTCTTCAGTGAGTTTCGTTGTAATAACAACTACATTGTTATACCTTAAATGTTTTTCTTTGCTTTTTCTGTAAAAAAAAAAAAAAAAAAAAAAGAAGAAAAAAAAAAAAAAGAAAAAATGAAATTGGGCAATTTAGTCAATTGTGAATACTTTTAGCGATATTTGTTGAAAATTTGATATATTTGGTTAGCGTGTTTGGTCAGTTTTGTCAGTAGAGGAGGGTGGTGCACTTAACTCACTGGCATCGCCAAATTAAAAAAAAAGTTGTCATAAAATCTGTGATATCAGACCAACACAATGGGCGAATAACACCAGAGATACGAAATTACCTAAACCCGGTCTGTGTAAAAAAGTGAGAGACACCTGACACAGTGTTTCTATTCAGCTGGGTTGGGAATGACCAGACAAAATGTAGATGCTTTAATATGTTTTTTGTGACCAAATCATTTATCCTTTTCGCCTTCTACTGGTAAAAGAACAAAAATAAATAAACAAAAAATTAATAAATAAAAATTACCAAACCGAATGAGGTCAGTTAATGATCATGTACTTGCAATTGCAACTCGTATGTATTTTAATTTCATTAAATTTCCTCTCCAGTCAATCCCCAGGGTAAGTAAGCTCAGACTTTTGCAAGCTTGTATTTGCGCTCGTAGCTCCCTGTTGTTGTTGTTTTTTGTTTGTTGTTGTTTTTTTTTTAATGCTGTTCCAAGCTTTTAATGTGTCCAGTCTTTAAGATGAGCTATCTTAGCTTAAGTTGTTTCTGCTTGTTGCTTTCTGTGACTATAACTGTCGTATTAGTCGCAGCTTATTCATGTGCATTTGGTATCCCTTACTTGTATTGCTTAATCAAAGTACAATTGAGTAAATTAGAGAAAAGGATTTGGGAGGGATATCTAAGTTAGGATTTCAAGGACTCCCCCATTGCAGATCATCCAGGGACTGATCTTGATAATCCCTTGCCGCTTTACTTATCAGTGTCAGTTATGACCCGTGTTCAGTTTGAATGCCGCAAACATGCCACCATCCCTGCCCCACGCAGTCCCAAACTCTCCGCTTTCCCCTGTGAAATACCAAGAAATGTTTCGAGGCTCGCCATACGGAAGAATTTATGCATTATGTTGCTCGCGTTACAGTGGTACAGAAAATTTATTTACCTATTAATTTATTAACTTATTATGTGCATGGAGATTGCTTTCACGTGTCGTGTTTCGCGAAAAAATTCTTGTCTCTGAGGAACTTAATTGCATGAAACTGATTTTAGTCTTAATTGTAAATTTTACTAGCATTTTCTTATGTACTAAAACAACAAGACATGTATCAACAAACATGCTATTAGACTATTGGAATTTAACCATCAAAATGTCTTGTGATGAAAGTGGAAAATCGTGTTTATGATTCGAAACAAAAATCAGTCTTTCTTGGCATTTATTTTTAAATAACAGCTCTTTCCTCAGTCTGCCAGTCATGCCTTGCTGTCACACAAATTGATGTCTTTTGCTTTGTTAGAATTTACTCAGAGGGTGATTTGCTCATAAGGCAATTCATGTAGAGATAACAAGGACCGGAAAGGCTCTCAAGTCGCGAGAAATGGCCAAGTTTCTCGGTGTCCATGAGGCGAAACGCCGCGAAAAAAAAAAAAAAAAAAAAAAAAAACCCTTCTTTGAATTCCTATGATTATGCCATGCCGAGATACTTTAAAGTGTATTTATGTATCTCCATGCAGCACTTTTGACACTCTCAACACTATAAAAATAATTTCCTCACATAAATTCGTTCGCTGTTCCTAATTACTTGCCAGTAATTTATTTCATAATTGTGTCCTGAATATATCATTACTTTAATGTTATGGAACCCTAGTATTGATATTTATTGGATAAAGGAAACGCCGCGAGAGGGAAAGAGAGAGGGAGAAACAGCAAGCGGAACAGGAAGACAATACCCAGATAGAGGAGGGACCGTTCGTTATTCCGGGGGATCATAATCTGATGAAGTATGTGGAAGAGGTTACTGACAAGGTGGCGCCACTTCCCAGCACAAGGGATCAGGCCATGGCCCTCGCTGTGTGAGTCTTCCAGCACTGCGCTGTAAACAGTAGTTACATTACATATTGGTTGTATTAAAAATAAATGTAATCACGTTAAATATATATATATATATATATATATATATATATATATATATATATATATATATATATATATATATATATATATATATATATTTTGACGCTAGTGAGTAGGTACTGGAATTTCCACCAAAAGGAAAGATGCTCGACTGGTAGGTTGCTTTATAGAAAAAATGCGTTTTGGTTGAATGTTTAGGTACGTGTCGGATAAATTGGGCGGACCGATAGATCGAGGACAGCTGGCAAATTTCTCCTGGGAGCTTCAGATTAGTCAGTTACAATTCGACCAAAAATCGAACGTCATTCCAATCGGCATGATTAAGTTTGGAATCCATTATCACAGAGCTCTGTTATTCAAGGTAACACACCATCTGTTAAATTTCTATACTAGTTACCGCACAAAGATATGTTCTTTAAAGTTGTCGGTAAATTTACATTAATATTCCGGACGTCGATTGTTGCTGATTTTGTTCACAGCTTTAGAGAACCTTCTCCTGGCATATAATATGTAAGGTTTTTATAGATGAAAAACTTTTCTTTTAGTCACAGACGACAGAAAAGGGTGTTGAAATTTGACTTTTAATCTTAATCACACATTTACTGATATTTGGTCGCTTACTCTGTTTACGGAGTGAAAACGCGCGTTGTGTATGTTACAGGCGTTAGCAGACAGAATAGCTCTGGGTGCCAGCCTAGTGCGGGGAGAATACAATCGCGCCTGGAATGTTATCCTTGTAGCTGATGATGAGGATTCAGCGGTTTGTGCCTTTTTTCTAAATTACCTCATATAAATCGGAGAAAAATATACAGTATAGTTTAGTATACGGACGATAAAACATTGGATTTAATACCTGAGTCTTATTATACAATGTGCTGAACTGATTGTTTTTAATTTTTATTGTTATTATTTTTTGTATTTTTTTTAAATTCTGAGGAATTAATTGTAACTCAGGTACATGGAAATTTTCACAACTGATTAACAGAATTATGACAAGTCCTTGTCCAAATTTATAGTTACCGTGCCTTGTTTTTAATTTTCAGCCCGGAGGACCCAAATTCCCACCTAGAGCATATATTGTGGATTTGATTCACCACCCAGGAAAGCTGATGCCTATTGATTCACCGGAAGCCGTTAACTATCAAAAATTATAGTGCGTGTTTTAAGGAATAAATTAAACTCCCCCCTATCCCCCGAAAACAATAGACATTTTCAGAGGTTTCCAAGAGGCTTTCCTGTCGAAAAAACTGTATTGTACATTTTTCGGATCATACTAAAGATTAATAATAAATAAATGAATGGGCGTTGTTTGAAGTAAAGACCTAAGAGGCCAAAAAACCGTTTTCTTGGTCTTAACATGTTCCCTGAGTGAACGTCAGGATTTATATGGGAAGCTCTCATATACTTGACTGTTAGTGTTTTACGGGGGTTACAGTAATCCGGGTTTGCGGCTCACACAGTAAACGGGATGCGAACGACTGATAATACAGGGGCGTGTTTGGTGAGAACTGAATTGTGAATCGCCAGTACTTAATGAAGGACTACTTACCAAAGACAGTATTTAAAAAGAGCTGTGACATTGTGATAGTACAGAAATCATGACGTTTGGTTAACATAACTAGAGATTGTGATAATTAACCAATTCAAGTGCGAAATGTGTCAGTTTTCCTCCATAAATGTGCTTAGTTATAATTTGCCTAAGTAAACGTTTAAGTGGCTCGTTCTTACTGCCTAATGTGCCAAACTAACTCGAAGAATGAAAACTGGGACAAGTTCACACTTCTCAGAGAAATGTTAAATATATCAAAATCATTTATTAAATTCATTTTTCTTTTACAAGTAGACATGCATGTTCCCGTTATGACACAGAGCAGCAGATAATTCGGTATCGTTGATGTGTGGTCGCCTCGTACGCCTTTGAATGAGAATATCTCACAAATAACATGTTTGAGAAATAACCATTTAAGAACAAAAAGTGTTTCAATAACTGAACTTAACTGAAAGAATAAATTATGTATAATCAGTTGATTTGTATGATGGATGAACAACTTCTTTATTTGTTTTAATTTTTTTTTTTTTTTTTTTTGCGAGACTTTGACAAGAATATATATAAATGTTAATTGTGAACAAAGATTAAATAAGAAAAAAAAATGCACATTTATTTCATTTCATTTTTTATTTTCTTTCATCTTTATTTCCTTTTTTTTTTTTGTTTTTTTTTGTTTTTACAAAACTTGAATGATGGCTATCTGTATTTAAAACTGTGAAAGAAATCTCTACATTTTTTCAGCACGTGTTTCAACTTTACCAACAGGATCTTTTGCCTAAACATTTTTTTTTTTTTACTTTTCCGCTTCAAAAGACCAGTTTAACAACAGATTCGCTAAATCTTATGAACAAGTTACTGTGGGACACCGAAATCACAAGTATCTGAAACAACTGTTGCTTGAGAAAATGACAGAACAGATGCCCTCCGTGAAGTAATTTTGTTCTTTGAGCTGACCAGAAATCAAACGACATAATTTTCCAACAGCACCCAAGCCTACCCCACAAGAAGCCAGACCACGCATTCGCCTAGCCAACTGCTGACGTCACATCTCTGACACTAGAACCACAAAATTCTTAATCTTCAACTTTGCCATACCCATACTTTTTATACCGATACTCTTGTTTGTCCTGGTTGTATTCATACACATAATCGGCCTTGAAGTACTCCAGATGAATCGTGTAATTCTGCTTTTGTCTCTCCAGATCTTTGTGCCACGTTTCTTTTTTTAATTCGTATTTCTCCCTTGGATTCGCGTCACTTGAGTCACGTTCGAATTGCGGCAACCGTTTCTTAATCCGCAATTCGCCGTTCATTCTTAGCTCTGTGTGTTCATAGTCACTTTCGTGCTCGGGTAAACCGTGCGGAAAGCTCAGCGGTTTGATTGAAATCAGATGCTTGATATGCTTCAGTTTTTCGTTCACATACGGCGAGTTCTTCAGCGGCACAGGTTTGTTCTGTTAAATAAACCATAAAACTAAACCAAGAAATCGGCCTAAATCAATGGCGTTAGTTTATTGGAAAGTGGCTTGTTTTTTTTTTTTAAACAACACACAAGACAACGTTCATATTTTCAAGGCCGGTAGTTTTTATGATAAAGATCTATTTTAAAGCGAGCAGAATTTCAACGGTATCGCTTCAAATGATCCCAGTTCAATGCAAATGTGGACCGCTGGGTGGAGAAGGGGTGGAGGGGGGTACACATGTGAACTGCACGGCAAGACAACATCGGTCTTAATCGGCTGTGGGGTGTTGTGGAACCATACACGACGGGCGAGCGTAAAAGGCATAAATTTGATTCTGGCAGACGGGAGAGGACAGAGCTGCTCGTCGACCACTCCTGACTTGAATGGAATGGGAAGTCGAACCAATGAGAAAACTAGAGCAGTGTGCATAGCCCACAGGCCCCCCATCAGTTAAACACGGCCATCAATAGTCGATCAAGAGCTGAAGTTTTCCAAGTCCAGCTGGTTCATTTTCCTTGGACGAACCTAGCCCATTTACAACACCGATCTGTGTTTGTTCCCATAGAAGCTACATACTAAATTTCATTAAAATCCCTGCAGTTGTTCTCGAGATATCGTGTTAACAAACTTATTCCGCTGCTGAATAATTTCCAGGATTTGGTAAATTTCAAATTCCATTTGGTTCATTTTCCTTGAGCCAACCTCACTCATTTACAATACCGATCCTTGTTAGTGCCCACAGAAGCTACACACCAAGTTTCATTAAAATCCTTGCAGTTGTTCTTGAGATATCGTTTTAACAATAGTCAATCAAAATTTTTCTAAGTCCAACTGGTCCATTTTCCTAGGACGAACCTGGCCCATTTACAATACCGATCTGTGTTTGTTCCCATAGAAGCTACATACCAAGTTTCATTCAAATCATTGCAGCAGTTTTTAAGTTATCGTGTTAACAAGCTCACAAAATAGTCAATCAAGAGCTGAAATTTTCCAAGTCCAGCTGGTCCATTTTCCTTACACGAACCTGACCCATTTACAATACCGATCTGTGTTTGTTCCCATAGAAGCTACATACCAAGTTTCATTCAAATCCTTGCAGCAGTTTTTAAGTTATCGTGTTAACAAGCTCACAAAATAGTCAATCAAGAGCTGAAATTTTCCAAGTCCAGCTGGTCCATTTTCCTTACACGAACCTGACCCATTTACAACACCGATCTGTGTTTGTTCCAATAGAAGCTACATACCAAGTTTCATTAAAATCCTTACAGGAGTTCTTAAGTTATCGCGTTAGCAAGCTGTTGATGACAGACCAACAGGCCGACACACGGTCTATCGCATACGATTCCCCACAAGTTCTACCTGTGGGGAATAAATAATATATCACGAAAAATACGACTACTGCCGCCCCCCCTCCCCCTCCCCCACTTCAAAAAAGGTTTTCTGGCACCACGCTGACCGCGATAAAAAAAATGTCTGGGCTTTGTAAAGATATCCACACCAGCCCAAAATATTTAAAAAAATATTAAGCGGCACCTTTTTCTCAAGGCCAAACTCCATGACAATTTCCTTTTCCCACCATGGGCGCCCGGAGATGTCCTTGATGCGCCTCACCACGTGGATCATGTGAGCTTCCTTTTCCTTTCCTTCCTCCTGCTCTTTTCTCTTCTTCTTCTGGTACTCCACAAGCTCCTTCGCCCAGCCCATGCTAGCATCCTGATGACAACCAGCAACAGCGATGGATATCTTTGCATTACCAGTGCGTTACAGAAAAACTTACAATCCACTACATCAAAGACATACGTGAATTTTCTGTGCTTAATTCCCCATATAAAAATGTAACAACATACCTTCGTTTCTTTCACTCTTATTTGCTACAGTTAATTATTAGATATACAGCAAACCCTCTATTACTCAACACCTCTGCTTAGTGCACAACCTGATTAGTGAACACTATTCTGCTCAAATTTTTAACTTTCACTGTGAAATTCGCTTCTCTTTAGTTAATACCTCTGCTTTACTGAACGTTTTAGCCGATGTTCATTTTAAAGAGGTTTTACAAAGAGTTATATAATGTACTAATACCTTGTAGTTAAACAACTGAAAAGAGCGGCAGGTGCGCACAAAACTTCTGTGGACAGGGACATATCATACACTTTCAACTCAGACTTATTTTGAAGAATATTGTAATGTAGGACCAGCCTCCCACATCAGTTTCTACGGCTTACGGTCAGCTTGACACTTACCTCTGCGCATTTCTTCCTCCATACATCGTTGCGCGTAGCGGGTTCTGGATATTTCCAATTTTTATGTGAACTCAAGATTGGTGGCTTGAACTTTCGATGATGTAGCTCGGCTGTACATATTCGCAACCAGTTGTTTTGTACCTGTCAACACATGAAAAAATCCAGCATAACAAACGATTAACGATTAAAAAAGTAATCGGTTATGCCGCATTTTGTTCGGCATTTCTGTGCCTGTGGAAGAACACTTCACTCAGATGCGTGGTACACTGGATGCCTGGTACCATAGGGAAAACTGGATTTCAATCGAAGCTTTGAAGAAACATACGAGCGAAATAATTGGCGTTATGAGGCCTGATATGGGCTTATATACGCAGGTTTGCACTTTCGGAAATTTCCAATGGGCGCTATTTTTCGACTGCAAGCTCTTTGGTTTAAAGTATGAAGAAATGACACTAAAAACACCACAAACCTCATTTTTCTTTGCATATAAATGCTTCGAATGCAACAAGCCCTTATATAAATAAAAAAAAAATTATTTTCAGTTATTGTGCATGATAACTATTTGTGAATTAATGTGTACCAAACTGCCAGAAAATTTCTTTATCTTCACTGACAATCTGGAGTTTGTACAAAAGCTCACCTCAAACTTAAGAAGACCAAGTGGCACAATACTGTTATAAAAAACACGACATAAAAGACCGCTACATTTATTGAATTACCGGTATTAAAGAAATATACACTTGCAATTTCTGTACAAAGGCATTTTTTGGATATGCGTTTAACAAACAACCAAAGGCAGTGGATGTTAACGAAAGTACATGAAAGCATGTGCTTTGGAATCCCCGGTCATTTCCACCCCCTACCCACCTCCTTCCTCCGAAAAACCGAAAAAACGTAATACAAGAAAGACAACCAATTTTACTGCACAATTCAGTTGATCTCGAGGTGCAAAAAATTTCAGTCGCAAATCAACGGATTTCCGTCAACTGACCGAAGAATCAGGCAGTTTGGTACGAACCCATTCTTTTCACACTGACGTCACAACCAATCAGGTACAAGGGATGTCTCCTGGCTAGCAATTTGTATGGGGCAGGCATGTTCAATTGTGCTGTTCAATTTCATGTTTACGAGCTATTTTTTGCAACACTGCTTCTATCACTTTTATTTTATACTTGGTTCACTGCTTCTATCACTTTTATTTTATACTTGGTTCGTTCGCAGTCGAAATGCAGAAGTCTTTCTATTTTATTCGAAACACCCAAAATGAATACAAGAGAACCTGGTCCTAAGCGAACTCAGCCCAAAACGAACCCGGCCGCAAGCTAAACCGGCCCTAAACGTACCTGACCTCAAATTTCAGGAGAACCCGGCCCCAACACGTAGCAGAACCCGGCCCCAACACGTAGGAGAACCCGGCCCCAACACGTAGGAGAACCCGGTCCCAACACGTAGGAGAACCCGGCCCCAACACGCAGGAGAACCCGGCCCCAACACGTAGGAGAACCCGGTCCCAACACGCAGGAGAACCCGGCCCCAACACGTAGGAGAACCCGGCCCCAACACGCAGGAGAACCCGGGCCCCAACACGTAGGAGAACCCGGCCCCAACACGTAGGAGAACCCGGCCCCAACACGCAGGAGAACCCGGGCCCCAACACGTAGGAGAACCCGGTCCCAACACGTAGGAGAACCCGGCCCCAACACGCAGGAGAACCCGGGCCCCAACACGTAGGAGAACCCGGTCCCAACACGTAGGAGAACCCGGGCCCCAACACGTAGGAGAACCCGGCCCCAACACGTAGGAGAACCCGGGCCCCAACACGTAGGAGAACCCGGCCCCAACACGTAGGAGAACCCGGCCCCAACACGTAGGAGAACCCGGCCCCAACACGTAGGAGAACCCGGCCCCAACACGAAGGAGAACCCGGTTCTAAAAAGTAGGAGAATCCGACCGCAACGTGATTAAAATGCAAACATTTTTGTCAGTTTGTTTTCAAACTGATCCTGTTAGCACTTGTGCCGAAAAAATTTTTTACCGTTATTAATTATGTACCGCGGAAGAAAAGTAGTTACAACCAAGCTAATGTTTGGTCAAAAAGCAAGGCGTTATGTTGTGAGAGTATGAATATACGATTTAATTATGCAAAAGTAGTTCTCGGGTTATGAGGTCATTGACAATCGCCATATTGCATGTTTTCAGTGCGGCCGCGTACAAGATGGCCGTAGCTGACTCATAACACCGTAATGTCAAGTACAAGATGGCTAACAATATGGCAGCGGCCACACAACCTCTCCAACTGCTACAGAAATCATAGGCGTAGTTTGCCAAAATATAAGTATTTTCATCGCTTTTGATTATAATTGCATCGCGATTCAACTTGGGCTATTACAACACATCTCAGGCGATTTGTCTAATTGCAATTACTTGAAAACGCAATTGAAAATTGCAATTTCTGTCCTGAGTTTTTTTTCCTCGATAATTTGTACTCATCGGAACCAGGCAAAACAGTTCGAATTAACCAAGGGTACAAATTAACGACCAGCCCCCGTCCCCTCGGAATTTCGACCCCCAGAAAAGACAATTATCACCTTAACACGTTTATTTCTTCCATCACCAGTAAACTCCCGTCCAAAACATACTTATATATAACAGTTACCCCACTCGTTATTTCTTTTAAGACTTTGATTTTGATGTTCTTTGTATACTCTTTATATTTGCGTTTCTCCTGATACAAGGAAGAGAGTAATTGGGACAAAATTATAGGTTTTTAATGATTTTAGGGACATATTCCTCAAATTACACAGAACAAATATATGCCATTGACAGAGGAGGTCGAACCAAACATTGCTGATACAAAACACAGTAACTCCCCAATAAATGTCGGTCTGAACGTTAACCAATCACCAACAGCATGACAAACGACGTCGCAAAACCAATATGGCGACGGTCTGCACGTGAACCAATCACCAATAGTGATACAAACGATGACGCACAACCAAGATGGCGACACCAACAAAAAACAGCTGATCAATCTGGCTGATCTTATTAACTTTTCTCTTGAACAACAAATGATACTTTTAATTTTATGTTACAATATTATGAGATACACTTTCTCATTTATGTGGTTTTAAGGATATCCATTAGTAAAATGAGTACAGCAGTTTTCGGCCTTTCCACTTCAAATGTCTCATTCTACCATCCGTCCCATTCTACGGTCTGAGCCTTGATACAAAATTTGATACAAAAGCCGCGTTTCTTTCTGACGTATATTTTTGTACAGAATCAGGGCTGGTATGAAATATTTCAAACTTGACTACGTCTCGAGGAGTACGTCTATCCCCCGTGGGCGATATGGTGAAAGGCTGTTGCGTGTTGACCACGCAAAATTTAAATGTGGAAGGATAGGTAGACGTAGTGTCTGACATTCAAACGAATCAATCCATTACCCAGTAGGCGCGTGAGACTGCCGTAGGTACGCTAAGAACAGCGCCGATTTTGAAAAATCCGCCATTTTGTCAATTTAAGTCCCATCCTGAAAATTCTTAGTTACTGCACTGCGGAAGGGTCCAGAGAAGCCGTGTATAAAATTTGAAACGAATCCATCCATCAATGTAGCCTGTAGGCGCGTGAGAGTGCACTCTCAGAGTGCCGTATATACGCTAAGTCAAGCGCCGATTTTCAAAAGTCCGCCATTTTGTCAATTTTTTTTCGGATCCGGAAAATCCTTAGTCACTGCACCGCGAAAGGGTCCAGAGAAGCCGTGTATAAAATTTGAGACGAATCCGTGTATTAATGTGGCCTGTAGGCGCGTGAGACTGCCGTATATACGCTAAGTGCAGTGCCGATTTTCAAATGTCCATTTTGTCAATTTTATTGCCGATCCGGGAAATTCTTGGTCACTGCACTGCGGAAGGGTCCAGAGAAGCCGTGTACAAAATTTGAAATGAATCCATCCTTTAATGTGGCCTGTAGGCGCGTGAGACTCGTATATACGCTAAGTCCAGTGCCGATTTTCAAAAGTCCGCCATTTTGTCAATTTCTTGCCGATCCAGGAAATTCTTGGCCATTGCACTGCGGAAGGGTCCAGAGAAGCCGTGTACAAAATTTGAAAGGAATCCATGTATTAATGTGGCCTGTAGGCGCGTGAGACTGCCCTATATACGCCAAGTCAAGTGCCGATTTTCAAAAATCCGCCATTTTGTCAATTTTTGCCCAATCCGGAAAATTCTTGATCACTGCACTGCGAAATGTTCCAGAAAGCCGTGTATAAAATTTGAAACGAATCTATGTATTAGTGTAGCCTGTAGGCGCGTGAGACTGCCGTATATACGCCAAGTCCAGTGCCGATTATCAAAAGTTCGCCATTTTGTCAATTTTTTTTCCCATCCGGAAAATTCTTGGTCACTGCACTGCGGAAGGGTCCAGAGAAGCCGTGTACAAAATTTGAAACGAATCCATATATTGATGTGGTCTGTAGGCGCGTGAGACTGTCGTATATACGCTAAGTCCAGTGCCGATTTTCAAAAGTCCGCCATTTTGTCAATTTTTGCCGATCCGGGAAATTCTTGGCCACTGCACTGCGGAAGGGTCCAGAGAAGTCGTGTACAAAATTTGAAAGGAATCCATGTATTAATGTGGCCTGTAGGCGCGTGAGACTGCCGTATATACGTCAAGTCCAGTGCCGATTTTCCAAAGTCCGCTATTTTGTCAATTTTTGTCCGATCCGGAAAATTCTTGGTCACTGCACTGCGGAAGGGTCCAGAGAAGCCGTGTAAAAATTTGAAATGAATCCATTTATTAATGTGGTCTGTAGGCGCGTGAGACTGAAGCGTGACAGACGGAAAGACGGAAAGACAGACCGAAAAGTTCAAAACTATATCCCTCCGTTCCACGGGGGATAATGAAATATTTCTTGAAATATTTCATGAAATATTTCACAGTGAAAATTTCAAAAATATCACATGTTTTGAAATTTGTAAATAAGAAATAAGTTGTACATCAAGAATACCAAATACTGACGGATACCTATCAACGGGCATTCATCTTTAGTTGTCAGTCAACCCACTGCGTTGGCATAGCTCTACCAGTAACCAATACAGCCACAGAAATCCTGACTTTTGAGTAACAAAGCCAGCAATTACTGGCCCACAGCACCGTTGACACATCTACTCCGGGTACCTGAGCGGGTGTTTCTAAGGGGTGGGGAGGGAGACAGGAGGTTTATAGAAACTGCTGAAAAGGGGGCTCACTGTCTTCCTAGGACAGAAAGGGTCACAGTTCCTGCAATAGAAATGGCCACTGATCTCAATTTTCGAGGCTCTGGATCTTTCGGCGCAGGTTCAAGGACACCGAGGCTCGAACTGGCTAGCTTTTCTTTAAAAGCACACTGAGAAGTACCCTGGCGCATCATGTTCGACCTTAGCGAAACTCCCAAACTAGAGTAAAACGTGGTTTTGCAACCGTGGATTCACTGTTGTGGGCGATAATGAGGGATTAGATATCCTGATTTCAAGAAAACACATGTTTTTCTCAGTAAAAAATTGTTATCTGACCATAAAACTTGTGCGCCATAATTTATAACTGGACCATTTATGTGATGCACCCTTTCTAAAATAACGCTGTTGACCCCAGTCGTGCGCCGAGATTTGAAAATTGACATCAATGACATTTCCTATTATAGGAACTATGACTCTTGCTGTCATAGGAAGACCGCAAGAGTCATCTAGGACTAGTCTCGAATGTTTACAGCGGCCATTTTTATTTCGACCCAGCCTGCTTTCTTTTACCTGCATGTCAAATACGATTTATACATTCTGCAGAAATTCATAATCCAGAAACAAACGCCTTAATTTTTGAAGACTGTATAAAGACGTTATTTGAGTCAGAAAGAAACGCGGCCAAAGTACCAGTAACCTAGGACTGTTCGCCACTTTTCAAGGGTTTTTGCGCAATAACTCTCATGTTTTGGACGCGATCCTGATATGCTTTTGTATGTAGCAAATACAGAATTTTACATAAGTTTTGTGTTATGTGCGAAGTAAAATGTCACGATTTACGAAAATGCCAGGCTGATGTATTTTTTTCGGGCAGGATTTTCCAGCTGTAACTCGCCACTTTCTTCTATCATCCCGAAATATAAATTTTAAGTGCAAACTGTAAGACTATCAACTCGCTTTTCAAAATGACTGCTACGAGCTATAATGATTATGCACGAACACAAACCTGATTTCTTATGTGTCATCCTTGCGGTTTACTTATAACAGCTCAGTATTTTGCATTCGAGAACCAGTGGCAGTAGCCGGGAAGTTCGGCAAAAAAATATCATTTCCGGGATAATTGTTGTTTTCGGGAGGTGGCGACGGTACGAGGGAGAGGAGACAGAAATGGTTAGAGTAGATCGTAATTGGTGACAACAAAATGTTCAATTCTTACTAAACCTAATTAAGCAGATGCAAATTTGGCGACCTTTTATACTCAAATATTCCTTATTTTGTGATACTTGACAAATAAAAATTGTTTTCAGCCACGAAAGATGGTCTTTTCAATTTCACCAATTTGGATCTACTGTAGCCATTCGTTCTCCTCTCCCTTGTACAGGTACATGGCGATTTGACCTAAGTTACTGGCCTCGGACCACAATTAATTTACTTATATGTTTCTTTATAACATATCAAAATCTGACACCTTCCCTACATCTGGAACAGCAAAGATGACCATGTGTCTGTATATATCGACCTTTCACATGAACAAAAATAGTAAGAAATATAGGGCATGACCATTTACTTTTCGAGATATTTTTGTATAAAGACTGGTACCCTCGAAAAGTGCCCCATCAACGCTATTTTCATTAAAAATTTGACTATTTTCATTACTCTATTTTTTCCACACCAAAGAAGTTACAGTCTTCTATTTTTCTCACGCATAAATTCCACCTCTCTTCTTTATAAATGTACCGTTAGTTTATTTCTATACACAAAAATAATCGAAAACCAGCACCATTTGCTGCGCAACTACCGTTTTCCAATCTTTCGTTTGTTGTTCAACTACCAGGAAGTAAACAATTGTGGTCTGATTCCTACTGGTATATTTGCTGTTTGGGCGATAAATGCAGAACTTGCAATTTTTTGCCTCCCTTAAAACGCATTTTGTCATACATTGATGTACTTATGGTGCACTTTGCTAACATTGAAGATGTTGCAATTCGTTTCCCAAACCCGGAGAAATGAAGAAAATATAATAAAAACTTGCCAAGAGAAGTTTTGTTGTTCGCGAGGTCAAGGCCATCTTTTGTTACTACCGTAAATAAATGTGTCACGAACAAAAACTAAATGTGCCTGTTAGACGGTGTTATAAAACAGCTGACCTGCAAGGGGGTCCATCTGTTATGTATAAACATCGAGTGGATAGATATTTCAAAAAGTTATGAATTTTTCATTTTCCTAGATTGTGACCTACGCAAAGGGATGAAACAAGGCAGTTAAGCGAGGGAAGGAGGAAGGAATGAAAGGCAAAAGTCAACCGAAAATTAAATGATAAAAAAATTCGAAAATAACAGAGTTTTCTCAAAACATTTCGTTAATGATAAAGTTTATTTAAAGAGAAGAAAAAATGAGAATTTATGTTATTATATGCCAAAGCCATTAAATAGGCGAATGGGGGTGATTATACATAATTTTTAGGAAACGTAACCAATGTAAATTATTATGGTTTTACTTCCTTGTTGGAATTGGGCGAAATTTCAAGTGAATGGTGAAAATTATAAAAGTTGCAATTACATATATGCTCCTTAATTAGGTAATAACTGTTTAATATGTTTGCTAGATTATTTTCTTATTTCATCTACAGGAAGAGACAACCACCATTGAGAACGAAAGGGATATTCAAAATGATTTAACATCAGCCACCATAGAAGCTTTAGAAGAGGAACATAGGAAGACACCGACAGAGACTAAAAGGACCAATAATGTTTATGAAATTGCTACCTATCACGAAAATCCTCATAAGATTTCTTTTTATTCAAAATTACCTAGCTTGGAAGTTTTATTTCTCGTGTTTGAATTTGTGAAAGATACAATGAGTAATACAAGTAGAGTATTGACAAAATGGGAGGATAATTTGCTATTTTGATTAAGTTGGGGATGAATTTTTTTGTGTAAGGAAATGCCATACGATTTAAATATAAAGACAGTTCCAAAAATTTTTATTACTACTTTAGATCTAATGTTTTCTCTATTGAAAGAGCGAATTGCATTTTCTAATAGAGACGATATTTGTAATTTAATGCCTCGGTGTTTTAAAGAATTGTATCGTGAGCGTGCAGCTGTAATTGTTTCGAGCTCTTCCATGAAAACCAAATGGAATGCTCAATCAGACATTAACCTATTCTCTTCATAAACATTACAAAGCTATAAAGTATCTTATTGGAATATTACCACAAGATGTTATCACTTTAAAATCAGTGGGTTGGGGTGGGAAAGCATAAAATAAATAATTACGATAATTGTGGCATACTTAATAGCTCACTACCTGTCGATATATTTATCGACGAACGGGGTTTTAGCATACAAAAGAAGTTAGTTTTTATCAAGTGGAACTTGTAATACCCGACTTTACAAAGGTAACAAACAGCCACATCCTTTAGAAGTGGAAAATACACGAAAAATTGCATCAGTACGAAGTCATGTAGAACGAGTTATTGAATTATTGAAAAAGAAATTTAGGGTTGTTGAGAGTGGCGTGCCTATTAAATATATGAAATTAAGAAAGGAAGCTGGTATCGGTACTATTGGTAAGATTGTAACTGCATGTTGTTGTATTACAAATATGTCAAGTTTAACGGTGCCACTTGAGTAATTATACAAATGAATCAAACTGAATTTATGCATTTTATTCAATCAGTTCTATACTCCAATAGTGCTCATTTACAACAATAACAGTACCATTTATTTTATGGAGTTTTCTTCATATTTAAGCACCTTACATGAAACCGTGTAATTTTTCAATTGCTGTATTTACATACAGTGGAACCTCAGAAAACCGGACAGCGGTGGGGCTTGCAACATTTGTCCTTTATTTCGTGTTGTCCGGATTTTTGAGTATTTGTTCATTTTTAAATTTCACATTCGTTGTATTCTTTAAGCAACTCCTCTTTTTTAAGAATATCTGAGACAGTCCTTTTTTACTAATCCAAACTCTTCAGCTAATGACCTCATAGTTATTCCTTCTCTCGCATTAATCAGAATAATTTTTTTACCAATATTAAGCTCCTTCCGTTTTGTTTTTGTCCCCATTATTGGTTCTCCATTTATCTTTTGCGAACAGCTTCTGCAACTTAACTTTATATAGTAAGTGCAGTATCCAGTGGTAAAAGGATTATAGCGGGCAAAGAATTAGCCGGAGCATCAAGAGATCAAGTACATACCGATTCGCCCCCCTCCCCAAATGCGGTACTCAGTGGCTTAAGGATTACTTCTTGACACTTTTTGTCAAAAGTGATGGTAAACACAGACGCACATCTAGAAATTTGCAAGAATGTACATTATACAATAGATAAACATGCTGGGTACCCAAGATGAATATTCACCCCTTATTAGGATAGTTCGATATTTTGAATAGTTTTATACAGCTAAACCCAAATTTGGGACTGGAAATGTTGTCCGGTATTCGAAATTCCGACGTGTCCACTTCTCCAAGGTTTCGTTAATGCACAAGTCTATGGAAATTTAATCGGGACTAAAACACTAAGTTTGATTGGTCTAGTTTCTGCGGTCTTGGAGGAGATGCCTGGAAACTGATTGCTCTGTCTCTTACTGTTTTCGAGATAAAGGTTATTTTCCCGTTAGGTTCTCGAAAATGACCTGAAGGTCAAGGATACCAGACGTTATACCTTACGTAACGTCTTATAGGTTGTGGAGGTCGAAAATGAGGTCAAAATTGCTCTATTTCTTACCGTTTTCGAGATAAAGGTAAACTTTCTTTTTGGGGCTCGAAACTGACCTGGAGGTCAATAACACCGGAAGTTGTACCGTACGTAAAGTCGCATAGGGGGTGGAGGTCGAAAATTAGGTCAAAATTGTTCTGTCTCTCACTGTTTTTAAATCATTGTTTTTCTTAAATAACGTTTTTCGCGATTTGACCTTGACCATCAAGATCTTGGTAAACAATTTTTAATGGGTGCCTCAGATCACATCGTCTAAAATTTTTATCAGGTGCACCACTTCAGATGACCCTCCATACTTTGGCAAGTTTGGTTGGTCTAGCGTCAGCGGTCTTGGAGGACATGTCTGGAAACCGATTTGGTGGAAGAAGAAAAAAAAAATTTCAAAAATGAAGAAAAAAAGGTGAAGAATTCGAGGCAATCCATCCCCATTTGGTATTTTCAATAACAAGTGTTAATGAATGGTTCTGAACGTCACTATGTTTATTATCAAGGTAATCAATGAAACAGATTTTATTACTATTATCGCTCATTTGAACGTCAAAATTTCCATTTACAGAGCATGAAAAAATTTCAACCTGCAAATAAAAATAAACATAAATAACTTGTTTCTATACCACATTTATGGAAAAAGTCCTTTTCTTTTTAACGTGGCCACAGAGACATCGATGACACTTTTTTGAAAGTGAGGTTTTTGCGACCTAAAGCAAAGCATAAAGAACACTGATTAGCTGACGTGTGTTCGGCATTCTGTTAAAAAATGTTAATTAGACATTGATCTCTAGTTTCGACCAATCGCAACCACATTTTAACCAGCTTTAATACTGCGATTTGGTTGAATCGACGTCGTAACCTCAAGTCGACCTTATATCTACGTTGGAATGTAAAATAGCATATCAAAAGCTGTTTTTCGCAGCGGTTTGATATAATTGGTGGTGTAATATTTCTTTTGGTAATTGTTTTTATTTTGGTGTAATATTTCTTTTGGTAATTGTTTTTATTTTTTAAGTCTTTAGGTTCGTAATTTTTGTAGTCTCAAGTACAATTGACGCTTTTCCGTAAGGAACAGGGTCTAGTCTGGACTGTTTGTTCATGCGGGGATTTTAGGCATTATTATCCTGTACCTGATTGAGATATCTTATCAAACCACAGTGAGTTTGTGTTCTTGTGTTCCGTTTTTTTTTCAACCCGATAGAAACAAGCACATCTGAGATGTTGCATATGATTTAATTCGACTTTCCTTCATTTTATACATTGCCTTTCTTTATCTGCTCTTCTGTATCGGATCATCGTGATATATCGTCCGTATATTGATTATATTGTTGTTTGTGTGTTTTTGGTTGTGTTATTTTTGCCTTAATGTAAAGTACTTGTGTAGTTCACTTCTGACCCACCTACACATTTCATTATTTCTATGCCTCTCCAGTTCCTTATATTGAGAACTGTATAGTCAAATTGTGACAAATGGTTCATATGAAAAATTATTAAAGAACTAGGACAGCTGTGAAAAATGGCAACATTAATTCCTACGACGTACAACATATGAGACGGCTCCAGCATCTCTAAAAGTATGTGTATGACTTGTCACAAAACAAGTCGTTTTTATATCGTTCAGTCAAAATACACGTTTTGTTGCCGCATCACAGAATTCATTTGACAGTTCTTGCTTTCATTTTATTTCCGGTCTCCCTCAGCGATGGGGTACCGTTCACGCCTCGACCACCATATGAACCATTGGAAACCAATAAATCTTACTAACGCTTAGGTTTTTGGTAAGAGTCGGTAATGTATGCTTTCGGATCAATAGGCTCTGTTCGTTCAAATATTCTACATATAAAGGCAGCTCAGTTAACAGTTCGTGCATTTGCACACTTTCTCATAGATACTGTTGTTCAATTGTTTATTCGACAAAAGTGCAATGGTCTTACATATGCAGATGTAGACTCACAAGACACTATATATTTTACTCCCTAAATAAAAAATTCCTTCCTTGTTATGCCACAGGCAATCAGCTAATTTTCAGTCCTCTCACTTGTAAAGACATCTTAATTTTATTTCCAATCCGGATTCTAGGAAAGTTATCATTCTCGACTTTTAGTTTCTATTGCATCAACCTGTTGAGGATGTACCATCGGTAGACATATTTGCCGTCAGTAAACACAATTTTTTAATTGTCTTTTTTCCTTTATGTGTATCCTTACTTATAAAAGGACAACGCACAATGCATTATTCTATCTACAACCACATTCCACTATGTAAGCATTTCCACCAGTGACCTCATATTAAAGGTTTTTAGAATGATTCAACAACAGAGATCACGCCGTATTGTTGTTCTGTTTGTCGTTAATAATGCGCTATTGTGCGAAAAATATCTTCCAAATTCACTAGAATCGGGTACAATCGGCTCCACGCTCACGTTTGGATTTCTTTTTGATTCACATCATTTTTCTTCTCAACCGTCATTCTGAGTATAAAGTTAGTCCACATCGGATAAACTGATAATTTCTATCTGTGTCGTTGGAGGCTGCTTAACATAAAGAGCGATCTACCCTTTGGCAAAAGCGGTCGTGATGGTCTCGGATTAGTGTTATATTGTTTTATCTTGCCCAAGAGTGCATAATTTCTGCTGTTCAAACAAGAGTTACAGTTTTGATTGTATGTTTATCTTTAACAGAAAATCGGATTGCATCTTGCAATCTTCTGTCCGATGTTGCTATGTATTTCGAGACAATGTGTTGAAGTAGCTCTTTTTTGCTCAAACAGTCATAAAATACTAACATACTAAAGCCGCTACTGAGAGACGTAGTACATCAATATACATCAAGAATCTCAATGCAAACGCAGCAAAAGTTTGAGAATTTGTTATGGCGCAACATCAAGGGAGCAGAGCAGGTTCTACACAGAATGTGTGGACCTTACAAGGAGTTTCGACATTGTGAGGAAGGAAATGTTTTTCAAGCCCATACGCACAGCAGGCTGCCCAGATAAAATAAGCATGATAACACGTGCTTTCCCTGATGGTAGGACGTGAAGAGTAAAAGACAGCAGTAATATTCTCATCCTTGTTTATATTATCAAAGGCAATACTTTTCTGACTGGTACTTAAATATACATTCCGCGACCTCGACCAAGGTGTTTACGTACAAATGCGTTCTGATGATGGCGTTTTTAACTTAGATTTGCCAGTCGTACATTAGTAGTCGAAACTGTGATTTGTGAACTACTTTTTACCGCTGACTGCTGCCAGTGATCCTGTCATCATATTACATTACATTACACTGTTTTTATATAGCTCTTATTCGCTAAGCGCTTTACAATATAACATTAAAATAAACTTAAATATGCTATAAAATAAAACAAATTTCTAAAATATAATACTGATTTAACATTCATAAGCTAGCATAAACAAGTGAGTTTTCAGCAAACGTTGAAAATTGAATAAATTATCACAGTTTCGAATGTTGTCGGGGAGCTTGTTCCATTCTCGTGGACTTGCCACGGGGGATGCGCGATCACCATATTTCATGTTTGATTTGGAACTACCAAAGAAGGTTTTTTATACATTGCGAAGCTGCCTGGCTGGTGTGTATCTAATAAGCATATCGCGCATATATTGAGGAGAATATCCGTTAGGCGCTTTGTACACACTGGCAACCAGTGCAAGATTTTGCATGCTTCTGAAACACTGGCATCCCAGGGGGTTCATAACTATTCTGGCTCCACAATTAATAACTCACTGGTGTTGTTGTGTTGAAGACACGGGAAGGTCAATGTAAAGTGATTACCAAAGCATGTACCAGTACCGTAGAAGGAAATAAATAGAAGCACTTTTTCTTTACTAAGAAAATCTGCGGCAGAAAAGACATTGAAGAGTCCATAATTACACCTAAGTTTCTGGCTTGATGCGTTCGCATAACCGTGTCTCCACCTAATTTTAGTGACTTGATTTCGATAAACGATTCATAATGCTTGCTAACTAATACAAGGAATTCCGTTTTATCCTTATTAAGTTTCAGTTAATTGTTACAAAGACATTCGGAAAATCAAACTATTTCATCTTCTAACATCGCCGTGGTCTCACATTGACTTGATGATGATTTAGGAATTGCCGACTTCCAAAGCTGCGTATCGTTCGCATAACAGTGAAAGAATAAAAGCATCAGAAATGAAAGTAATCCAAGAAATTTTGTGTATTGAGTATACAGCCGGGGTCTGATTACTGAGCCCAGTGGAACGGAACAATTAAGTTTCGATAAATCGGACCAAACATCGTTGATCATGACTTGCATCGAACGACCCTTGAGGTATGACGAGAACCGCTTAAGTGCAGTGCCTCTAACCCCAATTTATCTGTCTAATCTTTCTAGAAGAATGTCGTGGTCCACAGTATCAGAAACAGCTGACAAGTCCAGAAGGGCCAGAAACACTGACTGCCGATTATCCGGAGATAGGAATGAGTCGTTGAATATCTTTGGGAGTGCTGTCTCTGTGCTACAAAAAGCCTTACATGCTGACTGCATGGTGTAATGGAGAGAATTTGCATCAAGGTGATTTGAAAGTTGGTTGTCTCAATCATCTTTGATAAAAATGCAAGATTCGATACCGGGCGGTAATTTTTCAGTTCGAGATCTAACGTAGGTTTTTACGGAACGGCCTTACCATGGCAGTTTTGTATTTTTTCCGGAAACGTGCCATTTTCGAGTGATAGATTAACTATTCGCAAAATAACTTGGTTCAGCATATCCCCAGATTTTTTAACGAAATGCGTAGTAAGTGGATCCAGTTCACATGATTTTGATGGTATTCTAGAGAGAATTTTCTCTAGATCTTCCATGGAAATGATCTTCAAGTTAGAAAGGGGAGCACTAATAAAGTTCTCGTCATTCTCCAATTCTTTACGGGTAGCGTGGGGAAAATTTGCGCGTCATATCCACTGGAGACGCCAACTTGAACTCTGTGAAGACTTTTAACCATATTTGAAGCACAATCGCTTTCAATGAAATACTTGGAGATGATCCAACGTATAGCAAAAGCAATTTGGCGCTTGTTTGACTGTTGCACAGGCTTTGGTGTAACAGGAATCAGGAATCAAACTCATGATGTCGTTATATCAACGCTTCTCTACTGGAGAGAAACGTGAACGCTGTTTAGAAAGTACGTACTCGACTAGATTCCCTCTAAACGAGATGTCTCGTCGACACCGTGGTATCACGTTTATAATGCAGTCGTTATATCTACACTTCTCTATTGGAGAGAAACGTGGACGCTGTTTAGAAAGTACATACTCGGCTAGATTCCCTCTAAACGAGATGTCTCGTCGACACCGTGGTATCACGTGGCAAGATAAAGTATCAATCATCGGCGAATACATGGAAGCCAAACTCATTCGTCCTCCGTAACCTCCGCCCGTGGCTGCCATGTAAAGATACGCTAAAACTCAATCTGAAGTCGTACCATATAGACGCGGAGGAATGGGAAGGGAGGACCAGGAAGCAGTGAAAAACCTTGAGCAGAGAATCGTAGATTAAGGAACAGCCAAGCTAACTCCAACGGCTAGCGGTTTCAAATGCCTGATGTTTAGAAAGATGTGTGCATCTATAAATGTACTGGCGTCACATCGCCACTTCCACAGGACTGATGCCGCTTGCTGCTCATTCATCGCAAGGCATGAGAGACCCTACCGTTATTGCATTCATTAGTTTTGGGCTCCTGCTAAATTGATAATGTGTTTGAACGTTCCTTCTTATTTTTGTCAGTTCAACGGAAGTAACTTATTTCAACTCAAATCACGAAATAACAACGCAACAAATAAGCAAGTGGCGTAATTATGTGATATTTGTAATTAGATGACGTTTCGTTTTCAGGCTGTGCTCTAAATATCATCACAGTAATGACTCATTTGTCGATTTTGAGGACGGTGGCAGTTGTTTTTAACCCACTTTCTCTTCACTTTCAAGTCCGAAAACAGGTGTGTGTTTTTTTTTTGTTTACTGTTTATATCTGATCGCATTGTGACTATGCTTATAGGGGGCACCATGCAATCTGGCCTATGAAAACTGCATGCTAGTTTTTTTCTCTCATTTCTTTGTACGCGGACCTCTAGGCATATAATAAATATATATAGTGAGTGCGTGAGTTGCCCTTACTGCAATATTTAGTTGATTACTGTAAACTAAAGGCTCTCCGGCCTTCACCTTGTAGTCGGTCTTTAATTTCCGGTTATCAGGAAAGGCGCATGGTTGCCACATTACTGTCTATCTTTTCGCAATTTAGCACCGAAGTTATGGCCCAGAGAGAAAGGACGTTTATTATGATTAAACCCGACGGTGTCCATAGAGGACTTGTTGGAGAAATAATCAAAAGATTTGAAACCAGGGGCTACAAATTAGTAGCAATGAAGTACATGAAGGTTGGTACTGGTTGCAAGCTTAGTCGCGGGTAGCTCCAAGTAGCGGTCCGCTACTGAGGTTCGGCGCACCCGCTTCAAATACTCGCTATACAACGATATGTAAGTCAATTACGCTCGCTTTGAGCCACCTGTGTGGCGGTGTTTTGCAGAATATTCAACGAACCACAAGTCTTTATTGGCATTCGCTAAAGGCCCTCAGATAGACCTAGATGACTCTCGCGGTCTTCCTATGATATATTCCGGTTGGATACACTAGATGTCCTCATACTGTCAGGGTAAAAGTTTGTAAACGGGCCCGTCGTCCAGGCATCTGATTTTGTTTTGTTATACTTTCTGAGTGTTCTTGGTTCATCTGCATGGCATTTTTATAGCTCCGAGTCAGCACTGGCTTGTATAATACCGTATATCTCTCTGTCACAGCTACGAAGCCTTCCATTGACCGTGTTTTATTGGACGTATCTGAAAAAAAATAATAAATCCAGATAATGTTTCGAAAATGTCCCAATAAAACACTTCAGATAATAAAAATGGCTGCCGGAGCTTTGGTGCTTTTCTCTCTAGTAGATAGCGACCCAAATTGCGAATTGCTATTGTCAATAGTTGTATTTCTACTCTAAGTTGTGATATGTCAGTTCTGAATCGACGTAAGTAAAGCAAAACTGTTTCACTTCTGGGCGATAATGGCGCGCAGGTGCGCAGAAAAGGATTATGGGAAGATTATCTGAATGTAAAGCTCGATACACTTGAGAATGTTTCGAGACATTATCGAAAAACCAAGAAACATTATCTGGTTTCCGAAACATTTTCGAAACATTATCCTTGCCCAATAAAACGCAGGTATTGTTCCACTAATAGGGGTCAACTTGATATGTCCTGATATGTTGGTGGATAATTGCAAAAATTATTGTTACTTTTTCACGTAATAAAGTGTGCTCCCTGTATACAAACAAATGTCAATTATTGCGGGAGATTTGGGATTATTTCCGTATTACTTTCTTTTAAGGAAAGCGTAACATAGAAGTTGTATATGATTGCCGTTGTACTTTGAGGGCCTTTAGCAAATGCCAATAAAAACTTATGGGTCGTCGAATCGCGCACAAAGTAGCCACAGGGGTGCCTCAAAGCGAGCGCAGTTGACTTGCTTATCCTTATATAGCGAGGCCTTGAAACAGTGCCTGGAAACTTTTTAGCGCACCGCTTTTTGGAGCTAGCATTTTTATAGCCTTCATAGCCCCTTTCCAACAATGCATCTTTCTTTGTTTTCTTCCGCCAATGATGAAAAAAATCTAAGAAAATTTATTCCGGCCCCATTTATTCAGGCCCCATCTGCCTGTACCGTCGCTACCTCCCGAAAACAACAATTATCCCGGAAATGATATTTTTTGCCGAACCTCCCGGCACGTGCCACTGGTTCTCGAATGCAAAATACTGAGCTGCTATAAGTAAACTGTCAGCATGCACATATGAAGTTAGGTTTGTGCTCATATGTAATCCTTATAAATCATAGCAGTCATTTTGAAAAGCGAGTTGAGTCTTACAGTTTGCACTTAAAATTTGTATTTCGGGATGATAGAAGAAAGTGGCGAGAAAAAAAATATGGGCCTGGCATTTTCGTAAATCATGACATTTTACTTCGCGCATAACAGAAAACTTGTGTAAAATCCTGTATTTGCTACGTGCAAAAGCATATCCGGATCGCGTCTTAAACATGAAAGTTATTGCGTAAAAACCATTGAAAAGTGGCGAACGGTCCTAGGTTACTGGTATAAAGAAATGGTAAAAAAAAGTACGTCAAAATCAAAGTCCAAATTTCCTTGCAACACACTACAATCTGAACTTTTAATTTTGTCACATATTATTTTGTCTCTTTCATTTGCTTCTTTGGAATATGTTTTTGGTAACATAGAATTTTGCTAATTTTTAACGGTTTTTCCTTAGCATTTCATTATCCCTTTATCCCAACTCAATAGATCGAACAGGGCTGGTCGAAACGCCAATTTTTTTGCCATTATTGTAAGTACGAATCCGCTCGTAATTCAGTTCACAGTTCATAGTGCACATGCTCTGTCATGGTGGGTATAGAAGTGAAAGAAGCATATAAAGGAAATGTATAAAAAAATCTACGGAAATCATACTGATTTATAAGTATTTAGACGCCTTTTAAATCCAAATCTAGCTCAAAATTTCTCCTGATTGACTTTTATACCCCGAAGCTGTTTTCCCCTTCAACCTGTAGACGAAACTGTAAAAAGGCTTATTGAGAGAGAGAGAGAGAGAGAGTTGCGCAACTGCTAAATGTTTCGTCTGTTCTGTTTATTTGCAGTAGATAAAAGTGTTTGTTCTTCATAATGGACCAAATTTATATCAGGACATTCAACAACGGTTGTACTTGTAATAAGGCTAAGATAAAGTTCTTGGTCTTCAAGAACGCCTTGGTTAAAGATAGCGGATTCAGAAAATGTTAGCCTGTTTCTGCGTTCGCGCAATTGTTCAGTGCATTGTAATTTCCAGGCTACGGAGGAGCATTTGAAAGAGCACTACGCTGATCTTTCTGAAAGACCATTCTTCCCTGGCCTTGTCAAGTATATGGCATCTGGACCGCTAGTGCCAATGGTAAGTGGTGTGATTTTGTTGGTGTGTTAAAAGTTCATGTGGTTGAAAAATGGTGTCCTTCTGTCACCACGTTGATGTTCTGTTGTTAGGTAATCGCCTTTGGTTGGCGCTGAGAAATCTATGCCGTCAGCACATGTTTGATAAAACTCAGGTTAAATTTGATTTCAAGATAAGAGACTGTTTCATTTTGTTTAGGTGTGGGAAGGCAAAGATGTGGTGAAACAGGGTCGCCGAATGCTGGGAGAAACTGATCCGCTAAAGTCACTACCGGGCTCGATCAGGGGCGACTTCTGCATTGACATGGGCAGGTAAGGTCAAGTATGACGCTGAGAATAATGGAAATGCGAGCTGTGTTGAGAAACACCTTGTGTGGTCGGCAGGCTGTACAGCAGATCAAAAGAATTCAGAACAAGTACTAGAATTACGTATTGAGCTGAGAA
Source organism: Protula sp. h YS-2021 (assembly GCA_949752745.1). Taxonomy (NCBI): domain Eukaryota; kingdom Metazoa; phylum Annelida; class Polychaeta; order Sabellida; family Serpulidae; genus Protula; species Protula sp. h YS-2021. Next base: position 19,069,162 of record OX457025.1, on the reverse strand, counting down.
AGCTATTGCATACCTTTATTGTGCTTTGTACTCTTTCTAGGAACATCTGCCATGGCAGCGATGCGGTGGAGAGCGCCCAAAAGGAGATCAACCTGTGGTTCACCAAGGACGAGCTCCTCGACTGGGCCCCATGCACCGATGACTGGGTCTACGAATGAAGCTCACCGCCAACTAGGACACCCGCCTCTAATTTGTAGAGACATTGCATACCCGAGCGCCAGCGAAAAGCATGCGATGTCTTTACGTATTGGACAAAAATTAGTTACAGGTCACATGGACCATACAAAACCTTAATTATGATTCCGGTAAATAGGACCAGTTTCTGTTTCTTTACTGAAATAACGTGACAAATTTGTCGTTTGTTGATAGATGAGGTGCGGTTATATCCCCAATTATAATCTGTTTTATTATGTGTCTTTAGGCAATTGTGTGTAGAGTATGTCGATGGAATGCTCTCCGATTTCTGTTGCACTGCGTTAACTGCATTTCCTTTTTTTGAATTAGATACCGGTATATTTATCGATTTAGTCACATTTTGTGGTTATTTAAGAATTGTTGTCATTTCTTTTATAAATCTGCATTGTATTTTATTGAGCCCTAAATAAATTCTCTTTTTTGTGTTTTAATGAAAAGCTCAGCGTTTTTTGCTGGGGCCCCTCGGCATCAAAAAGTGCTTCGTATTTAACCATAAGTTAGAAAGAGATGTATCGGTGACACAAACACTTGCTAATCTTTATTGAGGCTAATAGAAAAAATAAAAGTCATAAGAAAGGTGATTGTTAGTTTTACTGGAGCCTGACGTTCAGCGTGTTTTAAGGATGGATCGTTTCTGTCGCTTGGAGCTTCTATGCTCTTTCTAGGTTGCTAATTTTATTCTCTGAAAACTGGCAAAATGGTTGCATTTTAAATTCACCAGAAACTGAATTAAACTGTAATTGTTTTGCGTAAGTTTCAGTGTCCTGGATTTCCATGGTCATGGAAAAACCTGGAAATTGATGATTTATGGATATCTTTTGCCAACGGGCAAGTCCTGGAATGTTGTAAAAAGTCATGGAGAAGTGGAAATTTCACATGTGACAACTATTTTCTAAGCGCCAAGGAATTCGCCACATTTCCTAAGAAACAAGTAAATAAACGGTCAACCTATTTCAGTTACGAACGTACTTTCTTTACAGATATTCTTCAGAATTTATAATTTATATGACTTAGTGTAGGGAAATGAAATAATTAAGTCCTGGAACATAGCATTCGAAGGCCATGAAAAAATCTTGGGAAACTAGTGAAATCCATAAAATAGTCCTAGGAAGTTTTGGATTTTCCCTTTATTAAAAGCATGTTAATCCTGTTGAGTGCTATTCTGGGACCTTTGGACAGAACCTTTGACGGGTATACGGGAGTCTGTTTATTTATTCCCCACAGGTAGAACCTGTGGGGAATATATGCGATCGACCGCGTGTCGATCTGTCATCAAGAGCTTGTTAACACGATAAGTTAAAAACTTCTGCAAGGATTTTAATGAAACTTGGTATGTAGTTTCTATGGGAACAAACACAGATCCGTATTGTAAATGGGCCAGGTTCGGCGAAGGAAAATGGACCAGCTGCACTTTAACTTAGAAAGTTTGTGCTCTTCAGTGACTATTGTGTGAGCTTGTGAACACAATAACTTAAAAACTCCTGCAAGGATTTCAATGAAACTTGGTGTGTAGCTTCTATGGGAACAAACACAGATCGGTATGGTAAATTGGCCAGGTTCGTCCAAGGAAAATGGACCAACTGGACTTGGAAAATTTCAGCTCTTGATTGGCTATTGATGGCCGTGTTTAACTGATTGGGGACCTGTGGGGAATATGTGGGTTATGCACACTGCTCTAGTTTGTTTATTTATTTTTTAGGAGTGATCTGCTGAAGCGAAAGAGGTGACCCTTTTCCTTCCAAAAATTAACACATTAAATTTGACCCAAGTCGTATCATACGGTGTGGTAATTGTCAACATTGTACAGTGGGGTTTGCCCCGCTCTCCCCTTGTAGACAGGGAAGTCGTCTTTCCGCTCATTCAAAATAACTGTGGTGCTGGTTTGTCCAGCCTATTTCTGTTGAAACTGTTTCATAACTTTTTTGAGTTGTTGTCCAAGAGCTAACCTCTACAGCGTTGTTGTGCAACAGCCAACCTCTGCAGTGTCTCTCTTCTACCGCCAATCTCTACGGCGTTGTTCGACAGCCAGCCTCTACGGCGGTTTCGTCTTGTGTTTGACACCTTTTTACTTCGCAGACCCACTAGGTATTAACCGAATATATCACTATAGAGATTAACTAGTTCTTCATTGGCGTAGCCACGTTTTTACAACTGGGGGGCCAAACTTTTTAACGGGGGGGGGGGGGGCGAAGGATACTATGGCCCCCCCCCCCATTGTGAAAAGAGGGGCAAGGCCCCCCGGTGACTACACCTATGTTCTTAAAATATCCTTCCGCTCTGTGTTTATACATAACAGATCTCATCAGAGGTCAGCTGATTTATAACAACGAAAGTAATGTCACTTTGTCGTAAAAAAAAAAAAAAAAAAAATGTATGTTTTGACTCGTGACTGGCAAGCACTTGGAAACTACAGAACTAAGCTTCATAAAACTTGTTTTATATAAAACAAAATAGGGGTATACAGGATGGGATGCACAACCCTGTATTGCTGTAAAATAGGTTATAGATCACAGAAAAGGCGCTTTATCAATGATTGGTAAAAACCTGCAAATTCTGCAGGGAGATTTGGTATGGACAGCATTCCTGAAGCCTTACAACCCAGTCTTCTGACACTTTCTAGACTGGAGATCTATTGTGCGACCTCGTATTACTTTTGAGATTGACTATATACTTGCATTTTACCCTAAGTTGGTCCTGCAATACAAATTTTGCATCGAGGCGGTATTTAAGTCATTAGTTTGTTATGAAGATCTGTCATTCGTATTCATAAAACACTATTATTGCCAGTAAAACCATCCAATAATGCAATTTCAATGACCCTAGTAATTGACGGAACTAGGTCTGTTCTTATGATTACGGGACTAGTATTCTGTCCTTACCCGGGGATATTTAGGAGGGGAGACAGCGAGTTTGAAGCGAAATGTTATAGGCCAATTTGTCCGAGTGTGCTTGAGTAAATTATATTGCCGTAAGAATACATAGCTTGTCTTAGGTAAGCCCCCTCCCCGGCCCACGGCAGCTTTTAAGCTAAATTGTCGCTTAAATAAAATGGTAAGTTGCCAAAATTGGGAAAAAAACAATAGTGCCTTACTGCTTCACCTGCTAGAGTCTTGTAACTAGATATTTGTGCGTCACCCACAAAAAGCAGACATTTCGCACCAGGTAATCTGTATTGTCTCTGGACAGAGACCAGATATCACCTTGATATTTAGTGTAGTTGATGAATCAGCACGCAACAAAAACCATGTTGTCTAGAAAGCTGTTACGCAGGTGTTTCTTTTGGTTTGCCGTGAGAAAAAACACTTGTTATTTTTTTCCCCTTCATGTTCGAGCGGAAAGAGACGTCAGCTTCCTGAAAGAAAGAAGAGGTCGACTCATGAAAGGACAAAGCAGGTCCCCACCGCAAGCTATGTGTGCAGTCCGTACCCTGGCGAAGCTTAACATGAATAGGTTAGACTTGTTGTCATGTGTTTTACCTGTGCAAAAATGCACCTGACGTTTTACTTGCGTTTCCTGTGTTTCGTATCAGGAAATCCTCTGCCGTTTGTTGATGTGGGTTCGTAGACAAGTGAACGTTCTTTGATGGGGAAAATCTCAAAAACATTGCACCAAATTTGTGGGACGCACCTCCCATGTTGTGCAGGTTTAAAATAACGTGTATTTTTAGTTTTCGAAACCGGTTAGTAAAATTAGAGCCCTGAGTAAGTTTTCAAAATACCACATTTTGATTTGATTTATAAGAAACTTAAATCAAACGAAACCTTTCGAAGTCTATAAAAATTCCTCATAAATTTCATTATTTGGAAGAATTGTCTTCACCGCCATTTTTATCCACGAACCCTGCACTTCTACCAAGCTGGCCACATAGGTACTCGATAGGATGAAGAGCGGACGAAAAGGGCGGCTACGGCAGACTGTGACACCCTGGACGTTCTACTGATAAAGTTAGATTCCAGCCCATAGCATTAAAACATTAAATTATTTAATTAAGATGACAAAAATACATTGGAATATGCGATTTTGACCTTTATTCAATGTTTAAAGTTATCTGTTAACTAACTGGAAATTACTCTAATGAGTGCAGGTGTTAAATCGAGTCAAATATATTTTTAATTTAATAAAAATACCTCCAGTTCGATTATATAAGTATCCAAATATTGATGAACTGGAATTATCTCTGAAAAATTAACAGATATCTCTGCAGTGAAATGAGATGTCTAAGATATCTGTAATTCAACTAGAGCTTTATAAAAATAAGACAAGTTATACATGTATCTAAATATATCTCTTGTTTCCTTGAGGTATACCTAAATTAGAAAACATGTGGGCAGGGTGTGCTAAAATTCCATTTTTCATATTTACCCCGTAAATGAAGATCATAGGATGAATTGAATTAGAGATGTTTTTAAAGATTCAATATATTTTTGAATGTTTGGAGACATTCATTAATAATCACACAAATTAATTAGAGATTTTCTAAATGATTCTGGACATGTCTTATTTTGACCAAATGAGATGCAACTTTAATTCAAGGAGATATATGATGGCTTGAACCAGGGATATCCCTGAATCTGAAACAGATATCTCGGTGATATATGTCTATCAATACACCTCACTCTGGTCATTTTAAATGTCGAAATATCTCTAATTGGATTAAATAAGTAAAATAGATTAGAAACATTTTCGCAACTAGCAGAAGAGTACTATATTTTTTGACAAGAACCCATTTACGTCAGTGACTAGATCACGTGTGCGTTATGAGACGCGAGCGCACTCTGCTGTCGCGAATACGTCAGTCCAAGTTGTGTCCCAGAAAGGTTAATGTTGCGACGTTCCGAACTGTTAGGATTTTTGGAAATTAGCAGACTGGCCATTTATAATTTGACCAAGAAACCTTCACACACTGTTTTGATACAAGTTCATGTATAATAGTTGGCAGGATCCAATTTCAACACTGAATCCGTGTAATTGCTAATATTTGGTATGAAATTATTAGCAGCCCCTATTTTTACGGATCTGTTGTTAGGTTTTTATTGTTTATTTGCAGTCTGCCTTATAAGACCATATTCACTAACTAAAAATTATAATCATCGGCGCCAAGTAGATTATGCAGTGTTGCATTTATTCCCGGAACGCTTAACTGATGCAACACCGAGTAAATAATGGACGAAATTTATAACGCACCAAGTCGACGAAAAGAAACTCAACACCGATTCCTGGATATAAACATGGGTATTTTTTTCTAGCGAATGCACGTACTGGGAGGGAAGGGGTGTTGGGGAGGAGGGGGAGGGGCAGGAAAACGTGTGGTCTCCAAGAGCTACACATTTGAACTGTGCTGTAAACAGGCACTCTTTTTTCTGCTCAAATGTCACGACCCGGTGGTTAACTTATGGTAAGGAATTAAAAGCTTCTGTGGCGTTAATACATTCCTGGCTGGCAAACATACTCCTCATAACAGCTCAGTAAATAAACAGCATTGTATAGTAATAACCAAACCCGAGGTCTTAAACTGTTAACCAATATGCAATTACACAGTTGGGTGCTGATGGTAAATCGATGAACACAATAAAGGTGCCAGTGATGTTTGATTGAGAATGCGATTTTCTCGATCAAAGTCATTAAAGGCAAACTGGACATTAGTTCTGTGAAAAGACAGCCCGTGTTGTGGCAGTTTATTCCCCAAATATCAGTTAAAATTTTTAGGGAAAACAAATATCACTTACTTTCACCTTGCGCTTTTGTTTTTGACCTATATTCTTCAAAACAGATGCCACTGGGCAAGCTACTGATACGCGAACATGTTTGCCAAGAAATATACAACATAGAGATTTTTGCAAGATTTTCATTTTTAAGCTAAAAACTGCAAAAGACCCTCCAGAAACTCCCCGGCAGGCGGTTCCGTAGACAGAAGGTCTCCGGCAGGTGCCCCCTTCCCGACAGAACAGCCCTGGCAGCCCGTGCCACAGACAGAAGGTCCACGACTGGTGGTTACGTAGACAAAGATCCCCGACAGGCGGTCCTTTAGACAAAAGGCCCACGGCAGGCTGTCCCACAGACAAAAAAATCCCCGGCAGGAGGCCCCAAAGACAGAAAATCCCTCAAACAGCCCCCTCCCCTCCCCTCCATGAGGTCCCTCAGACAAAAGGTGCCCGACATGAGGTCCATCAGACAATAGGTCCCCGGCATGAGGTCCTTCAGACAAAAGGTCCACAACATGAGGTCCCTCATACAAAAGATCCTCGCATAGCAGGTTCCTCAGAGAGACGGTCCCAGGCACAAGGTTCTGCAGACAGTTTCAGGCACGAGGTCCCATAGATTGAATATCCCTGGCAGGAGGTCCCTCAGACGGAGCGTCTCCTTCGGCAGGTCCATCAGAGAGAAGATTCCAGGCAGGAAATCCCTCAGAGAGAGAGAGAGAGAGAGAGAGAGAGAGAGAGAGAGAGAGAGAGAGAGAGAGAGCGAGAGATAGATAGAGAGAGAGAGAGAGAGAGAGAGAGAGAGAGAGAGAGAGAGAGAAGAGAGAGAGAGAGAGAGAGAGAGAGGGGGAGAGAGTTCTGGGTAGACTTCATCTGCCTGCAGGAGGTCCCACAGAGAGAATGGATCGGTACAAAATATCTCAAGCAAAACGTCTCCGACAAAAGGTCCCCCAAATAGAGAGTTCCCGGTAGGAGGTCCCACAGACCGTACGCGGCTGCAGGAGGTCTCTCAGACAGGAAGTCTCACAGCCAAAAGATTGCGAAAGAAGGTCCCAGAAACAGAATGACAATGGCAGGAGTCACACAGACAGAAGATCCTCAGCAAGATGTCCTTGGACGCAAGGTTCTCGGCAGAGGTTCAAACAGGAAGAAACTTTCCCAATGTCCTTCACACAGAATGCCCTTCACACAGAAGGTCCACAGCAGACGTTCCTACAGAGAGATGGATAGAACGGTTCTGGATAAAAACTCACTGTGACAGAAAGTCCACAAATGAAAGGTGCGAAGAGACATTTATTTCGTTTTAAAAAGGGTTATTGAAAATTTCGAAAAATGTCTTTGAGCACTGTAGATCACCTAACGACCAATGGCACCATATTACACAAAATACATGAAAGATATTTACAATAACCTTTTGCTATGCACTCTATTTCTCAAGATTATATCAAGATATTTTTAGTTAGACGTTATATTCTCCTCGTATACTCGTATACCATCCGCGGAACTGATGGGTACGTCACTGTTGGGTTGTTATCGACAACAAAGCAATAAAAATTAATAAACGGGGATTAGGATACAAATTCGCATTTTACATTCGATTTGTTGGACCACTTTCTGTTGAAGATACTTCAGACGTGCATCTGGTGTTCTTTCTGTCGGAGGGGCCTCCTATGAGGCACCTTTCTTTTTCTTCTGTCAGCGGTCATTGTGTCTAAGTGTCCTGTCGGAGAACCCTTTTTCAATTTGACCTTACGTCACAAGAAACTGATGGAGGGACTTTTCGGTGGGATTTTTTTTCTGTTGAAGGGGTCTGGCAGGGTCTTTCAGTGTGAGAGTTCCTTTTGTGGAGTCTTTCTGCTGTCGGTGGCGCCTGAGATCCCTCATGGCTGGGTCATTCTTTTCAGATACTGTTCAGATACAAGTCGAAAAGACGTTATGCAGCGAGAAAATGTCGTCTTGTTTCTCACTCGAAAACTAGTCATTAAGAAAAAAAGCTTTCGTGTATGCCTTGCAGAGTGTATATGGGCTAGAGAGTCTTCTTGCTACAGAATGCCAACTCTTTCGTGATATTTCTCTTCAATGCAATCACATACGCAGCTTATATTTTTTATAGACTATTGAACAGATGAGCCCTGCCTTCTCTGAGCAATGATCACTGTCTTGTAATGTATGTTTTCACTGTTTGTGTTTCGGCTACTGCATCTCTAGAGCAGGCTGAAAAATAGTAGAAGAAGCTGAAGAGTTTAATTATGCGTGTAATTTCGCCCAATATACATGATTTAAATGAAATATATTTGTTGTACTATAAAGACTGTAGACGAATAAATTCTGGCAAATAAGCTACGCCACAATAATGTGCCATATTAGAATCTGATGATATTTTTATGCTAAATAAAATATCAAACGGCACAAGAAGATTTTTCGTTGACGGTAAAAGCACAACAGCTGCGACTTCGTTTGATATTGAAAAAAATACACAGCTATAAATACTAATAATTTTTTACTGGTGCGACCTAAATAAAACTAAACAACCCCACCCCTCCCACCCTTCATTCAGTTTTCGGTGTCTGCCATTGTTAATGGTGCCTCATTTTTCTGGTGTCAGTTTGACCGGGAATCACAAAGTTGGATATCGAGAGACAGAAAGGGTGGACATCGTCTGACACATGGGGTTTCAACGATCGACTAACGGGTTGCTGTATTTTTTTTCTCAGTAAATACTAGACTGCTGTATTGTTCTTTCAATTCAGGGGGGTGAATATTTCCTGGAATATTATTATGTTTGTCCATGTCGGTTCTTTTATTTTTTGCTGTTCTCTTTTTTATATATTTGTTTTCTTCATTTCTCGCGCTCTCTGTAATTTACCTCCTGACCTAGGATATTATTTATAAGGTTTTCGACAATTACGCCCCCACCTCCCCCCCTCCCCCCGTTGATGCAGTGCCTCCACTTACCCCTGGCAACGTAACGACACTATGCCACATATAAACATACCATCTTCTCCACCACAATAACTCCAAGACTTTACATGTCATAAAATAGGAATACGTTCGCTTTAGATTGTCTTAGATTATCCAATAGAAATCCCAAACGATATGCACTTGTGTGATGTGCCTTTGTCGCGATGGTTCCAGCTCATCCCGACACTATAATGATAATAACAAGACAATTTTAACCCTACCTCCACTGATTAATGACCCCTTTCTGCATGGGTGATAGCGCAGTTCATTTTGAACAATGAATAGGCCGCGGATAGAAATTACAAGTAGATTTACAGTTCATTAAATAACTATAACAAAGTATATCCCATAATTCGCTTAATGTTCACTGCTATTGTACAAGGGTATGGTTCAGGCTTATGGGTTCCCTTGCTCAAGTTTTTTGCCTTATCGGATTAACTCATCAATGGGAGGATCAGTCATATTAGTCAGTTAGTTTGAATTGAGTTATGTCTGGACCTATATCTACACCTTATAAGGTTGAATACTTAAAGAAAGAGATTCCCATAAACCAGTTGGTTAAACAGTTCTCATTCCGCACCTCTTTTTCTCATGGCGAAAAGGAAGCAGATTGCTATATGTTCCCCACTGTTAGATTGTTACAATAATTAAACCATGGCGACAAATCAATTATTGGATAAATATTTTTGATTTTGTTTTATTGATCATCAGGAAACTACCCGGGATAATGAGATACCAAAGGGAATAATTATCCACAATAAATAAATGTTATATATATATAAAAAAATGTCTATATAAACCCACAAATGCATTGTGTGAAAAATCAAGGTTAATAAATAATTTTATACAGAGGATAAAGATTAAAAAAAAAACACGGAGTCTTGCATCTATCTTCAAATGCAAGGTAAGATTATTTGTTTAATGAGCCTTTGCATCTTCTTTGCATCTTCCTTCTGTGCACTATGTTAATGCCTGAGGCGGTCTGGCTTGCAACACACGGACACACGAACTTAAAACCTAACAAATATTAACACTCGTGTCAAATTATAGACTAATTTCATTCGGCAGGTTTCCTCTGGCAAAAATATAAACGAAAATCTGCTCTGATAGGGAATTTTACCAATATAATTTATTTAGATTATTTGATTGCTCTTCTTGTATGAAAAAAGGACATTGATTGAAATAAAAACGACTTGCTGTTACTACTATACATCCATTCATACTATAACAATTCAATTCAAGTACTTTGGGGTCACCAAAATATATGCCATGCTCAGAGGAAACAATTTGACATGAGCCCTCAGCACAGGAGCTTTTCAACGTAGATTCCAGCATCCAGTAGAAGAAATTACAACCTTTTGTTTATTTATTAATTACTAGTATCTATACTATTGAAGTAGAGTTCCAGGCTATCAGTATTCGGTGGAGCCCCACCCCCTAATTTCATATACCGGGAAAAGATTACCCACTCATATTTGCATACCCGATACTCCCCCCTTATTTCCCTATGCGTGGTAAAACAAATGGGTCTATTGTTTGGGTTTCAGCATTTTTATTATTTTCCTTTTTTGGCATTTTTTATTATAAATGGAATGCCATTTTCATATTTATTAGGCAATCATTGGTATCAAGTATTAATGTTTGATCCCAAAATTGATTTTTATACCAAGAATTAAATTGTTCTAGCTGTAATTAATTTTTTAATATCTCTAAATGCATTCTTAAACAAAAAATAATTCTTGATATCATTAAAGATTTAGAGATCTGTTGATGTCAAAAATTATTTAATAATATCTAAAACTGATTTTAAGAGATCAAAAGTTCAATTCTTGATAGCAAAAGTGAAACATTTCATAGCAAAATCTCAGTTTTGAGCTCTATAGTTCATTTTCTTTTTATTGATATCAGGAATTTGTTTACTTTAACATTATTTCAGAATGAGATTGTTTAATTATATTTTGCAAGCTGTAAATGATTTTTTTATTTCAAAAACTATTTTTTTATGTCAAAATATCAATCTGTATTTTTTTATATCTATGAATAAAATAACGACTGGTCCCTGTATACATAATCTTTCTTTTAATTTTTTTTGCTGCACAAAAAAGAAGCATTCTTGAGCTGAAAAATTGCATCGATATTGGTGATATCAATAATTCAATTTTTCATCTCCAAAACATAATTGACGATTCGTTAAATTTTATATAAATGTGTGCCCTCTTAAGATTCTTTTAGATAATAAAATTATTTTTTTTAACTTAAAAATAAATGTTTGCCGTCCAACATTTAATCATTGACAGCAAATATAAATTCATCAGATCTAGATTGATTTACTGCTATCTTTAATATCTTTAATTTTATTCCGATATCAAAATTAGCGTTTAATGTTAAAATGACATTCCATAATTGTAGTTGAAATCTTGCGCCATACATTTCTAAATTGGTTGAAATAGTGGTTTCTGTTCATTGGTCATAAGAGTAGAATTAAATGCATGTCAGTTTCTAAATAATAAAATCCTTAAAATTACAGTATGCAACGGGGGAGGAGGGGGTGGGGGTTGATTGCAAGAAAAACACAGGATATTTAAAATGTTGAGCAATTGGAGTTTATTAAAGCAGGGCCTGCAGGGATGACCACAAGAAAGATCGTCGCCTGTCAGAGGTATTAAAGAAAGATATAACGATTAGAGAGGAAAAAATGCTTTGAACCATGGTCTGGTTCAAGATACGCAAAAATACACTATTTATTAGCAATAAACATCAGAGTCTCGATTAAGGTGATAGATCACAATAAATGTAAGAATTTGACTTTTGCTTTATCGGCATGAACTGTCAATCTGCAAGCGTATTTACGACGTCAGCGATTGCAAAACCTTGACTGATTTGCTAAGTCAACAAGGGTTCTAGGAAGACTGCTGATGCAATCATGAATGTGGGAATAAGAGCTAGCTTTTTCCGGGAATTATTTAAAATGCAAGATTACTGTTACCGTCTTCACCAGATAATTGTTTTGACAAAACTGACTATAGCAGAGTTAATCCAAACGGCGAAGTTTATGTGGAATTTACTTAATTTTCCGCAAATTAACAATTTGAGCAAAATAAACAGTACACATGAAAATATAGCCTTATCGAAATAGGTTCAACACGCGTTGAATGATCACATATCAGGTCATATACCCAAGTTTATATTCAGGGACGAAAAAACTCTGTAAATGTTCTTTTCATAAAATATAGCATATTTGTGAAGTTATTAACCATAAAAATACCATAAAAGATACATAATTTACTGAAATTAAATGCCTTATATATATATTTCACTGTACAACTCTTGTACTTGACGTATAATTAGCACAACAGACACGGATTCTGAGTTATATTGCCTCAATTAACTGCAGTAGAACCTCTGGATAAGACCACCTCTAGTTTAAGACCACCTCTGAATGAAGGCCGTTTTTTTTGCACATTGTCATTTCTTTTGGTTCCTACAATAAAAGAAACTTTAAAATAAGATCACCTCTAAATCAAAACCCTTTTCGTTGGAATTGAAGGTGGTCTTGAGGCTGTGGCTCCACTGCTCCGAAAGCTTATGAAAGAACGTGTGACAATTTCAGTAAAATATGCGCAAAAGTGACATTCCGCTGCTGTTTTCTATTAAGTTTTGCTCCATAAGTCAATTAAATAACAACCGATAAAGAAATAATCAAAGCATCGTCCCCAGTTTAAAGATAATATGTTACACTCGGTGGGTATTCCAGAGGGACAAGGACCTCACAATGCCCTCGGATCTCGGATTTATGACCCAATCGAGGAATAACCCAGGAATAAGACCACTTTTAAATCCGGTACCAATTCGATCTAGTTATGGAAAACCTAGGAAATAAGAAGACCCGTAATTAACACCACTCTTAACTAATTCCAATGGCGCTTTATTTCAGGGGTTATGGTGTAAATGAACTAAATTATTAGACTAATATAATATATATATATATACTACTATGTTTTTAACGCGTTTCTCTGCTGCAGGTCATAATGTGAGACTGATATGAACTTGACATTTTTCTACACTTTCGCAACAATTGCAGCCATGCATGGAATCACCATTTTTGGTTAGTACTTGTCGTAAATTGTCACAGTATGTAGAGTAAATTGGTACAGTGCATGTAATAAATTGTTACAGAGCGTACAGGAAATTGCTATACTGCGTTCAGTAAATTGCTACAGTGCATACCAGAAGCAGAAATTTTCGCGAGGAATTTATTTTTGCTATTTTCGCCAAGTCCCATTTGCGAATATAAATTCTCGTGAAAATTTAGTCCCAAAATTAAAGAAACAAATGAAGAAATTATAAAGTGATGCTGGTATGTACAACCTTTATTTGCTGTGTGGGGCTTGCAAATAGGGCAGTGTGCTGCAAACAAGCGCTGGTCATTGGTTTTATGCGTACGCTCGTAACTGTTTACAGTTTATAGCACGCTTTATTTTTTATTTGCATTGTCTTAATAAAAAAAATCGGCTTTTTCAAATTTGCACGAGGATTTTTTTAGGGAGATAAGTCCATCCGAGAAAACAAATTCTTATGAAAATGCCCCAGCCGCCGATTCGCGAAATTTTCTTCTCGTGAAAATTTCTTCTACAGTAATAAACTGTTACAGCGCGTTAAATAAAGTGTCAGAGACATAGAACTTAAAATAGACCTTTGTTTTTTAAACCTGATTTTTACCCAGGGGGGGGGGGGGGGGGGTTAGGATGCACTCATGAACTAACTGGTTACCATACGTGTGCATGACTTTTTAAAACAACCCCTAAACGCAGAGTGCTAATGTTCAAGCAATACCCTCTTTTTTAACCAAACGAGGAGGAAAATTCCGAAATGACCTCCATTTATAACGAAATTGGCACTCCGCGCGGACCGCCTCTGGCTTCAAAATTACCCCCTTTCTCCGCGCTTTTTTGGGACAGGCATTATAACACATACGAAACCAAGTGGCTCCCCCCGGGGATTTTTTTCTTCAAACGGTTTTCTGTCCTTGAATTGTTCCTCGAATCAACAATTACTCAACGACAGCGGGAAGGGTTCCGAAATTCCATTCAAAACTGGGTGAGTTACCTGTGCCTCGAAAATTATAGCTTGCCGATGTACTGGTATATCAGTAAATAGCCCATGATAACTTTCTCCAGTTGAATTGATTTCGCTGATTTGTATTAGCTACAGCAGAAGTTGTAGATTAAACCACAAGATAAATTAAGACTTTCCCGCAAATGAACCATTTTTCTCTTGTCTGGTTAAAGGTTTACCCCCGTTTTACCCCCCCCCCCCCCAAATTGAGCCTATCAGGGAGAAGAAGTACCTCGTTCAGTGTCACTTGCCAGGCAGAGGGGAGATGTTGGCGGGGGCGGCACTCAAGTACCAATTGATTGCCATGCAAGTCCATGATTGTTAAAACAACCCCTAAATGCGGAGCGCTAATTTTGAAATAACCCCCACCCCCCCCCCCCCCCCCCACCCGCATCAATCGTCGCCATTTTTTCCAGGATTTGACTGTACTTTTCAAGTTACGAAAACGAGAACTAGCGCATGTAGATGACGGGTTCTTATAGAAAAAAAACTTAGTTCATTGCCAGATGAGTTATGCTTTGAGAACGAGTTCTAGGTGTAAAAAATGCAATTGCTTATAAAGTACGGTATTATCGCAATGTCACGCATGCTTTCTCTCTTTTTTATAAGCTGTCGTATTTTTCTTTCTTGTGCTCACAAATCAAAACATTAAACCGTTAAAGATATTTACTCCACGATATTTTTTGTTGAAAGATTGTTTTATTCTATGTCTTTAAAAGCCAATAGCAGTGTTATCGAGTGAGATAAGTATTAGGGTTGAGTGATTTATCTAGTGAGATAAGTATTAGGGTTGAGTGATTTTCCACAAAAAAGTATGTAAACTGATTTTATAGTCTGGCAAATGGGTGTTATTTCTTGAGCAGAAGAATATCACACATAGAATGTTTGATGTTTGCTGTTTGAGGCGAAGGCCAGGAGTGGTTCAGAAGTGGTTCTGGAGTGGTTCCGGAGTGATTCAGGGTGGGTCAGGAGGGATTCAGAAGTGGTTCAGGAATGATTCAGGAGTGGTTCAGCAGCGGTTCAGGAAGTTCAAGTCCAGGAATGTTTCAGGGTTTCTAACTATGCAATCTTTTGAGCCACAGTCACAAAAGTCACCGATTTTATTGCCCGCAATGTCTAATCGTCACATCCACTGCAAATATACCGCTGTTTCCTTTGAATTCGCACTTACAATCATAAAATGAACTAATAACCATCAGTGTGAGACAGATCAATCAGCAAAAATTCTCCTTATCCTAAATATTATGCGAAAATTGCCACTACGATTTCTACCCTGCTCCCTATGGTGACATCAGAGACCTATAAGCCCCTATTACGCTGGATGGGCAATGTTTGACCTTTTTTCAGACGTGAAATTTCCATGAAAAAGTCAAAGCACTTCCTTTAAGTCTTATTGTTAGCGTTGTTTAAGAACATAACCTGACGCACTGAATTTGCTGTTACATGGAAAAGGCAAAATAAAGCAATTTGTGTTTTGATCCAGGACGGGGTATTGAAAATGGCGCTACGCCAGGAGGATCACACGGTGACAGCAGTTCGAGAAAATTAACGGGATTGAATGAGCCTCGTGCTCTTTCATGACAATAACCTACACAATGGTGTGTCGTAACCAAGTCTTAATCACATTAAAAGCAATGGCAGGCATGGAACCGTTTTTTGGAGGAGGGGGGGGGGGGGGGAGGTGTGGGTAGGGGTCGGGGAGAAGGTGAGCAAGGACAAGCCTGACATACTGTAATGTTTGAAAAACAAAACAAAAAAAACCAAAAAAAAACCAAGAGTTTAATGTACATATCCGGTATTGCTTGATAGTTTTCCCGAGTTTTTTCCTCTTTTTTTCAACTTAATGGCTAAATGGCGTTTTCTCGGATTGTTTCTTTTTCTGTTTTTTTTGTCTTGACTCTTCCCAGGCTATCTAGCGCAGGAAGTCGACGTTTCGCACACATATGGATGGTGGTAAGGTCTCCCTGAAATAAAAACCTGTTGTAGTTCATTTAAAATGTCAAGGTGAACTAGTGAATAACACAGTTTAACAAAGTCGCGTCTCCTGAGGTGGTCTTTGGATATTTCGACTCTACGTTTACCATATAGAGCTATTTAAGGAGTTTCCACGTAACATTGACTTTCAAGAGGTTTCTAGAAAAAAGCCTAGAGATTAAATGATTTTGAGCTCATTTTCGGACTCCTAGACAGTGTATAGGCAAGGGTAACTTCGTGATCTTGGCCGTGACAGTGAGTATTGCATTCACAGGTCACTCATATAAGTCACAGGTCACTCATATAAGTCATAGGCCACTCATATAAGGAGTAAAGTAGGAGATAAATTTTAAATATTTTTGTATTGCATCCGATGTGGTTTACCCAAATGAAATTACTGCTTCTTCTACAACTCCTCCCACTACCCCTACTACTATAACTACTACTAATCCTAATGATAACAGTAGTAGTAGTGTTGCTGTTTTTCCTTTGCAGGAGAGTCTGTTCTGTTTTAAGGGGAGGGTAGGAAAAGCGGATTGGGAGGGCCTTGTCATCTCTTAGATTCGCTACTGAGCAACATAATGAGCATTTGCACTTTAGTCTTGTTGTCTTTTTGCTTTTTAGGAAGGAGTTGCTCATCAGATCCGGTCAGTCTTCAAGCTACGGATGACATCCAGGTCCTCGAGTCGCCGGGCTACCCGCACCGTTATCAGAAGTGAGGCAATTACTTTTCATTAATGGTGTCACATAAATATTGTTTCAGACGATGACATGTTCTTTCATAATCCCAAATGCAGCCCAATATCACTAGACACTGCTTTTGTACTGTTCAGTCCTTGCTTTGGCTGGAATTTACAATTTCAAGAATAAACATAACTTACCCAGTCATGTTTTGTGTTTTAAATAAAAAGCATATCCTTAACTAAGCATCACTCTAAACATTACAACGTCAATCCAAAGTCTATTTTAAGTTGTGACTTCGACCCGATCAGACTCCAAATTAACTCTGGTTGCACCTTGGTTGCAATTGGTCGCGACCACAGATCAACGTCTCACAAACGTCTTAGACACAACTCGCAACCAAAAAACCTCACTCTGTTATCGCTCACCGGAAATAGTATCCATGCCAGGCTACTTTGAAAATAGACCAAAACGAGGATATAACATATGCCAAATTTCAAGAGTTTTCCCACAAACTTTTGAAATATATTCACGGAAATCCACTTTATGTGTATTTGCGTGACCCGATGACTCAAGGGCAGGGGTATAATGACGAAGGACTGGCCACACTGTGGTCGTCGTGTATTAAAGGCCAAGTATGCAGCGTTGCAATGTTTAATGGGATGTTGTGACAACTTTCCTATTCATGTTCATATTCACAGGACTGAACATGTCTTCAACTGATATGTTTTATGTTTACAAGATTCAACACATCTGTTAACTCACATGTTTTGTGTTCGCGGAGGAATACACAACCTGCTAACTGACATGTTTTGTGTTCGCGCAGGAATCAGCACATCTGTTAACTCACATGTTTTGTGTTTGCGCAGGAACACACCGCCTGCTAACTGGCATGTTTTGTGTTCGGGCAGGAATCAGCACATCTGTTAACTAACATGTCTTGTGTTCGCGCAGGAATCAGCTATGTCGCTGGATCATTAAAGCCGACAAGAAGTACCAAGTAGTTCGCATACGACTCACCGACATGAGAATAAGCAACAGTGTCGCTTGCCAGGCTGACTTCCTTCAAATCCAAGACGGTAAACAGTCAACCATTGTAAGAGTTCATACCCGTTTTTTTTTAGCAACGACAACGCGAGATGAGAGCTGTGAAATCCATCCATTCTCATTAACCAGTTTTAGACAGAATGTGTCGAAGAAAATGAACAAAATATTTTACCTTTTTAAGTTAAAGCTCAAATAATCATTTTCTAGATAAATGTGCTTCTTCTTCTTCTTCTTCTTCTTCTTCTTCTTCTTCTTCTTCTTCTTCTTCTCAAAAAAACATTGCTACTGTTGTGACAAGTTGAAATAGCCAGATGCAGCATGCACTCGTACATGTGATGCACTGATGTAAGAGTGCATTAATGTCGCCAGAATCAATTTTTCAAATTCAGATTCCAGATTAAAATCAATTTCTGTGAATATTGATTTTCACACCATAGGCAAAATTATTTAAATATTTTTTCGCTCATAATGCATGAAAAAAATAGAGGTTTTAAATCCGTTCTCACTTAAATTTTTCAGGATCGTATATTTTCGATTTGACTTTAAAGAAATGCTGCAAGGGAATTTGCTCAAAAGGCGAGGTGGTGACCACAAGTGAGCAAGAAACTCTGCTTACTTTTGCCAGCGATAACTCCGCCAACAGCCAAGGATTTCAGCTTGAGTACTGGGCCGTTGTAAAGAGTAAGCCTTTAAACTCGTGGAGGTGGAGTTGCGGAGGATGGAGGGGAGGGGGGGGGCATGAGGGGGGGGGGGGGTTTGCTCAGTTAGTTTGACATCAGCGCCATATTCAATGACGTCGCTTCAACTCAAACTTATGCTCAAACTCTAAGTTTGAGCAAAGTATGAGCTTCATTCATTCAATAACTGGAACTCAAGGTCAAAACGAATACGATGGCTTAAAATTAAGCGAAGTCAAGTAAGATAGTTGATGAATTTTTTTCTCACCATGACATATCTATAGTTCTTCATTTCAGTTATTTTACAATATACAAGCAAGCATTTCTCCCGCTGCCGGCAGAAAAGGTCCAGCGTTAAGCATAGTTCCCATGCTGAAAGCTTAAACTCATATTTTGTGCAAATGCCTTAGAGAGCTTGAAACTCAAATTTCAGACTCAATCTGAGTATGAGTTTGAGCTAAGTTACTGAATACGGCGTAGGATTTTGTTATATGACACAGGTGAAATTTTTTCCCTGACGATGTGTAGACTTTAGAAATACAACCAAAAATGGCCCTTTCATATTATGACTCACTGAAAAGGGAAGCCGTGATAAATGTTTTAGGAAATATTTAAAATGACGATTTAAATATAAGTACTGAGGGACGAACTAGTTTTTACCACCCACTTATGGAAAATAGACATGGAATGTGATTTAATACACAGCTTTATATAAGGGATGACCCAAGTGCGGGAGGGGGGGGGGGGTACTTTGATGGATCTCAGGCTTGTCGCTTTCTCCATATCTATACAGCCATTTTATTCCAACGTCTATACAACTGTGTTCTGTGAACGTCCTGGGGAATGCTTTGCTTCGACTATCAAATCCCGACGTTGATCCGACGTCTCGTCACGGCTCTTATCAAACATCTCATGTTCATTGGAGGGCTTTATGGGAACGAGGCTCTTCTATTTTACTATGCTATATGTATTTAATTCTATAGATTATAAAATAAACCAACTGATTGATTTTATTATCAAGGAAGATTCGTTCTGTTATATCAAACATTTTTAGTTCAAGAAACGTGCGTACAAAAGTTATGTCACGTCGCTCGAATGTTGATTTTAATGGTCTTTTCGCCTGTTGTTTTTTTTTTTTCAGCTCTGAGCGAAGATGGACAACCAGAGCTCTCCACCATCAACTTTCTGCTATTCGGAATATTTGCTGCAATCGTGTCTTCCATTTTAATCACTGTGCTATGTATTTTCATCAGTCAAACTTATCCTTTATTGTGCTATAACTTGTTTCGAAAACTCTGTCGTGGGATTAGTAATAAACATCAGACAGCAAACGGCTCGATGAAACGCTCAAATTCTACGAGCAATGTAGAATATGATCCCGATATAAGTACAGTTTCTACAACTCGCAACAACGATAACTCAAAGCTGTCCGCCACAGCCGTTTACATTGATGACGGCAGCGATGGGTGTTTGAATTAGTTCTTACAAGAATATGATCTAGTGTTCTAACGGTGACGGTTAACGCAGTTAATTAGAACGTTCGTCTGGTAATCCCAAGGTCCATCTTACGAGTTCCGCCAGGGGTGGTGAGAGTTTCGCTCCGACTCCCTCAGCTAAGCGAATGCTGTGCGTCAGATCACTTACCACGGAACTAAAAATTATCGCCCATTGAGTCTTCCGCCCATCCCATAACAAAAAGTTATTTAATTTAAAATATGTAGAAATAAAAAAATTTCATTCCATGGAACTAGTAAACGCACTTTTACCCTAATACAAGGCTCCGTATGCAATGATTTAAAAAAGTAATGATAAATTAAACTGAACTCATATATATATATATATATATATACACGTCTGAATAAATGAAATAGCTTAAAAGTATTTTTGGCATAATCTATTGGTTGGTGTGATATATTGCTAGTGGTTATAATGAGAATAAAATAAAACTAATAATAATAATAATAATGATTGATAATAATAATAATAATAACAATGATAATTATAATGAAATCAATAATAATAAAGATAAATTTGTTGTTAGTAATTCTTGTTTTTTTTTTCAAATTTGAAACGTAAGAGAATGGGAAAACCTTTGACCAAAATCAGCAGTATTTTGACAGGACGCTTTTACGCTTTTTCTTATACTAGTCGTTAATGACCATAATAATGTCTAGGGTGATAAGTGACTCTATTATGTTTAACTGCATGTACTTTGTATATTGGGTTTTTATATTTATTGAATAAATACATATAATTTATAATTTTATTTTGTATAATTCATGATTTTTGCTTAGATAAAATATGTAGGCAAAAGCAGAAAGCAAGAAAATTCCGCAAACTTGCTCTTCCTAGCAAGAACAATCCGCGAACCTGCTCTTCCTAGCAAGAACAATCCACGAACTTGCTCTTCCTAGCAAGAACAATCCGCGAACTTGCTCGTCCTAGCAAGAACAATCCACGAACTTGCTCTTCCTAGCAAGAACAATCCACGAACCTGCTCTTCCTAGCAAGAACAATCTGCGAACTTGCTCGTCCTAGCAAGAACAATCCGCGAACCTGCTCTTCCTAGCAAGAACAATCCGCGAACCTGCTCTTCCTAGCAAGAACAATCCGCGAACCTGCTCTTCCTAGCAAGAACGATCCGCGAACCTGCTCTTCCTAGCAAGAACAATCCGCGAACCTGCTCTTCCTAGTAAGAACAATCCGCGAACTTGCTCTTCCTAGCAAGAACACCAATCCGCGAACTTCCAGTTTGGCAGTTTATGCTTGTTGTCGTCGGCGTATACATCATTCATACCATGGTTTAGTTTTACCCCTTGCATTGTATTCCCTTTATCTTATGGATTTCTTTGGATCGTTTTGAAATCGACTTAGATCATACTGTGTTATTGAAAAACAGACCGGCCAGTACTTCACCTGTAAGCTGTAGTTTAGATCCATCATATTTGAATTGTTTTGCCCATTGTAACCCAAAGTATTCTAATGACGATTAAACAGTCATCTGAAAATTTGAATTAAACTGTCCGTGCCTAGAAGACAGACGTGATCAAAATGCCCCACAAAACTTTGGCTGAAACTAAAAAAACTTTTACTGACACATGTCGGTTTTCTAAGCGTTGAATAAATGAAAAAAAATACACATAACTCTTAGTCTAATCTTTCAGTATTTTGAAAAAAAGAAACAAACTTCGAACTTACTTTACACAACATACACTTTATGAAAATAATACATTTTCTTTTCATTGATGAAAATGCAATATCATTTTTCATTGTTCAATTCTACGTTCAGAAAGAATTAATATGCTAATCCCTTCTTCTCATAGATGTTGATGTTTAAGCGTCGGCGACATCATATGTTCCGAACTAGGGGTGTGTTCCGAGGGCCTTTGGGTCAGGCCTGGCAGGGCCGGGTCAGAAAAAAGTTAAACGATATGTATTATTCTATGTATACATACATCACCCTATATATATATATAGGGCTAGGTTTTTATATATGTATATATATATAATCGTACAAGTTAATACTGTGCAATGTCCTGTGTACTTTTTTTTCAAAAAGACCAACGATATATTTTGAAATGAGTAAAATTGAAAGATATCTATCATGCAAGTACAAATATAAATGTATCCTGAAAAAGGCCGGCCCGAGATGGCCCGAGATTCTGATTGGCCTGCCAGGCCCAATTAAAAGGGTCGGGCCTGGTCGGGTCTCGGAACACAGTCCTATCCCGAACTTCTTTGTCTGGTGTGATGTTTCAATGAGATATTAATAAGGACAGCCATTAAACACTAGTTTTTACAAAACATTCTTGTGTCAAAGTCTCTAACTTTACAAATTAAAGGGAAATGCAGGTATCTCACCTACAATTGACATTTCCTTCATACTTTCAGAGTTTAATGCATTCAGGGCATACATTCAAAAATTGAAAAAAAAGGTGGGGGGGGGGGGGGGGGTTGGGGGGTGGTCACCGAGGTTATAAGAGAAATAAAGACACTGAAAGGTTGCGTTCCTTTACTATAGAAACCATTGGGAAAACCAAAAGAATTCATTCAAAATGCAATATTTGCACATAATCGCAATTGACAATTGCCTCATTTTCCCCTGTTTGAAGAACACGTCGTACGAAATGTTTCAGGCAAATAAAAATGTATGTCTTATACAAAAAATATATATATATTTTTGACAAAATCCCATTGACTACATGGATAAGTGGTGAAAACAGTGTAATATAATTTTAATGGACAATATATCAACACAGGCCCTTCTAGGAACAAAATATCAATACAGACCATTTCTGGACATGACCCTATTTGTTTTTGAAAGAATTTTTCGATCCATACGGATTTAGTAGTTAGTAGTTTTCGGTCGCTAGATGGCGCAGAGATACCCGCATTTCTCTTTAAACAGACAAGCCAGTTTGGGCAATTTGATTTATTTACAAGTATAAATCAATATAACATTGAGCCAGTACATACTATTGTAATACATTTTTAAAAGTCCACATGTTTGATAAGAAGTTGACTACACACAACTAATTTCTTTCTTATTGGGGATCGGGGGGGGGGGGGGTGTGGGCGGCCAAAACAGATGAGCAAAAAGGAGGTTAAATACACAAAAGTGACACGAGGTGCTCCAGCCTTTGTAGAGTCCAAGAAAAACTGAGGGAGATAAGTAACTACAACAAACATTTGGGCAAACAAGGGGATGAGAGGGTGCCACTGGAAGCACTGTTTACCCGTTTCACCCAAATTAAAGAGTCATAAATTTGAAAAAAAAAATGTATGTTAATATTTGTTAGAATTTAAGTTGCACTTTCAAATTATTAATTCTTTAAAAAAATCGAGATAGAGAGAAATAATTGGATTATGGTAGGGAAATTTCAAGTTGCGCTTGAAAACATGTTTTGGCTGGTGGGGTGGGGGCATTTGTAAGCCGAAAACTGCCCACGAACAACAAAAACATTACCATAATTTGTATGGCATGAGTGGAATGTCGAATCACTTTGAAAAATTCACACAAAACTAGAAGCCGTACGTAAAAACCAGAGGACGTGTTAGAATACTACCTTTTCTTTGCGTGCTATCCTCCCACAATGTAATAGATATTGGGTCAATTAATTAACATTTGGCAAGACGAGTCTTGCAAGGAGTTAAATGCTTTGGTATTAGGGCACCCGTGAGAATTTCATCGTTATTTTTTCTTTACAGTCGGCCGTCATTTTGTCATCACAACTCGTCAGAAACTACATTTAATAAAACAGCTGTTTTAGGCTTGGACTGTTAGTAAATTGTGTGCAAAATATAGACCTTAGGCCGCACTTTTACGATAAATTTTGAGGAAAATACAATTTTCTCAAACATATATTTAGACTCATAACTATACGAAGAACAAACGCAAAGTAGTTGCAAGAAACATGCACCTCTTTCATGTCTGCTTTTCACTGATAATACAACAGATTGCATAGGTTTCTGTTGTCTCTTCAATGCAGGTAAGGTTGTCATCGCCTTTTCTCACATGCCACCCCAACCGGCGACGACCATCGGGGTGGCATCAGAGCCTGGCAGGAGAGCTTTTTGTATTTTTACGCGGATTTCTGCTTTTGAAAGTTTTCTTTTGACCTAAAATAGGAAGATAATCACATTCTTCGCTAAATGAAACACTCAAAGACACAAAAACAAGCAAAATGGGAGAGTATTGGGCCGGAGTGACATTAGAGCCTCGGGATGGCATCAGAGCTCTGGGGGTGGCAGGAGATATGCTGCGTCCACGGTGCCTGATACCACCAGGGCGATCAATGGGAAGATCCCGTTGTGTTTGCAGCGAAAATATACGGGCAGTGCATAATGTCTCAGGCTGGGAGGGTGATCAATGGCAAGATCCCGTCCTGTATGCAGCGAAAATATACAGCATTTACTTTAGGGAGCAAAGTATGAACATCAAAATGTAAAAATGAAATAAAGTCAACTGGTTGTTTAAGTATACCTACAGACACAGATAACAGAGCTAGACAATGAATTAAAAAGCATCAACCACTGAGGTACAAATTTCCCATCAAGAAAAGGAAATTTCATGCGTTTCCGATGCTAGAGCTTTTTTGAATTCCAATGTGATGGGTTATCCTATGCTGGTGGTGTCAGCTGCAAGCATGTTGTAACATCAGTATCTGTCCTCGACCGTTGTTGCTTGAAAAATAGTGGATGCCGCTCCTGGTGCCGTGGCGTCGTGTACAATCATGTCGTTGACGTCTAACATGTCATTGACATCTTCTAATGAATCCGTTAATTGATCCAGATCTAGTAATAAAAAGAGTATAGTGCACAACAGTGCATGAATACACTGTTGAATAAAGAGTTAACTAATCCGTGTGTGGAATGTTTTGGCGAGGCTCATAGAAAGGTATAAGACTTTATAGCGATATCAGAAGGTGTGTGACCTCATGTCTGCTGCGTAGCGTTACAACACACTGGTGATTCAGGATATTGGTTTATGAAATTGGCCAACAGTAATGATAGACAATGTTTGTAGTTTATATTAAATTTGGGCATTTATGAAAGAGCAATGTCAGTTGATATTATCTTTAGTGGATTTAACTGCAATTATTTCATACTTATTGTACTTAGGATATAATGACACCGAATTGTAGTTGTTATGTATGCTTGGCAAGAAATATATAAGGGAAGTGTTGAAAACTGTACCATCATCCCAAGTCCTATTTCTAGTCGCATACTTCTTTAAGTCTAAATGGAGCCATCTAAAAAGACATCACACATAATTAAATAGTAACAAGCAATATTTTTAGATTCGTAAAATATACTTGTTATCCACAATAAAAGCAGTCAAAAGGTAAAACAGTGTTACAAAGTAGCCATATCGTCCAAAGATACTGAAGTAGATATGAGAAAAATTTCAAGACTTAAATTATCAAAACAAGACTGATTTTGAGAAATTAAACTTTGAGAAGCCAAATAAACTTGCCTAATAAAACTAAGATCAAAAATAAAAGCACAAAAGATTGCTTAAATAGTTGAAGTGTGAGATTTTAACCACAGACGCGTTTGCAGGTTGTGGGGTCATACGTGATTTGGGGCTCCTCATTTACATTCATCCCAGACATATATCTAATTCAGTAGTGAGTGAACATCAGTTTTACTAAACTAAAACTAAAAGGCACGAATTGTGCCTTTAAAATGGCAGCTATTTAAGTACATAACAGATGCAGATGTATGTCATACATATCAGTAGAATACAAATGTTGAACTTTGATCACTCTTAAGGACAACCTTCTACTGCGAGAAAATAGAAAGTAAATGTAGATTTATATTTAAAACCCTATTAGCAAAGAAAAAACTGAAACTCATCCAGTGATTCATTGATTCTGAAAAGTTGTCTCAATGTATGATAACCAACTTAGCGCACGTGCCATAACATAACAGCTTTGGATGGTGAAAATATCGATGTGCTTCTGAGACTGCATTGCAGACAATTATATATATGGACATCAATGACAAATTTTAATGTCTGTTTATGCATAGAAAATACAAATATATTTCAAAATAAAAAGAAGTAGGACAACCTACGACGTGACCAAAATTTGCCCCCTGTCTCCGACAAGTTAGTGGGTCCTTTTTGACAAAATAACAACAAGGAATTCCCAAAAAGCACAATAAACGATTGGAAATGAAAGTCCTGCAAAAGTGTAAAGGCACATCAAAGAAAATTGAGAACATTACTCACACAGTGAAGCTCAATGGAATGATAACTAGAACACTTCCTACAACGTACGAAAAGCCGGCAAACACATCAATGGTCAGTGGGTACAGAAAATAGCTGTAAAGAGCACTTCCTGCCAGATTAGCGACATCTTCCAGTGCCGCCATGAAGGAAAAAATCTTGCCTGCGGAACGATAAGGAATAAACTAATATACATGCTTTCTGTTGAATTCCTCATTTGGAAATAGTATGATTTCGATATCAAAATATTGCAATTAAAGCTTTTACGGCGGATAACTATCACTTTCTTAAAAAATACTTTAGTTGAATTAATTCGAATTCTGATAAAAAATCTGCCTATCCAAAAGCATTTTCTAACAGAAAATTGGAAAGGAAACTCTGTTTTTTGAACAATTGTACATCCAGTGTTTCTATAACTCACCTAATTCATCCCGCATAACCATAATGGAAAGCAGTCCACGAAAGCAGACAAAAATAGACTTCTCCATTATTCCAACCCATGTCCCTAAAGTAAGAAAACAGGAGTATGCTTTCGATTCAAATTATTAATTTTTAAACTCATGTTCAAAAATTTGGGGCAGCAATTCTGTACCACCTGTTTTGTTGTTTTAGATAATGGGTTTAAATAATTCCAATAATTTTAATACTATTTCATTATATTTATTGTCTATGTGGGGTTCCTAATTTTGAAATTCACTCACCTAAAAAGGGCATCCATGTTTGCCAGCTGAACGCCATTATAAGTTGCTGGGCCGCGAGCGACAGAAAACCACAGCCCAGTAGTAGAGTATCTGCGACACCTATGGTCTGTATTTGACGCAAACAAAACTTCAATTTCTAATTGTTTCTTTTTAATCAATCCTTTTTACAATAATATCATTCTCTATAATGTAAGACGTTGTTGTTTATGTATTGATATAAGACTTTTGTAACTGTGTTATATGTTGAAATGTAATTTTCTCAAGTGTACTGTCACTATGAAGACTCAAGAAGTTGTAGAAAAGCACCAAATAATTCAGTTTTAACAGCGAACTACTTTAACTTTCTTCCATCATCACACCATGCATAATAAAATTAAAGATACATGTCAAAAGGTACATGACATAACGCGATCGATATGTACTACAAATACTGATTTGATGCGATTACTGTCAGAATATAATGAATTCTTTCCTACATTTCGTTTATGAACTGCGTAGAAACACTCACATTTTCTTGCACTAACCTTTAAAATGGGTATTAGGATAAATAAACAAACAACATCGGCTAAAGCTGCACTTCTAGTGTAGAATCCGTACATCGTTTGTGTGAAAGAAAGTGGTGGGTGTTTTAGGTACAAGTAATCAATTGGCTTTGCTGAAACATGTAAAACTGTTAGTATTAGCATCGGTAATGTGGATACATCAAGTGACAATAAAAGTTACATTACGCAAAAATAAGAGATTGGTGGTCTACAGACATTTACAGACAAACAGTGGGTTTGTTAGAATATGAGAGCTTGATTCTGTTCACAGGCATGTGTTACCTTGCAATAAATCCACGCAACATAGTACCTAGTGTTCTAAAAATTAGATTCAACAAGCCTCAACCCGAAAAAGGCATTGAGCGGTGAAACAACTGTTAGTTTTTGTGTTATCATGTTGATAAGAAACTGTGGACGAAATGCAAGATGGCAGCCATTATGACCTTATTAATTCAAGGTCAAAGTAAAAATAACGGGCACCTTTCTTCAACAATAGGTCATCTATATATCAAATATCACAGGAAAAGCATTATAAGCATGGCAGACGGACAACACCCAAATTTATAGTCCAGTACGGATTTAACGCCCCAACGGAGGGCTGATAACAAATGCCATATGGTTTAAAAATTTTTAAGATATTTTTGGACACGATGAGAAAAACATATAAAGAGGAATTTGGTCTATTCATAACAAATGAAAAGAAACGTATTTTATTGTCTTTCGTGTTTAATTTCATACATACAGCATGCGACATTTCATGCCCCTGTGATTATATCTCAATGCCGCTTTCGATTCAGTACAAATGAGTTACAGTGATGACACTGACACTATCTCATTAAAACACTTTTGAACAGAAAAACTATTCATATTCTATAGCATCTTTTTAACTGTCGTTCTTTCAGATTAATTGATATATCCAACAGATAAATTGTGTAACCACCGTAAAAGATCTGACATATGTCGCATGCACATGTATGTCTATATGTATGCAATAGGGTCATGTAACAAATAACACCACCTGTGAATGCACATGGATCTCTGTTCCGTTTTTTAAA
Organism: Protula sp. h YS-2021; assembly: GCA_949752745.1. NCBI lineage: Eukaryota > Metazoa > Annelida > Polychaeta > Sabellida > Serpulidae > Protula > Protula sp. h YS-2021. The sequence goes on along the minus strand of OX457025.1, from coordinate 19,040,783 downwards.
TATTTCGAAACTGGCGATATTAAAAATATGTAGTAATATCAAATAGATTTTCTGCTACAATTACATACCTGCTGATATCATTCCAGTGATTAGTATTACCATCAAAACCAAAATATGTACTCTGGCATTATATTTTCTGTGTTTGAAGGCGACGAGAAAAATTTCCTTTATGTGGTGGAAAAACTGTTTTATACAAGATATCTCTGTCAGATTCGTATTGTTTCCTGTTTCTTGTGGTTTTGTTTTGTTCCTACTTTCGCTTGTGCTCATTTTAATATCACTAAGAAAGAATATCACATAAATCATTCCGATTCCATACACAGCAATGCAGAAGCTGTACGTAAAGTACAGACACGCGAAAGGTTTTATCCTCATCTGGTACAATATCAGTGATGTACGACACCGTTGCCATGAGAAGCGTAATAGAACCACCACCGGCACCTGATACGAATGGACCAATCAGCATAAAGGCTAAAGGTGAATCCATATAAACTGCGCTTACAAGGTATATTGATGACTCAAGTGTGTTTCCTATATAAGGCAGTAAGATTGGCAGCTTCCGGCTGTAACGATCACTGACTTGACCATAGATAAAGACTGAAATAATTCCCAAGGTTGTAAATACAGCTCTCTGATAAAAATTCCATCTTGAGTTTACCTGCAACCAATAAATTCCAAAAACACTCATATTGATACTTCTCTTTCAGGATTTCATTTTATTTAACAAATCCTATTACCTAAGAAACTCTAAATCAAACTGAAAGACAACATTCTGATCTAGTTTAATGTTAAGCTTTACATAACTGAGCCCGAAAAAAACACCATCCACGGAATATGCACCAGTTTGGTGTTTTATGGAAATTATCAGTTTCACGTCCAAAAACGTCATAAAATTGTTCTTAAATAGTTTATAGTATCTCAGTGACATGTCCCAATTTAATGAAATCAATATTTTAAATTGATCTCCTTAGCAAAATGAAACGTCAGTTTTTAGATTTAGTTGGGATTTTAACACTGTTGACTTTGAACAATTTCTGATTAAATAATTTTTATATTTCAGTTAATATTGAAGAATTATAGTTATTGTTTATTTACCCTTCAACTAGACTAATATTTTGAATCACCACATGCAAAAGCTTTTCCTTTCAGATCTTAACATGTTTAATGATGTTTAATGCTTAAAGCAGAGAAAAGCTGTTAACAAAGCCAATAGGACAGTGGTAGGGCAGTGCCATGCGGCGAATGTTTCATACTCTACTTTTCTGTAACTTTTCACGACATTAACTACCTAATACTTTACCTGTTCTACATGCTCTTCTTGTTCGGAAAGTGTCTCGTTGGTATTGAGATTGTCACAAATCCAGTCATCATTGTAAATATTCATACACACTTTCCTGTACCACAGTGCATCAGAGGTAGTAATCTTCAGGTCCATAGCAACAATAAATAACAACAAAGCAGGTTCCGCTGTTACTTTTTTGATTGCCATTAAGCACTTTTCTGTTTGGGCCATGGTCACTGGTATATTAAAATATAAATACAAAGATTGAGTCAAATAGTGAAAATACTAAATTGCTCCATTAGTCTGTACTTGAAATAAAATACTCGAAATACTATGTTATAATAAACAGAAGTAAATCACACATGACGTATAACGATTGGATTTTAAATACTTTATTTGCAGTGAAATACATTTGGTTACACTATCACATGATTGGATGATGTGCTTATACCATAAGACTGCTGCACTAAGTGACTTATCAGATCAGAATATCACAGTTGTTGTTCTATATTTATACATCATTCAAAAGGCGCTGTGAAGACCCATTATCTGACTAACAACTCTGTGTGTGTGTGTGTGTGTGTGTGTGTGTGTGTGTGTGTGTATATTTAAATTTGCTTTGTTTAATCAGCTGATATTTAATCGTGACTAAAAACAACGAAATGGTACAAGAATTTCCCACAACAACAACAAAAAAGAACTTAAAACGTGACCCATGCCGCTATACAACAAATTCGTCAAAGTAGCAAATAATATCATGGATGGCAGTATTGGCACATATCATTACTGTGTCTATTCAAAATGTTCTAATATCTCTACCTTTTTCGAAATGGTATTTTTTAAAATTTAATGTGAAAACGTTATTTGAGGCATTTTGGTGTTTTATTTGAGTCTGAATCCTGTACGTAAAGACTGTTTAGTCCAAGTTCTGTTAAAATAAAGAAATCACCACAGGGGGTTAGGAGCTTCGCTCTTGTTGTTAGGCTAAGTGCGTGGTATGTGTGGATTCCATAACCGTGGAAACTACTCTAAATCTAACTTAAAGAAGATCCTTTAAAATAATCAATTAACACCAAAGTTGTGCAGTAATGACACGAAACTGAAAATCAGCCCTAAAATAGCATATTATTTTTCTTTACCCATCTTTTTGTGTTCTTTGCTGTTTTTTTTAATTAATTTTATTTAGCTCCACTTCGATGGACAGAAATAAGTGCCTCTTCCTCTCACAAGAAAAGCATGCATAATTGGAGTGATCAGGACACGGCAAAGAGAGACGATTTTCGCGCCTTAATGAATTTAGTTCTGGCAGTCCTGTTGAAAAGTTTACAGAAAAAGCTACTTCTGACCGTCAGGTTTTTGACTACACAAGAAGATGGACAAAGAAGCATTGCTTATGTTTTTAATGCTGAGTCTGAATGAAAGTAATACACAGAAACTAGAAAACACAAAAGAGTCATTAAAATACAAATGACAAACTAACAAAATAACAAAACTTCACTTTTCATATTAATATTTCAGTACACACACTCATCCAAGTGAAATATATAAAAATACTCACTATACACATTGCCAACGCAAGTATTGGGGTGCAATACTACAGGGCTGTGATAACAATTTTAGCCAGAAATTTCAATTTAATTTAGAGATATAAAGACGTGTAAAGAAGAGGGAACCATCTGGTCATTTCAACTTGCCACAACATTTCGTCACTTGTCCGGTAAAATCTGGTTCAGATGCGAAAAAATGCTAAGCCCATGCGCATAGAAATTGGTACGGGGAAAAGCATTAAACGATTTTTATTAGTAACCTGCTTTAATTGGGTTGCCTTTACTCTAGTAAACATATTTGTGTAAAGAAGATATTATGGTGAATCATAAGTCCATCTTATATATTGCATTATGAAAAAGGAATATTTTTAAAAGTGTACTTAGGGATGAAATACTTTTTACTTGTACAGAGACAATGTCCAAGGCTTGATATCTGTGAGAGGCTTTTGTATGTATACTTAAAAGATAGTACGATAGATGGAATCAGTTTTCTGCTTAAAAGTTTTTGTAAACACACAGTAAATAGAATTAAAGAATTGGCTATTTAAAATTTAAAAGTAAAAGTGACAGATTTTAAAGGAAAACTTTCTGATGGTTATAATACAAGTAACGTAAGCATGCCATCTGTACATAGTGGATCAACATCGTTGTGACTGGACATATATTTATTGATTTCACAAAACGATTTTCTTAAAACTGCAAATGTACATCTGAACATATATTGTTCACTGTCACAGAATAGACTGACACATTTTGTAAGTGAATAATAATTGATACTTTTAACCTTTCGTTCAAGAGAATTCAACAAATTATGTCAGGCTGTCATACTTTTTTGTCGTTCATTGTGAATTGTGTTTCCCACAGTATGTGTTGAAATGGTAGCTTCTAGAGGCTAGGTGACGTCATCTGTTTTCCGACATTTCACGACCCTGTGGGAAGCAAATGCTCATAACAGGCTTTTCCACACGATTTGATTTGATTATACGATTGCCGTGTGTTAAACTATAAAATATGTGTTGAGACAAGGCCATATAGAAACATAGAAGCCATATATTTAGCCTCCTCCAACCACATGATAACAAGATGTTCAAGAAATTTTTAGTTCTAGTTTCAGCAATTGGTTACCATATGGTATAGTTTATTAACATATGTTTAACTCCATAACCACATTTGGAATAACATATGTATTGATATGTCCAACATGTGGTAATCACATGGTCACAACATTTTTAAACGTATGAGAACACAGTGAACATGTGTGAACCGTGTCGTTATCACATGGTATAAGTTTGACTTGAACATATGTTTCATTTATTTAAGTAAATATATGTTTCACATAATTAACAAGTTATACATAAAGAAAAATTGCAAAATGTATCAAAACATGTGATAACCACATGTGCTTACAACATAATTGCGTATGTTTAGCGAAGATACTTTATGTTACATATTAATACAGCTTCAAAATGTTTTTAAAGTTTTAAAGCAGAGCTTGCATAATATATTCTTGGAACATCCCCATAAAGTTACGCCGAGACCGCGTGAAATAGGGATAACACACAACGTAGTATACACGTTGCTGTGTAACTGAGTGCTGTACTTTTTTACATATCACATCCAAAGTTATAAGTGCAATCAATGGCTTGAGTTAAGAGTAGTGTGAAAAGGAGGCTTCTGGCCGGTCCGGCTAGAAATCCCATGAGATTTCTGGTCGGTCGGGCCCGAAATCCTATGAGGCTTTTCGGCGTTGGGCCTCACCCTGACATTGACCGACCAACATCTCCCCCGGTAACTGAGCAGCCGACCGACCCCCAGGGGCGAAGATCGGATTTTGCATAGTTTTACGTTTCAGACGTTTATTGATGACGACATTGATTACGTAATTTATCAAAATTTCACGAACATAATTTCAAAACTACTGAACCGATTTCAACCATTCTTTCAACAAAATGTTCATTAATAAATGTAAGTTTTTTTTGTTGATGTTAAAATTATAAACTAGAATAATTTCTAAACTACTGAAATTTCGATGATATACCATCAGGTCAGTGAAGTGATAACACCATAAACAAACATATGGATATCTCAAACGCAGAAGTGAAATGTTGATGGTGGTAGATCAATCTCCTGCAAAGAAACAAAAGAAATTTATAAAGAAGGATATAATGCAATTGGGTAAAGGCAAAAGGACATGCACATCAAGAAGTGTTTGAACCTAAAATGATTTCGATCTGCTACTGGAAAAGCGATAGCAAGAAAATCGCACATGGTCATTTTAGCTCAATTCAAAACAATAACAGCAAATACAGGGGAGTGTTGGTAGCACGTGTGAATAACATCCATCTTAGTACTCAGACTCTTAGAACATTCAACGGAATGGATATTCATAACGATTTGCCAAGTGCATTCAAGGATTTGTTCAACAATTTTGATGAACATAACCCTTAAGACTCTGGATGGATGTTGGATAAGATGTATGAACTTATGGACCCTTCAAGTTTGCAGAAACCAAACTTTCACCAGAAGAAGACTTTTACAGCCAACTGCCTAAAGAAGGAATCAGTGACAGATATGTTGCTGTTGGCAGATGTGGTTGAATATTTTAGAAATATGTGTCTCAGCACGTATGAATTGCATCCTGCTCATTACTACATCAGTGAATCAGTGAATTGTCCGAATACATTCAGAGCCTGAGAGAAAGAATCTGATTCCCAATCTCATTGACAAAGACAAGTATTAAGTACATTATATAATTTTGCAGCAATATGTACCCCTGGGATTGAAAGTGACAAAGATGGATCGAGCAGTTTGTTTCAGTAGAATAAATGGATAGATGTCAACACAGAGAAGAGAAGAGTGGCAAAAACCATTTGAAAAATACATTTACAAATTGATGAATAATGCCGTATTTGGCTAACCATGGGAAACGTTAGGAAACAAACCAATGTAGAATTGATTCACAATGAGAAACATAAAAAAAGGTGGTGGCTAGCCTACATTTCACAAATTTCACATTTCAATGAGGATCTGACAGCAGTATACTGCCTCAAATCCGTTTTGTTTCTGATCAAGCCCATTCGAATTGGGTTTACTATTCTGGATCTAAAAAAACCCTGATGTATGATTATCACTACAACTACATAAAGAAGAAGTATCCAGAGAAAAAACTGCTGTTCAGTGACACAGACAGTTTATGCTATGACATACTGACATTTACAAAGATATGCGACAGAATACTCGTCTCTTTAATACAAGTGATTATCAGGACCATTTCCTGCATTCCACTGTGAATAAGAAAATATTGGGAAAAATGAAAGATGAAACTGCTTGAGTACCCATTGAGGAATTAGTAGGGATTCAACCGAAGATGCAGTTTGTTATATGGTGAAAAAGAGAAACGTACTGCTCAAGGCATTATGCGCGCCTGTCAGCAGCGAATGACACATGCTTAATAAAAGGACAGTTTATTTAGGGAACAGCAGGCGGCCAGTATGACTATGATAAAGAACAATATCAATAATATTGAAATAATATTATCAAACCATATAGATGTTAAAGTTATTGAGTTGGATCAATGTTATGCCAGTTTTCATAACATTTACAAACGGGATGATAACATTTATACTTACATCAATTTAAGTTGTTGTGAGTGGACTAATATGATACAAGGTTTTACATAAAAGTTTTTTACATGGTGTGGTAGTTTACACCATGTGAAAATGAATCAATTGTAAATATCTTGATTTGTTAAACTGTTGTTGAATCAACTGTAAATATTTATGATTTGTTGTGTTAAATAAAAACACATACACATTATTTATAATACATAACAATATGATGTTTCATAGCGCTTGAATATCAGTTTCTTTTACCCAATTAGTAAATTTCTTTGGCCAGCCTAACCACTTGATAAATAATTTTTTCACCCTCATCTTTTTCGTGTCTTCAAAAATTTTGCAACAGCTTGTAATTCTTCTTTGTAGAAGTGGCTATCAATATATTCGTCTAGGAAGTTTTTCACACGATATAAGTGTATTCCTTGCTTCTTACAACGATGTGTGACAGTGAACACTTCTTGTGTCCACTTTATATGGTAATCCCTTCAAAAACATATTTCATGCATGAATTGCGAACATGCTGACTAATGCTAAATTTGAAGGGTTTTGGCTTTTTCATTTATTTCAATTTCAATTTGTCAACATACATGTGATTCCATACTTTAGATTCTTGGTAATGCCTACCGGTGATAATGCATTGTTAAGCATCCATGAGGTCTTTGATTATAATTGTAGAAGGTTTGAATGACACTAGTATGAGTTTTGTTACGAACAGGTACCCACAAGACTTTGGAAAATACATCAGTGACGATTAGTAGAAGGTGATTGTCTTCATTAATTTAAAAATTAAAACATATGGTAACCACATGTGTTTACCACATGCTTGTGTATGGTTAGTGAAGATTCTTGATATTACACATTAATACAGCTTCAAGATGCTTTAACAGTTTTAAAAGCAATGCTGGTATAATATATTCTTGGAACGTTTCTGTAAAGTTATGCTCAGACCACTAAAATAGGATATCATGCAACGTAGTATACGCGTTGCTTGATAACTGACTACTGTCCTCTTTTTATACATCACGTCCCTGCAGACCTCAAGCCGCTGAAATAGGCTGACACACAGCTTAGCTATACATTGCTGGGTAACTGAGTAATGTCCTTTTTTATACATCACACAAAAAGTTATAAGTGCAAGCAATGCCTTGAGTTAAGAAACTATAACGGTGAAAACATTTCTTTGAATTCGCTTGCTTACTCATAAGGTTCGCTTATGAAAAAATCGCGGTCTGATGTTATAGCATGGGAGCATCGCAGTTGTACATTTTAGATAAATTCATTGTAGCAATATTTAAGTCGCGGGGTAAAATATATATATTATTATTGAAATATTAACAGAGCAGAAATTAGTTTGAGTGTTTAAAAATTCAGCCTACGTTTAAAAGGGACAGGTGAGGTGAGTGATATGAAGCATGCCAGTATACAAGCTAGTATATAATTATGTAAGTTAACATCAAGTACTTCAAATATTTACCAGCATGTTTTTTTGCCGAATGATTTCTTGCATGACCAAAATACAAGTAAGTTCAATTTTATTTATTAAAAAGTTAAATTCTGCGGTTTCATAAAATTAAATGCTATGTTTTTTATAAAAGGTGTGGCTACTTGAATCATGGACTGGTTAAGACGATTTGTCAACAGCACTCAGTTGGCGCTGCTCACAACGCTATTATGCTCTGTGACGAGCCAAGACTATAAAAATGTCCTATTCATAGTTGTTGATGATCTCCGACCCCAGCTTGGTGTCTACAGTGGTGATTTTGCACCCACACCTGTGTCGCCCCCGATGCATACCCCAAACATAGATTTGTTAGCTTCAAACAGTTTGTTACTCACCCGGGCGTATGTTCAGTTCCCACAATGTGCACCAAGCAGGTCTTCCTTTCTGACTGGACGCCGACCGGAAACGCTCCAAACGTATGACAACGGCCACAACTTTCGGGATGTCGCGAATTTTACAACACTTCCGCAGTTTTTCAAAGAGAATGGCTATTTCTCTACTGGGCTTGGCAAGATATTTCATAGAGATGAGAACGAACTTCAGAACTGGTAATCAATTTGTGTAATGTACGTCAAATGCCACGTCTCTTCACATTTAGATTTTTTGCAATTTTCCTGGGTACAAGGACGTTGCTTTGCGGTGTTACGTCGGTACGATATGGGAAATTACACAATATGGATGAAATTTTAAATTAAAATTTAATTACTTAACGTCTGATTAACGTTTCGAAAAGTTTGCAGATGGAAGTCGAAACAACATTTACTCCAGGTGTTGCATATAACTTCCACTCTCACAGTTTGGTCTGTTTTCGAAACAACCTGTCATGGCTTCATTTCCGGAGAGTGATAAAATGATGAGGTTGTTGTTTGTATGTGGCGATGTCATAAATAAAAAGCCAGTTTTGTCAGTGCCTATACACTGTCGATTTCCCGACCTGTAGTCAACGCCACACTAATTACATTGAATAGACGTTGAGGAAATTGAGGTCTTAGTTGCGACCAAAACAACGTTGTTTTTATGTTACAATTTGGACGGGTCGATGCCAAAAGCTCAAGTAGGCATTGCATCGACGTAAGAATGTTTATTTAGTAGGCACGATTAGGTAATTCAGAGTGGGCGCTTATCATAATGCGGATTTGCTCGGGATTAGTCAAGCCATTCCTGTTTAAATCCACAGTGTGGAAAAGGCTAGCTTGTACACTTACATACTGCATGTTCGTGTGCGTCAAATTTACTTAAAGACACATGTCACTTTGAAAATGTAGGTCTGACGACTTTTACGATCCGGAAGATCCGTATGGCTACATTGAAAATAGTTGGCAGGCCATAACCCCGGAGCAAATCGCCGAAAATCCACTGGTGGATCAACTGATCGTCGAAGAAGCCATTCAACGCCTTCGCAACCTCGCGCCTGCTGCAATAAGTGGCGAGCAACTCTTCTTTATGGCTGTTGGATTGAATAAGCCCCATTTGAAATTTATATATCCTCAAGAATATGAGGAACTGTATCCAGAAGAGATAATACGAATGCCCCAGACGCAGAGTGTACCCGTGGGTTTTCCCATTGTGGCCTGGGACAGCTGTTGGCTTCTCTGTGATTTGCCCGATATCAACAAAACCTGCGCTTATAACGAGTCTGTCGGAGAAAGAAAGACACTGGAGTTACGGAGGGCTTACTACAGGTGATTATGATGGGTTGATGTTAAGTCAGTAAAAATAGCCTTCTTTTATCCACTTCCTTCGCAAATAATAATGTGACCCGACAAGGTTTAAAAAAAGAAATCGACCGGCCGGGTATGCAAAATTTTACAGAAAAAAATTTACATCGAAGACCGAAGAAATATTGAAATTGGCCTTTTGCTGGGGAAACTGACCCCCAACATTTTTTTGCAATAGAGTCATCCTTGAACAAAGACATTAAACGCTTCTAAGCAGCAACTTTAAACTGATACTATAAGTTTGACGTCATAGTGATGAAACCATACTTTGCGAATACAAAAGCTTTAAAAATAAAAAAGGTCGGGATTGAATGAATCTAATTTTTCAGAAAAATATCTAAAATCGCCTGCGGCCATGTCAGTTTTTTAATATTGGAATGTTAAACAAGACTCCAATATTTCTTCCTGGCCGCAGACATTTTCGTGTTGCTTGATTTGTATCAATTTGTGAATAAAATCAAAAAGAATCTCTTCTTAAGACGAGATGTCAGTAAAAATAACTTATCGATTAATTAAATATAAAACTTCAAAACTCTTTTTAGCAATTAAAATGGCACAGAAACATTGCCTTAGATAACTCTTAAAATCATTTGAAATATTATAAACAAAATGCAGTGCTTTAAAAAAGCAACTTGTTTTTGTCAGAGTGACCCTTGTCTAATTTTACATTTTACAACCGTACGTGTTGATTACAAAAGCTGTGTGAGTTACACTGATGGTCTGGTGGGACAGCTGTTAGGGGAGCTAGATGCGCTGGGCCTGCGCAATGACACCGTCGTTGTTTTCATTGGCGATCATGGCTGGGAACTCGGTATGTCATCTTGTCTTGCCTCTAGTATATCCTTTAATCAAGGCGGCACTTGGTAAGTTATGTGTTACCGCGCGTATCCAAAAAGAAAAGAGAAAGGTGATAATTTTGAGGTCAATTGCGGTTCGTGCAGAGGATCAGTTGCGGTGAGAAAGTGGGAGGAGGGTAGGGGAGGGGGTATTTTCATTCAGAAATTCACGTTTCCTAAAAAATAGGAGCATTATCACTAAACGTTTAAAAAGAGTAATATTTCAAAATTAGCAATCGACGTTTAGGGGTTGTTTTAAAAAGTTGTGGGCATGAATGGTAGCTAGCTGCTACGTGAATGCCCCCTACTCGGACACGCATGCTATACCAGTTGGGACGTGAGTGCCCCAGGACACATGGTAACGAGTTGGTACGTGAATACAAGCATGGTAACCAGTTGATGCGTGAGTGCCCCCAGGACACGCATAGTGACCAGTTGGTGCGTGAGTACCCCCCGGACATGCATGGTAACCCGTTAGTGCGTGAGTGCCCCCAGGACACGCATAGTAACCAGCTGGTGCGTGAGTGCCCCCAGGACACGCATGGTAACCAGTTGGTGCGTGAGTACCCCCAGGACACGCATGGTAACCAGTTGGTACTTGAGTACCCCGTGGATACGGGTGGTAACCAGTTGGTGCGTGAGTGCCCCTTCTCTGGGATGTTGTCTGCTTTGAAGGACAAATGGGGTTTTAATGCAAATCTATCTTTGGTGGACAAAATTCTGTAATACCTTACATCGTTTTGTTAGACTTAATAAACCACAAAAAAGTTTATTAGTCTTCGTGATTCATATGCTTGATCAGGTGTCTATCCACGTTTTAGACCAGCCGAGTATGGTCTATTGCAATAAGATGGGATTTACCTGCATCTGTATGATTGAATGCCTGTATGCATGTATGTGTAAATGTATATGTGTATATGTGTGTGAATGTATGCATGTATATGCGTATAGCTACGTATGCTTGTATGTATGTATTATGTGCTCATTGTGTTAGCTCAACCTGCACTTTAAAATACTTTTTCTTAATCATGAACTATTTAATAAACACCAAATTTATAAGTATAAGTACAGCAGCTCCTCAAAAATCTGACACCGTATTCACTTTCAAAATTAACTTATCCAGTTAATTGTTCGGTTCACTATAGAAGATAACTTTTCCTGTTAAGTGTAAGTTAACTTTTGCGAATAGACCGGCTTTTGTTAACCGATTAACTAAATTATTTTTTATACGTTATTATCGAGAAAGTCTCGAACGTCATGTATTTTTTTCACTCCTCAGGTGAACACAACGAATGGTGTAAAATGACAAACTTTGAAGAGTCACTGCAAACACCCGCTATAATTCGTATCCCTGGACTCACCGACGAGGGCCTCGTTACTACAAAACTCACCGAGTTTGTGGACCTCTTCCCCACCATGGTCGAAGCTGCTGGTTTAGAACCACGTGAGGGAAACCGTATAGCAATTATCTTAAGAGCAAACCTAATTTATTAAAAAGTTCTCAGCAACATTTCTCTACTGGACTTTAATATTTTTGTTTCTAATTATAAAGGTGATAGTTTTTTGTGTTTGGAAGTGGGGGGTGCCACAGTTTTTAGGGGGCATACAACATGATGCAAAAGAGAAAATCGAAACTGGGACTGTATGTTGGGTTTCACATAGAACAACAGAAACATGATTAGCATCGGTTGTCAAGACGCACAAGCAGGGTAAAAGTGTCCATTTTGAACCATGGGAGGAACAGCGGACATATGTGGCGTCCCAATATCCATGACATTGGAGGTGATGTCACAGTTGTCATGGAATGACGTATTCATTATCACAGCAATGTTCACATTTTGAACTGCAAAATCTTATCTATATTTTATCGCATATTCTTTACAACAAAATCCCATATTTTATCCCACAATTCCTAAAGCAATAAAAGGAGAAAAGAAAAAAACACTTGAAAGACTGCTGTGATCCTGAGGTGATCCTGGTGCTCCTTGAACTTGAAGTTTCAGTGTTTTGCTTGTGACGTCAAGTTACAGGAAGGTGTAAAAAGGCCTTACCACCTTCAGTGTTATCACTTGTCATTGAAAATCTAACAGTTAATATGATTGGGTTGCTAGTACTCGTTTTCGAAGCTATATTTTGTTTGTAGTATCGTTGTGTTCTAACGAGACTCTGAGTGAAGAAGCTTGTCGAGAAGGGACCAGCCTTATGGCGTTAGTCGAGGACCCGGAGAGGGATGACTGGAAGCAGCGGGTCTTTTCGCAGAATATGAGAGATAGCGAGGTAATTCATATGCTCATTCAGAAGCACCTCCGCCTCTCCCCTAAAGAAAAAAACCACGTTAATAAAAATTGATTGACCTACCGATGTACTTCACATCCCGTGAATACTTATTTGGCAACGAACTACCTACTACAAGCCTGCCTTAGACCATGACGTATATGGACCTCTATTTGGCAACCAACTACCTGCATCTAGTCCACCTTAGATCGTGGCCGTTTATGGCCAGCATTTGAAACACTACTTATGCAAACTGAAAAGTGAATATTTAAGTGCGGTCAACGTGCCCTAATGTTGACCTGTAATAAGTCTATATTTGCTTTGCTTTTCTTCATCAGCTATAAAGATATAACTATTTGAATTAACGTTTTGATGCTATATTTGTGGGTTCTGTGGCATGCTGTTAGTCGTGAGACAGAGAGAGAGAGAAAACATTGATTTGTTGCCTTTTTACTGAAGATAGAATAAAGTGTTGTTTTCTTTCAACATAAAAACGGAACGACGACGGGTGAACATTTAAACTTGAAGCTGTGGTGACTTTTTCGTGTTGAGCTGATGACGTAATGAAAGAATGCAGCTTTGCTGAGATTTTGATAGTTTGTTAGAAAAATATTTCTGGGCAAAAATCTGTCTGGATATTTCTTTTCTATATGCCTAAGCTGTAAAGGTAAACAGATTAGATTTATTTTGATTTTAAATCAAAATAAGAGCTCAATTATTGGATACAAACCTTCTACATTTATTTACTGCTTTTGCAGGACTCAGGTTATCCGTTTAACGTTATGGGATTTTCAATGCGCGACACCAACTTCCGCTACTCTGAGTGGGTACGATTCAATCTTCGCACGAATGAACCGGACTGGGACACGATGCTGGGGACAGAGTTATACGACCTTAACCATGATTCAGAAGAGACCGTAAATATTGCGGACAATCCAGCTTACCAAGAGATTGTTGAGACAATGAGTGATCAGTTGCGCCGTGGCTGGAGAGATGACACTATTAACCAACCAGAATGATTAATGTGATGTATGATCTTTGTTTTAAGGCGACACTAAAGTAAGAGAAAAATGTAAAGAAAATAATCACACGCAATCATGTTGTTTGTATGTAAAAACCTATCGCGGGGTCTACCATTTAGAAATCGTCGTGTTAATAACGAACCTACTTACGAAACAATGGATGAGTGCGTTTTTAATTCTGTGCTTGATTTATGCAAGAGTATCGAAAAGGCATCAAGCTGCCTGCACTGTGTCTGGATTTGTGATGAGCAAGGATGTTAGACTGCGGGTGTTTGTTCAGGAAGTTTCTAAACGAGCTTTAAGAAAGACTTCTAGCAAAAAGTAGGTACCAATTCCTGTTGTTGATAGGCTAATATGTCATTGCGAAGTTAATCTTTTATTGCCATGTGATCACAATAATATTGGTTAAATACCTCTCATAATTCGACAGTCGGAGTGCAGGTGGACTAAAAAATAACAATAGTGATGATAATAAAAGGTAAAACTTATAATGATGATGGTAATAATAGCAATAGTAATAATAACAATAATGGTAATACTGACAATAATGATAACGTAATGTAATAATACAACAACAATAATAATAACTGTAATAATAATGACGATATAATGTAATAATAATATAATAATAATAATACCAAAAACACAGATTAGGCTCACAATGCCTCCTTAAAACCAGTTAAAATATTGCCACAAACGCGGACTCACCTATAAATTTCACTCCGAAAGGCGGAGTGTTTAGTTTAATTTTGAAAGGCCCTTTTAATAAAATTGTATATTTATGAGTACAACGTGCTGAAGTCATTCAATGAAAACTAGAACCACGCTAAGGCTTGAATAGCCTGTGCGTGATGTTTTGGCAACTGTTTTGGTGGACACGGGGTGCAGTTTTGAGGGACCCCATCGAACCTCCATCCCTTCTTCCTCTTTATTTACTAGAATTCGCCAGCCTTGATGACCACGTTTTGCCCCAGATTTAATTTCCGTTCTCGATCTAATTTGGACACGCATAATAACATGTGCGATACCCTCAACCCTCGAAACACTGCCGGAAAAAAACTTCCCTGAATTGTTTTTGTTTTACAAAGACTATTATCCATATTCTTTGACTGTACCAAGAAACAAATGATATTAAAACAAAACAACCAAGAATCAGTTTATTGCATAATTTACCCAAATAAGTGTTTTGGATAAATATGTTGAGTATTTGCCCTGGTCTTTGAACAGTTTCAAAAATAACATTTGCTTTAAGCAACTGCAGAGACATTGGGTAAATATGTTTGGCTTAAAGACAAGCAATTGTTCATAAACTGATTGAAATCGGAGTATTGAATGGAAATTTCTCTTCCATTTTTACCGAAATTGACACTATAGGTGCTGACCTCGTCTGACCTCAAAATTACTCCCCCATCCTCTTACTCCTCTTTTGTTTTACACGCATGAAAACACATCTAATACAGGGGAAACGTTGGTCTTTTAAACGAAACACAAAATTACATTACACGTGCCCTACTGTTATCAAACATTGACTGCACTCATTTATGTAACTATATATATATATATATATATATATATATATATATATATATATATATATATATATATATATATATATATATATATATATATATATATATATATATATAAATATAAATATATATATATATATATATATATATATAAGAAAACGTAATATTATGAAACCATGTACCTACTGGTCTATCAAATATGAAATAATGAATTGGACTATGTGTTATGATCTAATGTTTAGCATTTGCTCCCAGTTAAGTAAGCGATGCGGAGGGGCTGTGCCTTCCATATATCCCCCCTTTTAGACGTAATCCGCTTATTTTGTGGATACACAGAAGTCCATGCGAGAAGGTACTGGCAAGAAATGCCACCGAATTGATCCCATGTGATAAAACGCCGTGCGCCAACGGTGATAGCGGGCAAGTCAAGGCGAGTATGCAGAGTTAGCTCACGGAGTTCATCTTCCTTAATATATTTTGGGCGCTGGCTATCATCATGTGCTCGTGCATAAACAGAACGTCATCGTGGTACACCAATTTCTTCTCCAGAACGTCCTCGAGCGTGTCCAAATTTACAACCACCCATTGCTTACTGTCAAAATGCGCTACCAATGTAAAGAAGAAATCCCGGGACACCGCGAATGGGACCACCTTACAAATAGGACCATCTTGCAAATGGGACTGCCTTACAAATAGGATCACCCCACAAATGGGATATGATGGTCGTGTGCCTTACTATAAAATATGTTACTACAAGGCCATGTGAAAACATGTAGAAGCCATATGTTTAGCCTACATGCAATTATATAGTAACCAAATGTCGGTTACCATACGGTATAGTTTATTAACATATATTTGACTCCACAACCATATCTGGAGTAGCATATATAATGATATGTCCAAAATGTGGTAATCACATGGCCACAACATTTTTAATCATACCGTGAACGTGTGTAAACCATGTCGCTATCACATGGTATAGGTATGACTTAAATATACGTTTTGTTTACTTAAGTAAATATATATTTCACATAATTAACACGTTTCGCATAACGAAAAATTACAAAATGTATCAAAACATGTGGTAATCACATGTGTTTATACGATAACTGTGCATGGTTAGCGAAGATTCCTGACGTTACACATTAACACAGCTTCAAGATGTTTTAACAGTTTTAAAAGCAATGCTGGTGTAATATATTCTTGAAACTTCCCTGCAAAGTGAAAACAATGGCTTGAGTAAAGAAACGATAACAATGAAAACATTGTTTAAATTCCATGCTTACTCATAAGATTCTCCTGTGAAAAAAAATCACAGTCTGATGTTATATCATGGGAATATCGCAGTTGTACATTTTAGATAAGTTCATCATTTAAGTGGCGGGATGCACTATGCATATCATTATTGAAATATCAACACAACAGTAATTAGTTTGGGCATTTAGAAATTCAGCCTGTGTTTGAAAGAGACAGTTGAGGTGAGTGATATGAAGTATACAAGTATACAAGCTAGTATATAAACATTCAAGGTAACCTCAAGTACTTCAAATACTTGTCAGCATGTACTTTTTTGCCAGATGATCTCTTAGATGATCAAAATACAAGTAAACTTAAATTTAATTTTATGTTTCTCATAAAAGGCGTGGCTATTTGAGTCATGGACTGGTTAAGAAGTTTTATCAACGGCACTCTTATGGCAATTCTCACCATGCTATTGTGGTCTGTGAAGAGCCAAGACTATAAAAATGTCCTATTCATAATTGTTGACGATCTCCGACCCCAGCTTGGTGTCTACAGTGGCGATTTCGCCCCTACACCCGTGTCGCCCCCGATGCATACGCCAAACATAGATTTGTTAGCTTCAAACAGTTTGTTACTCACCCGGGCGTATGCTCAGTTCCCACAATGCGGGCCAAGCAGGTCTTCCTTTCTGACCGGACGCCGACCGGAAACAACCCAGACGTATGACAACGGCCACAACTTTCGGGATGTCGCGAATTTTACAACACTTCCGCAGTTTTTCAAAGAGAATGGCTATTTTTCTACTGGACTTGGCAAGATATTTCATACAGATGAGAATGAACTGCAAAACTGGTAATCAATTTTGTGTTTGTGTTACGTACTTTCAATGACACACCTGTTCACATTCAGATTTTCCGAAGTTTCCTCCCTGTGTACCAGAACGTTGCTTTGCGGTGGGTGTTACATCATTGCGATATGGAGGATTATTAACTATACGTAAAACTCTATCCACCTCGATTATTTGACGTCTCAAAAGATGACAAATGTGAGTCTAAATAATATCTATCTCCTAGTATTGTATACATCTTCGGCTGTTATATGTTGATTTAATTTTGAAACAATATGCCATGGCTTCTATATCCGGAGAGTGATAACATGATGAGGTTGTTGTTTGGATGTGGGAATGTCAGATGTATTTTAGGTCAGATGTTTTCGGCGCCTATAGAATGTTGATTTTCCGGCATCCATTCAACGCTACACTAAACAGACGTTGATTAGACGCCGGGAAAAATTGAGGTTTTAATTGAGACCAAAGGCAACGTTGTTTAGACGTTTCAATTTGGACGGGTGACGTCGCAACCTCAAATCAGCGTTTGGGTGACGTAAGACGTAGTTAATTCCGAGTGAACATTTATCACATTGCGGATTTGCTCAGGATTAGTCAAGCCAATCCTAATGAAATCCGCAGTATGAGTAAAGTTATCTTGTAGTAGGTAGAAAACGAGATTTCTGGATGGATCATCTAGAAGTCTCATGAGAGTTCTAGATGACCATCCAGAAACCTAATGAGACTTCTAATGGTCCATCCAGAAATGCCCTTTTCTATATAGAAATCCGCCTCCTGCCCATGGTGAAAAATTGTAAAATTGCTGTTTTTTGTATTTTGGTTCTTTGGCAATATTTTTGCTTTATTTCATAATCTATACATCAACAGTCATACCTTATTAGTTATACAACACTGACAGATTATGCGCTTATTTTCTACGAGTTGGTGGTCCTGAAACGTACCGTGGGTACTGTGTTAGTTCATGCCACCATTATATCACTGATAGATTCTGAGCATGCCGGCATTTATTATAATGCCGGGTCACAGCGAGCCGAGTGCTTTGGAACTTCTTTCCACAAGGACATAGTCGGCTTCAATTATCTGCATCCCCACTGAACAGGTGTTTAGATGCGTTCTCATTTTTTGCTCTGCTTTAGTAGAAAATTACAGAACGGGCAGCGCGTTGGTGAAGATGCAAGTTGTTGGGTGACGGTCACTGTGACTTTGAATCCAATGTGCCATCATCTAGTAACCTTGTTTCACCGATGCTTCATCCGTCTGAATTATAAAGTCGTTCGGCAACTTGAGCTAGTGGCAGCGGTTTTAAAGTCTTTGGAGACAGTTGTTGGGTTGCAGCTAACAGGTATCTTGACGTCTTTGGGGCGATTCCTTTTTTGCTTCATACTCCCTAAGAATAAGGCCTATGAAACCTTATCCCGGATAGAGAGCCAATGTTTGACGCAGAGGTCGTCGCTCATGAACAGGCCGTGAAATGTGCAGTGATAATGGGAATGTTGCATATAGAGAGATAGATCAATATCACTGTCAATCATTGCACGTTTCCACGATTGATGTTGCCAGCATTCCTGCGATAGAACATATTCAGATGCCATACGCTTAAGCTTAATAAAAGACCCCTCCCCAAGACGGAAAAAAAAATTTTTGCATAGTTTTACGTTTCAGACACTTCTGATCACCTTTCATTTTCGGACCCTCTCCAGATCGCAAATTGAGTTTTTGCATGGTTTTCCCTTTCAGACCGTTTTCAGGCAGTACTGATCGTTTTTCATTTCTGGACTCCCCCTGGGTCGCAAGTTGAGATTTTTACATAGTCGGACGTTTCAGACAATTCTGAACACTTTTAATTTCTGGGCCTCCCCACCAATGGAGAATCAATTGAAGGTGAGTGCTACCTTAACCGTGCACGTTGAAGATGGACAGTTTGGTCGATTCATCAAAATAAGACGAAATCAAAAATGGATTATCTGCCCCAATCTGGAATGTAGTGAATGACAACTTGGCGAAGCTGCGCACCATTAACTTTAAACTGTACTCAAGAAAATTGAAGCCCTTAGAAGTGATTACGTACCACGACATGCGCGACTTTGTCAGCTTTCACTTTGAAGGGAAAGACTATGCCTACCACGTTTTTCAATGAGGAATGGGCAACGCTGCTGGAGGCAATGCCACAAATAAACAGTCTTGTTTGACGGGTTATCATCATCATCATCATCATCATCATCATCATCATCATCATCATCATCATCATCATCATCATCATCATCATCATCATCATCATCATCATCATCATCATCACCATTATCATCATCATCATCATCATAATCATCACCATCATCGTCATCATCATCCAATCTTTTGATTGATGAGATGTGCACGGAATGCCATGGTCGGGTGACAACAATCCAATTACATGAGGATAAATAAATGAAAATAACCAATCTGAACAGGAAACAAGCAATCGTAGATTTCACAGGCCCCCACCTCGTGGCGAACAGTCACCCGGGGAAAAACGCTTTCGGATGAGTAAATTTTGTGACTGAAACGGAATTGTAGATATAAATTTCCAGTTCTGATAAAAATTAAAAAAATTGGTATGGGCGTGGTTGACATATCAGAGAATCTACTCTATGTACAATGCAGCTTAACTACAGATGTGTGTTCTTCATTTGTTGGGAGCCAATATTTCACGTTCTGGATGAATTTGTAAATGTAAAATAATATTTCTTTTTGAAAAGAATGAAGCAAACACACTTGCTAAGATCAGCCAGGGGATTACAAAGTTCCCTAAAAAGAACCCCTGTCCCCCGGTCCACCGGAGAAAGAAATATATCATGAAAAAGATCCAGCCTAATTGAGCCTTAAATTGACGGAAAAAATAAATTACTAAATATTTAGCGTAATGAGACCTTATACCGGAAGGTACTATTTGCTAAATTTAGAATTAATACCGACGACAGACATATATTTCTTTCCCACACCGGACGGTTCTTAGCTCAGACACAATTCTAGCTATTTTCTACATTTACGACCACAATATCTTCATTGTATAAAATTTCAGCTCTCTATATGAAAAAGAAAATTCATTAACTTGGACGAGGTGTGAAAGAATTATTTGTCAAGTGATTAGGCTGGCCAAAGAAATTTAATAGTTGGGTAAAGGCATCTGATGTTCAAGCACTGTGAAGCATCCGTTTACCTTCCTGGTTTCTGGACCAACAGGTAGTTATAAAACGTCTCTTTTGAAAGCACTTTTTGAACAAAAAGTCATTCAACTATTTCCTAAAAATATTTTATGGCTCTACGCTGCGGATCTGCTCTTATACAAAGACATAAAAGGATAGACATTTCATAAAGATATTTAAGAGAATATTGGAAAGCGTTTCAATCCAAAACAGAATAACTTACTCGTTTTTGATGATCTCATGACGAAATGCCATAGTTCCGAACGCATGACCACATTGTTTAGTGTTGGCTGTAGTAAAAAAATCTAAACATTATTTTAATGTTACACAATCTGTTTCACTATGGAAAGGAAATGCCTAATATTAGTTTTAATGCGCATTACATTATTCTCTTGAAAATTCAAAGGATAGCCAACAGACCATCACAAATATGTCCAGGAAAATCTCAGTTTCTCATTGAGGCACATCAAGATGCTACAAGCAAACCTAACGGCTATTTATTTATTGTTTTGAAACCAAAGACAGAAGATAAGTTACATATTAGCATAGGAATTCTACGAAGTGATACACATTATGTTTATGTGAATAAAATAGTGCTAAACGAATTCAAGCGAATCAACCATTTCTTCATTCATAAGCACGTATCAGGGCTTAACTACCTAAGATCTTATGGAAGCAAGCCACTAAAGATGAATTGGTCAGTTTGTTTGAAATGTGTTTGAATATATATTGCATGGTCATTTACCATTGAAGTCACATTTGCATAAAAAAGTAAAGGGCTAATCATAAAGCAGATATTAAACAGGGATTTTATACACTATATGTGTACTGCAGTATTTGCGAACCACAAATAGTTGGGGTTATTATGTTCTTTACTACTTTCTGTTCCCATTCAAGGTCATGGTGGTGATATTATTGTGAAAAGTTATGAAGGACCTGTATATGTAGCTGTTAACACATCAAAATTTGATATGATTATGATTAAACCAGTATTAAGGATGACACAGATTATGATGTTATATTTCAAACTGGAAAAGGGATGTATAAACTTCACTGTCGACAAAATGTATTATGAAGGTATTGCGAAAGCATAGAGACACCATATATCAGCATATCGTAAGTATTTCCTTCATCAAGTGGATGGGGATTTGCCAGGATTTAAAGGCTTATTAATTCGTTTGTCCTTAAAATCTAAACCTATTATTGTATATATTGTATATAATATTGTAATATTGTATATTTCTATGTATTCTTTGTATGTTATTGTAAGAGTCGTTCGCTTCATGAAGGTTACTTGTTTATATTCTATCAGCTGTTTTGTGTTTACTCTAAGTCGTGTGGTAAGCTATCTGCGAATGTTGTTGTGTAATTAATCAAAGTCACGTTAACTCGTGTATGTGTGTAAAAGCTGGAGAAGCGGTTTTCTCATCACTACGTGCTTACAGGCGGACTTTCGCCTACGACAACAATATCATATTTAGCCTGGATTTATAAGGTTAGGCAGCCGCACATGCGCGGATTTTTCAGTATTACATATTTTACCGTAAATCGCCAAATTTCACTAGTGTTTTATTTTATGTTGTTATTCCCTCTTTTACTCATATGTATACCAATATTACATAAGGTGTTAAAATAATTGTAAACCTATAATTACAGTTGTGTTTACGGTCATTTGCGTCAATGTTTACCATTGTATGGCACTTTTATCATAAGCGTTGCGCGGTTATAATCCTCGGCGTACATTTAGCATGATGACTTACCTCACCGGTTGACATCGGTTGGAATGTGGAACTGAAGTCAGTTTCCGCTGCCCTTGCATGTTCGGAAAGAGCCGAGAAGCTTCCCGAGTAGCCTTCGTAGCCTTATATGGGTATATTCTAGACTTGGGAAGCACTCGGCTATGTTCGGAACAAGTGAGAAAATAATGCGCCGCTGATTACAAGTAATTTGGAGGAGAAAAAACGTAAAACTATTATTGAAATTAAAAAAGTAATTAGGAAAAGAGCGAAAGCTTCGATGCGATAAAGACGCAATGTTCGGTAAATATTATTGTTCATTTCTAGACGGTTTGTTATTAAAATTAGGCAATATTAACTGATTTAAAAGGAGTTATTTTGATGTTTGAGAAAAGTTGTCATTTATTTGCTAGTTTAATGTAATTTGGGATGTGCTTATGTTGTTTTACATGTAATATAAATAGGTATCGCTTTTTCTGTAGAAGGGATCGGGTTAAGAAGGTTGTACAGTATCGATTTGTTGTTGCGACATATTAAAGATTGTTATATTTAATTTGTCAGATTACCGCTATGATTACAAGAAGATGTAGAGCGCGTAATTGCATTGGTTTATTCGTACTGGAGCCTTACAGTAATCGAACAGTCTTGTGCGCCTGAAACGGAGCAGTACAGAGAGTGACTAATGGAATATTTCGCTAAAATATATATCGGTAATGACGGATTATATGCTTCTCTACGCCCGGGAAATAAGGATTACTGGGATATAATATACACATTAACTGAGGTATCTTATCTAGTTTTATCTAGTTTAGTTTTTCATTGTAACATTGACACAATATGAGTGATATACCAGTTTCGCCGCGCACCGCGCGTAAATCAGCTGAAGCGCAGCGCGTTAAAGGGCGTGCTAATCTCAAACGAGCCCGCACCCGCCACTTAACTCAATTGACTAAGTTGTTACAGAGTGGAGAAGTTATGTTGCAAAACAATGCAGACTATAGTGCTGTACAAAATCATGGCAGAACTGTGGATAGCTGCTTTGACAAATTTAAAGCCGCACACACTCAGTTTATGGATACGCTGAGTAACCCAGACGAAATCACTGACTTTGGATCAAAATACGAACACTCCTCAAAGGCGTACCATGCATTTAAGAACAAGTTAAGTGGCTATGCAAAGGACACTGTTCTCGATACTGACATGGAAGCCGTTCAGCATGATGTGGAAGACGTGCAACCAAGCACAAGCTCCCAGGCGCCCAGTGCCAAGCTCAAAGAACTGAAAGTTAAACGGGCTCTAGCCGAACTGAAACTTAAACAGATCACAAGAATGAGACAACTAGAGCTCGAAAAGGAAACAATGGCGATCGAATACGAGATCGCACAGGCTAGGATAGAAGAACAAAGGTGGAGTGAAGCGACCGAGCAGCCACACGTCGACTTGACTACCCCAATACCATCAGCCAGTGCCGGTACAGTTGCGCAGGGTGCAACCACGACTGCACATGAGGAACGCATATCGATGCGGGTCGGGGCCGGGAATATGCCAACGTCTGAACTTAGCGCGATGTCTTCCAACGTCAACCAGTCAGGAACTGTGACGTCACCGCCATCCAAGGACAACACCGGAAATGAATTAAGCAATTTGGCGGACATGCTGAACTGCGGTTTTTCGTTGCCAAAGCCAGAGCTGTTGTCGTTTGATGGCTCTCCTGATAACTATTCGAGGTTTATGAAGAACTTTGAATGTAACATTGAATGTAGAGTGTCTGATAATAGGTTGCGTTTATCCTATTTAATTCAGTACTGTACGGGTGTTGCAAAGGAGTTGATTGAAAACTGCGTTTTATTGAGCGCAGATGAAGGGTATTCTAGAGCTAAAGAGTTGTTGAAACAAAGGTTTGGTAGTGCCCACGTCGTAGCTCGGTCGTGTATTGATACGGTTGTAAATGGGCCTGCTATAAAGGCACATGATCAAAAGGGCTTGTTAAAATTATCGGCTGATATGGAAAACTGCGAGCTCACGTTGCGCTACACTGGATTTGCCAGCGATATGAATAATACTGAAAATTTGAGAAAAATCGTAAAACGGTTGCCAACATTTTTACGCACAAGATGGGTTGAACAAGCCCATACGATTCTGGGATGTGGTCGAGAACCGACGTTTTCTGATCTGGCACAATTCATTGGGCAACGAGTTCACGTCCTAAACTCAGTGTATGGGCAAGATCTCGCAGAACAAACAAAGCCTGTACGAGCGCACGATATGGGCACAAAACATAAAAGGGGCAACAGTAGCTACAGCAATCAACAGGCTACTACATTAGCCACACAAGGTGACCATACTATAGGTGAACCACCACGCAAGGTTAAGAAGTTACAGTGTAGGTGTTGTGAAGGTGACTGCAAAACATTAAGTAGTTGTGACACGTTCAAAGGGCTTGACCTAAAGGGTCGTAGAGATTATGTGCGCAAAAATAGGTTGTGCTACAATTGCTTAATTTACAACCACGTTGCCAGAGAGTGTAGAAACAAAACCTTGTGCACTGTACCAGGGTGTAACAAGAAACACCATACCTTGTTACATCAATGGTATAAGCCTGCCCAACAGTCCCAAGGTGAGAGTGAGTCGCAAGGCGCATGTAATGCAACCGTGTCGGGAAAAAGAGTTTGTCTACGTATCCTCCATGTACGAATATTGGGGGAGGACAATAAAGAGGTGGTTACGTATGCATTGTTGGATGAGGGATCTGATGTTACCTGTGTACCCAAAAATTGCTGCGGTTACTCGGTATACAGGGTAAGCAAATGTCATTCAATATCTCCACAATAAACCAATCAAATTCCGTCCAACGTGGACATGAAGTTGGACTGAACGTGTCCGCGCTTGACGGGAGTGAGACGATATACATGGAAAAGGTCTGGTCGGTTGAGAACCTTCCTATTTCCGCAGAGAGCATATTCCTATTATCAATACCAACGAAGTAAATTTGCTTATAGGCAGCAATATCCCGGAAGCCTTTTGGGTGCAGGAACAACGGCGTGGAGGAAGGGGTCAACCGTATGCAGTCCGCTCACTTCTAGGATGGAGTGTCCTAGGCCCGACATCCAACACAATTACAAAGAAGCAAAGTCGCGTCAATTTCTATCGCACAAAGCAGTTCAGTGATAATCTGCTCCACGATAACTTAATGAAAATGTATCGTGAAGATTTTAACGAGAACGAATCTGAAAGTAAAGGGATGTCGCGCGAAGATATTCGCGCATATAACATGATGAGGGATTCAACGGTCTTTAAAGAAGGTCATTATAATCTAGCGCTTCCATGGAGGAATGCCAAGGCGCGATTACCAAACAATCGCGCCTTGGTATACTCACGGCTCAGGTTATTGAAGAAAAAATTTCAGCGGGACCCGGGTTTGTACCAACGATACAACTCTGAGATGAACAATTACATTGCTCAAGGTTATGCCGAAAAGGTGCATCCAATCTGCGAAGGCAAGACGGTATGGTATTTACCCCACCACCCGGTTACTAGTCCGAATAAACCGGGCAAAGTGCGAATCGTCTTTGAATGTTCGGCCAAGTATAATGGCCGATCACTTAACGATGAGTTATTGCAAGGCCCAGACCTCGTAAACAGTCTAGCCGGGGTACTACTTCGATTTCGGCAAGAACAGGTTGCACTTGTTGCTGACATAAAAGCAATGTTTCACCAGGTTCGTGTTAGTGACGTCGACCGGGATGCTCTGAGGTTTTTATGGTGGACCGATGGCCAACGTGACAAAGAACCCGAGGAGTATCGGATGGCTGTTCATCTATTTGGGGCTACTTCGTCTCCGTCGTGCGCTGCTTATGCACTGAAACGTACTGCCATTGACAACAAGGACGGTTTTAGTGCGGACGCAGTGGACACGGTTAACAAAGCGTATTATGTGGATGACTTGTTAAAATCAGTCAGTTCCATACCAAAGGCTATCACCCTTGCAGCTGAACTACAAGACCTGCTCGCCCACGGCGGTTTTAAACTGACGAAATGGATTTCAAATTCTAAAGAAGTACTCAGCAGTATACCTGAATCTGACAGAGCACCAGGAGTTGCAAACATGAGACTGGTGGAGGAATTGCCTACGGAGCGAGCGTTGGGAGTGAGTTGGAACGTCGAAAGCGATGCATTCGTGTTCAACATCAAAGAAAACAAATCACCACTTACACGCCGAGGAATCTTGTCGACAATTAGCACGTTGTTCGACCCGTTAGGGCTAGTAGCCCCAGTGAACCTTAAGGCTAAGGCAATTTTACAGAAATTGTGCAAAGACAAGGTGGGATGGGACCAAAACCTATCACAAGAAAGCACAAACCAGTGGCTGGATTGGTTATCAAATTTACCTTGTCTTTCAATCCTGAGTATCACAAGATGTTACAAACCAAAGAAGTTCACGCGTGTAGTGGATCGGCAACTACACTTGTTTTCGGACGCATCCGAGAGCGGTTATGGGGCGTGCGCTTACCTACGACTAACTGACAAGAGTAGGCAAATACATACGACCTTAGTCATGGGTAAATCTCGGGTTGCACCAATCAAGACAACTACAATTCCGCGGTTGGAACTACAAGCGGCTGTCGTGTCAAGTCGTATGTATAATATGATAAAGCACGAGCTGCAACTGAATATCGATCGTACTGTCTTTTGGACTGATTCAAGAATTGTACTAGGGTACATCAACAATGAAAGAAAACGATTCAAGACATTTGTGGCGAACAGGCTGGCGGTTATTCATGACAACACTGAAGTATCACAATGGCGACACGTGCCCACGGCAGAAAATCCAGCTGACTTGGCCTCGAGGGGAATAGACCCACAAGACAATCGCAAACTAAACGAGTGGTTGAGTGGACCAGGATTTCTTCGAAGGTCTGAAGAATTCTGGCCAGCGCAATCAGATGTCAGTATACCAGCCCCGGACGACGATAAAGAAGCACGGTCTGAAAGGGTAGTTAACGTGATTCAAATGAAAGAATACAAGCTTATGAAAGACTTGACGTGTAGGTACTCGGATTGGTATCGACTGCAAAAGGCAGTGGCCTGGTTAATCAGGTTCAAGAACTTGTGTTGCGTTAAGTTTTTGAAGCGAGATGTTATTGTACCAAAAGGGTACTTAACAGTCGAAGAGATCAAGCACGCAACGCAGGTAATTATGCGCAATGTACAACGGGAAATGTTTCCTGAAGAGCTCAAGTGCCTAGCAAATGACCGGTATCTTAGGTCAAGCAAACTTGTCAAGTTGTGTCCATACATGGAAGATGGACTTATGAAGGTCAGTGGTCGATTAAGTTCGTCGACCAAGTTACCAAGAGATGCTAAGCATCAAATCATACTGCCCCAGAGGCATCAAGTCACCGACCTCATAATAAGAGCTTGTCACTTGAGCAGTGGACACATGGGTTCACACTTTGTACTAAACGAAATTCGACGTACCTACTGGATAGTACATGGGCTGCAAGCGGTCAAATCAATCACAAGTAGGTGCTTTCAGTGCAAAAGGCAATGCAAAGCGCCAATGCAGCAAAAGATGGCTCCTTTGCCCAAAGAAAGATTGGAGGCGGATAAGCCGCCGTTTACGTACACGGGAGTCGATTACTTCGGCCCGTTTTATGTCAAGTATCGCCGTGCTCAAGCAAAACGATATGGCGTGTTATTCACATGTCTCACCATACGTGCGGTACATATAGAGATTGCTCACTCACTCACAACCGACTCATTCATGTCAGCGTTGTTAAGGCTCATATCAAGACGAGGAAGGCCCGAGAAGATATTTTCTGATAACGGAACAAACCTCGTTAGTGGGCACAAGGAAATCAATGATGCCTTACAGAACTTCAACCAAAACCAAATTCACGATAAATTGTTGCAAAGGGGCATAGAGTGGCATTTCAATCCGCCTAATGCCAGCCACATGGGTGGTATATGGGAGCGGTTGGTTCGCTCCATACGGAAGATTCTTAAAGCCCTCATAAAGCAACAATTATTAACGGACGAAGCACTACTAACCTACATGGCTGAGGTGGAAAAGATTCTCAACGATCGCCCCATAGGTCAGATGAGCAACGATCCGTCAGATTTAGAAGTGCTCACACCGAGTAAGCTTTTATTGTTCAGGGACAACAGTTGTGCACCACAGGGAGTTTTTAACAAAGACGATGCACTAGGCGTTCGAAGGTGGAGACAGATTCAGTATTTGTCTAATGTTTTCTGGCACAGATGGACAAAGGAATACTTACCAACCCTACAAGCGCGTCAAAAATGGACCAAGCCGTCGCCAAACATCAAGGCCAATGCTTTCGTTTTACTGATTGATGAAAATCTACCTCGTGGTCAATGGCCACTGGCCATTGTTACTGAAGTAAATACCGGACGAGACGGTCTCGTTAGAAGCTGCAATGTTAGAGTTGGTACTTCTAATAGAGTCCGACCAGTTAGCAAATTATGTTTACTGGAACAATCGTAAACTCCTCAAACGCTATATCCTGAAGTGCATCCAATATCACCTTTACAAGCGCTGGAGGGCCGTTTATGCTCTCGTAAATATAACAAATGAACAGTTCTTTGCCGAAGGTGTTTCATTAACTAGCTGTAAATTATTATCAATTATATCAATTAGTGATTACGTGTATATACTTATAATCAGTAGACTTAGCCAAACAGTATTTACAGTATGGATTCAGAAGGTTAGGATACTAATGCTGAGAACAGATAGACAGGTTTACAGTATGGTAATAAAATACATACAACAAAAGGAAAGCCACTGTTCTACGTTGAACCTTGGAAAAGTTTTGTCCGATAGCAGATATGCATGCATTTAATGTAGTTTATAGAATAGTAGTTTGTAGAACACATATTTGTTCGAGGATCAGAGGTCCTCAGCTGTAAACGTTTTGCACAAGGAACTTGTCCGTAGCTTCAAGTCGTGTACGACTGAGCCGCAAACAGACTGATCTCAAGCGGAAATCTAATGTATTATAGACACGCTCTAAGTTGCTAGTCAACGCCAGGCTTGATAAGTATTATGGGGAGGTTCCCTGGAATGTACTGGATAGTGCTGAAAAATACCCAGGTTTTGAGTAATGATTATGAGGTTCCTTCTCTTGTTTAAGGAAGAGTCAGTTAGATTGAATAGTCCTGACTGGTTTCCCCTTGCAACGTATGGTCGGTATTTGGGGTGGACATCGGCACTAAAACCAAAGACCATAGACGGTTTCTTACCGATGCATGCTACGTTGTTAATATCATCGAATTTGTTATAATTTGCAATTATTGTGATTTATGTTGCGTTGTACCAAGACTGTATATTCGAAAAGTGTATCATAGACCGCATATACGAGAAGTGCTTAGACTCTTTAATATGGGTGACCGCCAGCGCTCATCGGGGGGAGTGTAAGAGTCGTTCGCTTCATGAAGGTTACTTGTTTATATTCTATCAGCTGTTTTGTGTTTACTCTAAGTCGTGTGGTAAGCTATCTGCGAATGTTGTTGTGTAATTAATCAAAGTCACGTTAACTCGTGTATGTGTGTAAAAGCTGGAGAGGCGGTTTTCTCATCACAACGTGCTTACAGGCGGACTTTCGCCTACGACAACAATATCATATTTAGCCTGGATTTGTAAGGTTAGGCAGCCGCACATGCGCGGATTTTTCAGTATTACATCTTTTACCGTAAATCGCCAAATTTCACTAGTGTTTTATTTTATGTTGTTATTCCCTCTTTTACTCATATGTATACCAATATTACATAAGGTGTTAAAATAATTGTAAACCTATAATTACAGTTGTGTTTACGGTCATTTGCGTCAATGTTTACCATTGTATGGCGCTTTTATCATAAGCGTTGCGCAGTTATAATCCTCGGCGTACATTTAGCATGATGACTTACCTCACCGGTTGACATCGGTTGGAATGTGGAACTGAAGTCAGTTTCCGCTGCCCTTGCATGTTCGGAAAGAGCCGAGAAGCTTCCCGAGTAGCCTTCGTAGCCTTATATGGGTATATTCTAGACTTGGGAAGCACTCGGCTATGTTCGGAACAAGTGAGAAAATAATGCGCCGCTGATTACAAGTAATTTGGAGGAGAAAAAACGTAAAACTATTATTGAAATTAAAAAAGTAATTAGGAAAAGAGCGAAAGCTTCGATGCGATAAAGACGCAATGTTCGGTAAATATTATTGTTCATTTCTAGACGGTTTGTTATTAAAATTAGGCAATATTAACTGATTTAAAAGGAGTTATTTTGATGTTTGAGAAAAGTTGTCATTTATTTGCTAGTTTAATGTAATTTGGGATGTGCTTATGTTGTTTTACATGTAATATAAATAGGTATCGCTTGTTTCTGTAGAAGGGATCGGGTTAAGAAGGTTGTACAGTATCGATTTGTTGTTGCGACATATTAAAGATTGTTATATTTAATTTGTCAGATTACCGCTATGATTACAAGAAGATGTAGAGCGCGTAATTGCATTGGTTTATTCGCACCGGAGCCTTACAGTTATTGTGAAATATGGATTGTTTTGCATCCACTTTTCGTGGAATTAGGTTATGCGTAGGTTTCTTGTGATTAATCTGTTTATCTATAAAACGTCCTTAATTCCTCAGTTTTAAACTCACAAGTCAGAGAGTTATTTGTGACAACAAGACGTCAATAGGTTTTGCGTCTTGTTGTAAGGGAGATAAAACCCACATAAATACGACAAGAATTATTAATTTTAATGGTCATGGTTATTGAGATAAGTTAGGTTATTAGTACTCTCTGTAATTAGCGTTTTATGTTTTAATTAAGATCATAATCTGTTTATTTGGAAAAGGAAAACCTTAAGTGATAATTAAAAATTAAACTTTATTAATTGTTTTCATTTAATATGTATCATGCGTTGGTGTATTTGTTAATTAGTTATCAACGGTTATTTCAGTCAATCCAACGATTACTCTCGAACTCACCCATGGTCAAGTTAAAGTCTCAGAGTCTTAGTTCGGTTTTGTGTGCATTGCCTATATATGGTAAATAAAGTTTTATAACGGCTCTTTGTTATCTCTTTTTAATTAAGAAGCTGTTTTCAGTTACTTCAGGAGCATTGGCCCTTTAAGCTATTCCACGCATTAAAGCAGGGGCTAAAATTGTTGCGCCACGTCTTAAGAAGGCTGCAAAGAATGTGATTAAAGCCGTGACTGATCGTGCAGCTCAAAAAGTTGTTGGTGCTATTGATACACTGAAGGAATTTGTTAGAAGGCGCACAGAGCAACATCAAAAGATAACATCATTAGAAGAAGTGTCAATCATTCATAATCATTCTTATGAATGTATTCTTTTTCCATTGGGATGATTTCGTATACCGCCAACACAAACTGCCATTAGAGATGGTGCTCCAATAAACTTTTATATTCCGGCTAGTATAGAAGAATATTTAGATTTAAAGAATGGTAGACGTCATGTCGTATGTAGCCAGTGAAGGTGAATCAGAGAGTTATGGTTTAAAGAATCGTTATTTACGTACACGTTTAAGCCGTGAGTTTATGCTTACATGTGCGTTAAGAGTGGATTTGTTTGAGCAGGATCGTTATCTTTTCAACAACATAAGCATGAAATTGCGTTTGCAAAGGCAAAAAAGACGAATATTTATTAATGGATGTACAGGATACCTTTAAGGTAGAAGTGAGAGATGTGTTTTTAACCATTTGCAAGTGAGGGCTAGTCCAGATATTCAGTTAGGACATACAGATGCATTGATGAAAATTCCAGCCAAGTTTCCTATTACCAGAAAAGAATGTAAAATTTTAGCAACTCTCGCTGGATTGCAATCGTTTTTTAAAAAGTTACATTTTTTGGTCAATTACCAATACGTATTGCAACTGGAATGGTTCATAATGAAAACTTTGCTGGAGCAGTGTTGAGAAATCGATACAATTTTGAACATTTTAACTACATGCAACTTTACACTGATGGTGAACAAGTCCTATCCAAACCTCTAAAGCTTATCATTGGTGAAGGAAAATATCTTGACCTTTTTGAAACTTTGTACAAATCTTTTGATAAATTGAATGGTGAGAAAAGCTCCATCGTAAATTGGATAGATTTTCCTAGAGGTTATGTTTTATTTTCTTTCGACTCAACACTGATTATGATGGGGATGACCATTATGCCCTCATCAAGCATGGAACCCTGCGGCTAGAAGATGTATTTTGAGGGTAACTTGCAAAATACAGTCAATGTCATAATCTATTCTAAGTTTGGCAACATCACTGAAATAAGTGTAAACCGCAGTATTCAATTTCATTATCAATCATGAACACGATGCAGATAGATGCCATATTGACACATGATATTGTGACAAAATACTTACTCCACGTAGTGTTTCCTATGAATAAACTGTCAGCATGCAAGGGGCCTATGTCATCAACACAGATGATCATGATGAACCTGCTGAACATTGGGTTGCCGTATACTATGGCAAACTTGTTTAATATTTTGATTCTTCTGGACTTGGACCTTTAGATAATCATTTAGAAAAGTTTTTAAATAATGCGTATGTTTATAATTCAATACAATTGCAGCAGCTCATTTCCAGTACTTGTGGTTTTTATTGTGAGTAGTATATATTGCATAGAGCTCAAGATCATAGTATGTTTAACATTATAGATATATTAAAGAGAAGTGATGGAGATTTTGTAGTAAAAAACTTTGTATGCAAATAATTATGCTATTAAACTTGTTTATTTTTTAATTTATACTTAAGATTTAGTGATATATTTATCTAAATGTATATTTGTATATGATTACTGCTACATTGTCATACTAATGTCACACTGGTATCATATCATTCTAATGATGTCACTGGGAACACGGGCGAGGTGTTAATTCACTCGTAAACCTTTTTTTTTAAATGGAGGGTCTCTGCCGGTGTTAATTTACCCGTAATCCCCCATTTTCATTCTTAAGTAGGGTGTCTGGCGAGATGTTAACACACCCGTAAACCATATATCATATATCATATCTGTTGTTATGTATTATAGTCAAGTATTGCTTGAGAAAAAATAAAAGAGTTGCAAAGCATCATGATGTGTTTTTTTCATTTAGCGTAGCAAATTACAAATATTTACAAATATTGAGAATGAGAATAAAAAATTTCAATTAATTATTGATACGAAAATATTTCAAATGCATTTTATGTTACTGTGGGTGATGAACTCCTAGCCTTCGTCAAGCTCATCATACCGTTGAAACCGTATGAAACGTTTACCATCACGTTAATGACTCTCGCTTTAAGAATTTCTGAGACTTTTAGACGAAATCTAGGCACAGAAAAAATGTTCTACATTCTCCTTCCCAACAGCTTGTTTATCAGGTGATAGAACGAGGATAGTTGTATTATATTACAATTTCATTTCACCCAATGAATAAAAGTTAGATATATGTCCGTGATGGATGACGAGTTCTACTGAACCATCTCCTGAAACGTCTGCTGAAGCACGTAATCCACTGACATCATTTGCTTCTTCAAGGTTTCTTTCAATGACAACATAATTCCCAGAAGCATGATTTGTGATATGTTCACGAATGTTTGTTGGTATTTCATCAATTTAGTATATTTTCTCCATTCATGGCTATCATAATGGGCAAATCATCTAGACTTATCATCTTCTTCATAGACATTGTAGCGGTAGCTTTACGCTCAGCTTTTAAAGCAGAGGCAACAGCACAATTTTTAGCTTAGCTGTGGTTTTGCAGGGACGGGGTTGCGCAGGCGGCGGCGGCAGCTTCAGGCTCTGCCTTAAGCTCCATTTTTCGCCTTTCACACGGTGGTATGGTAGATATAAGCAGACACTCAACTCTTTTCATCTTTCTAAATTGTGGCTGCCTTTGAAACTGCTCCTTTAGCTGTTGCAGTGGTTGTGGATTCAGCTCAGACTTTCTCATGAACTTTGCCTTAGATTCGTCAGAGGCTTCATCTGAGACCTTGCTGTAAGCATTGTATCATATTCGCTGTAGGAATTATCTTATACCTTGCTGTAGACTGTAGGTATTGTACATGTTAGTTGCTGTTCACTCACTGCAGACATGTTCACTCTTGAACAGTTTGATACAAAATGATTGTTATATCTAGGGTGGATGCCTTTTATATCATTCTCTATAAGCTGCACTTTGCGCTGTGTAATGCCCATGAGCTAAAGTAGTGGAATCATCATCCAGCACATCGCGCTTGTCATCAAATGGTGATAGGCCAACCTTCAGAATCGTCTGTGTAAAATTTGATGTTTATAACTTTGGATGATGTTTCCCACGACATATGACTTCTCTTCATTAAATAAACTATCCTTGTATTGAGCATGTGTCATTCGCCTCTGACAGGCGCGTGTAATGCCCTTAGTAGTATGTTTCTCTTTTCCACAATACAGCAAAAAATATATCTTCGGTCGAAGTCCGAACTGCAAACTCCTCAAGGGTACTCCCGCAGTTTCATCTTTTTTTCATTTTCCCGAACACTCTCTTGTTCACAGTGGAATGTAGGATATGGTCCGTTGGATAATAAGGTGCAGCAAAAGGTGACTGTCTTGTTGCATATTTTTGTAACTGTCTCTGGTTGGTGTGTCATAGTACAAATTGTCTATGTCACTGAACAGCAATTTTTCCTCTGGATACCTCTTCTTCCTGTAATTGTAGTGATAATCATACATGAGGGTTTTGCTGAGATCCAGAATCGTAAACCGAATCTAAATGGGTTGTTCAGCAACATTTCTTATATTGAGAAAGTGTACTGCTGTCAAATCCTCTTTAAAAGTGGAATTTGTGAAACGTAGGACTTTTTGAAAGTTTCTCATTGTGAATCAGTTCTATATTGGTTCCTGTCCTCACATTTTCCATGGTTTTGCCATATATGGCATTGTTCATCAATTTGTAAAAGTATTTTTCAAATGGAATTTTTGCCATTTTTCTCTGTGTTAACATCTATGTATTTAGCTGACCATTTACTCTGCTGAAACATAATGGCTTGATGCACCTTTTCACTTTCAGTCCAAGAGATACATATTGCTGCATATTTCGATAATGTTACTGAGATTAGGAATCAACTTTTTCATAGATTAACATTTCAATCTCAACTGCTTTCTCTGGTTCTGACTGAATTCGGTCAATTCACTGATTTGAACAGTTTTCTTCTGAGCAGCCACTGGATAGTCACTATGTCGGTCATACATTTCATCCGGGTATGTTATATCTACCTCTAAAATATATCGCATCTCAGTATCTCGGCTCACTTCCATGTAGTCTAGAGGTTCTGGATCTTCCACCCATGCAAATCCACATTCTGGCAAACTCTGTGACATCCTCCACCCATAGAGACTGTTGGCGTCATAGTACATGATCCACTTTGTTGATTTGATCACATCATAGTCTGGAATGTAGGGGTTGTCGGCTTTGGTATGCTTTATACAATGACTGAAATACCTCCTCGCAGACCTTGCTCTACCATTTGATACATGTCAGTATCAACTGTCAATTCCAATTGAACCTTGGTATGTTTCAGAATAGCGTGTTCAACCTGGTGCTGTGTGGTAATGAGCAGGATCCAATTTATATGTTCTGAGACATTCCAGACTAGCTGCGCATGAGCACAATCTTCATCACTAATTCCATCTTCTTACATTTGACTGTAAAAATCTTTTTGTGGTGGAAGCTTGTTTGTGAAAACTCTAAGGGTCATCGACTTAATCATACGAATATACTCCTTTTCGCAAGCGTAACTCTTGCTGCTGGTTGTCACACACATGGTCAGTCATATTTTAAAACTGGTCTTTGCCTTTAGCTGCTAGGTTGGCTCTAATTTTTGCAAGGATGCTCCCATGAATTGGGAGAAGTCGATGAATTTCATATTATCCTTGGTAATTGCAATGTACTTTTCAACATTGTTGGGAATTACTGACAGCTTCATGGTTTTGAATTGTCTTATTTCCTCCATAAGAGGATGACTGTCATATCCTTGTAGGTTGTGGAATAGACAGTGATGATGAATGAATCCCACTTTAATTGCTGATCCTTTCTTAGGCGAACCTGTAGGTTCCATTCATTTTGGGCTGTTCCATGGTATTTTTTACTGATTTGATCATGATACGGCTTAAATCGAATGATTATATCATCTGGAAATGACAGTCGCTGTGGTCCATGCTTCTTACAGACTTTACGAGGTTTGCCCATAGGGTCATGTCGATTAAACCCATGCAGACAATTGAAGCAGTAAAACTTATTACCATGATGTTTTGTACGATGTTTCATGAGTCGACTAAAGCTCTTAATCAGGCAATAATATATCTTTTCGTTGTCACTGATGAGCAGTAAGTTGATTAGAGTGTCACTCTCATATTGGCTCAAGCGACCTGGCTACCACAACGTAATTTTCCCAACCAAAGCATTGATGATTATGTTGTTCATCTTCCAAATTTGGTAAAGTAGTGTTGGAAATGTCATATCTTCCACATTCAGCTCATGCTCGAACTGTTGATACTTGTATATTGAACTTACATTATCAATCATTGGATGAAGATGAGCTAATAGAGACCGTAGAGAAGCCCTTGTTGCCTGTGTTCTTGATGTTGATAACACCTTTTGTATTCTGTATCTCCTTTGGCAGCTTAATGTAGCTGGAGGCCTGCAAGGGTTCTAATGTAGCTGTGCGAACTTCAATCTGAAGACTCTTATCCAGCACCTATCCAAAGCCTTGCTCATAAAACAAGTCCTTGAATGCGTCAATATTTATTTCACTGAATGCTCTAAAAGCCTGAATACTTAGATGAGTGTTATCCACACGTTCTACCGACACTCCCTCTTCATTTGTTGATATTTTCTTGAATCAAGCTAAAACGACAATGTAATATTTTATTCCATTGCCTAATCTATGTTTTAAATGCTGTCGCATTTCCGGTAGAAAGTCTGATTCATTTTCAGCTTCAAGCACTTCATGATGTGCATGTCCACCAAAGCTTGTTCTTCTACCTTTCTACCTAAAAATTTCATCATGGCTACTGCAAAGCACAAATTGGGAGACTCATGAACCCCTCACTATGAAGCTCATTAAGCCCATCATTCAAGATGCACACCTTGGTGATATCGAAGATGTTGTCCCAGGCAGAAACTTAAAGCCGTTTCCATGCAGGCTGCTTTAATATGAACTCTGCCCAGATTTCAGTAAAAGTGGGATGTGCTGCGCTCCAGTCATCTTCAACTCTGAGTTATTAAAGATGGCGGCCATAAGCAATCGGAGAAGATGACTTTTGAGAAAGCTACACGATATAATTTATGCCTGCATGGTCATCTTTCAAGGCAGGAAGAAGACCAGTGTGCACTCTGGGCAGTATATTATACCAATGTGTACAATTCCATATGCGGGCAGTGCCGGCGTTGGCTGAAAGACAGGTACATGAGCACACAAAGGACGGGAGAATCCACGAAGACCGGATCATTTTCAACTAAAAACAAAAACAAAAACCACGGTTGTTTTCAGGACCACCAACTCGTATGAAATAAACGCAAAATCTGTCGTTGTTGTATAACTGATGATGTATGACTGTTGATGTATGGGTTACGAAATTAAAAAAGTATTGCCGAAGAACCAAAAACACAAAAAAAACCCAGCAATTTTGCATTTTTTACCCTGGGGAGGGGCGGAGATTGTAGACAGGAAACGAGATTTTGGATGATTTATCTTGAAGTCTCGTGATACTTCTAGATGACCATCCAGAAAACTCCCTTTCTGCCAACTGTTTGCGTACTTACATGATGTATGTTCGTGTACGGCGAATTTAGTCGCAAACATGTACCACTTTAAATATGTAGGTCGGACGACTTTTACGATCCGGAAGATCCGTATGGCTACATTGAAAATAGTTGGCAGGCCATAACCCCCGAGCAAAGCGCCGAAAATCCACTGGTGGATCAACTGATTGTCGAAGAAGCCATTCAACGCCTTCGCAACCTCGCGCCCTCTGCATTAAGTGGCGAACAACTCTTCTTTATGGCTGTTGGATTCAATAAGCCTCATTTGAAATTTATATATCCCCAAGAATATGAGGAACTGTATCCAGAAGAGGTAATACGAATGCCTCAAACTCTGAGTGTTCCCATCGGCTTCCCTGATGTGGCCTGGGACAGCTGTTATCTTCTCTGTAGTCTGCCCGATATCAACGAAACCTGCGCTTATAACGAGTCTGTCGGAGAAACAAAGACACTGGAGTTACGGAGGGCTTACTACAGGTGATTATTTATGCTGGGCTGATTGTAGGCCAGGAGAAAATATCCTTGTTTCTCATCCCTCGGTCGCATATAAAAAAGTGACCCGACCAGGTCTAAATGAAAAATCGACCTGCCGGATGTATAAAACTTAAAAGTAAAAATGATTTACATAAAGACCGAAAAATAGTGATCTTTCACAGGAGAAATTGACCCCAACATGTTTGCAATATCCCCTTCCTGCAACATGGACTTCCAACGCTTCAAAGCAGCAGCTTATAAACTGATACTAAAATTCTCATGTCATACTGGCGTTTTGTAAAGCCATCAAACCACACTTTGCGAATAAAAAACTTTAAAAATAAAAATACCAAAAAAAAAAAAAAAAAAACAAAAAAAAAAAAAAAAAAACAGATCGTTGTGCCAGTTTTCTACATATTGGGATAGTAAGCAAGAATATCTTTCTTTCTGACTGGAGAATTTTCTATGTCGCTTTATTTGTGT
This sequence comes from Protula sp. h YS-2021, assembly GCA_949752745.1. Lineage (NCBI taxonomy): Eukaryota > Metazoa > Annelida > Polychaeta > Sabellida > Serpulidae > Protula > Protula sp. h YS-2021. The sequence continues at coordinate 19,001,683 of OX457025.1, read as the reverse complement.
TAATTCGTGAATGAAGTCAAACGACAATCTTTCTAAGATAAAGAAAGTGACCAAGATATCTGTAAAATACTAATCATTAAAGTAAATAACACATGGAGTGACAAGTTTAATTAAATATAAAACTTTAAAAATACTTTTTAATAATTAAAAAAGGCACAGAAACCAGTCTCATAGACAACTCTTTAAACCATTTCAAATATGCTAAGTAAAATGTAGTGCTTTAAAAACAGCAACATCTTTTTCTCAGAGTGATCCTTGTCACATTTCAATTTTTCATTTTTTTCAACCGTATGTGTTGATTACAAAAGCTGTGTGAGTTACATTGATGGTCTGGTGGGACAGCTGTTAGAAGAACTGGACGGGCTGGGCCTGCGCAATGATACTGTCGTTGTTTTTATTGGCGATCATGGCTGGGAACTCGGTATGTCATCTTGTCTTGCCTCTTGTATATTCTGTCCTCAATGGGGCACTTGGTAACTTAGGTTTTACCATACGTGTCCAGAAAAAAAAAGCTGACAAAAGGGGAGGTAATTTTGAGGCCAGGCGCGGTTCGCGCAGAATACCAATTTCGATGAGAAAGGGGATGGGGGCTACTTTTTATTCAGCTCTCCATGTTTCCTACAAATAGGGGGATTATGACGAATTTCACTCCGCGTTTCGTTGAAAAGGTAACATTATTTCAAAATTAGCACTTCGCCTTTATGGGTTGTTTTAAAAAGTTATGGACATTTATGGTAATCAGTCTCTACGTGAGTGCTTCTCTTCTCGGGACGCACATACTGACTAGATGTGTGCGTAACTGGTCTCACCGGTTCATTGACACATATTTTAACCAGTTGGTACGCAACTGGTCCCACCGGATCATAGAACGGGATGGACACGCATGGTAACCAGTTGGTACGTGACTCCCCCCCCCCCCTCCCAGGACACACAGGGACAAAAAGGTGATTGGTCTTCGTGATACATTTGCTTGATCAGGTAAATCAGCCGAGTACAGTCTAGTGCGATTAGGCGGGGTCTTATCTGTCGCCTGTATGAATGAATGTGTGTATGTGTGTGTGTGTGTGTGTGTGTGTGTGTGTGCGAATGTATGTGTGTATGTGTGCATGAATGTGTGTATGTGTGTGGTTTTCAACTAGTAAGGTTAATTAATAGAATGAAGTGTTCGTTTCATTGTAGAAGTTAACTTTTCCTGTTAACGGTACAATTAACTTTTGTAAATAGAGCGCCTTTTGTTGACTGGATAACTGAATGACGCGAAAGTCACGAACCATATTTAGAATGTTTTTTTTTTTCATTCGTGTGTTCTTTCACTCAGGTGAACACAACGAGTGGTGTAAAAAGACAAACTTTGAAGAATCCCTGCAAGCGCCCGCTATGATTCGTATCCCTGGACTCACCGACGGGGGCCTCGTTACAACAAAACTCACCGAGTTTGTGGACCTCTTCCCCACCATGGTCGAGGCTGCTGGTTTAGAACCACGTGAGGGAAAAAGACTTGTAGCAAAACCCAGTTTTCAAAAAGTTCTCAGTAGCAATGCTTCACTGGACTTCACTTTACTTTACTTTAACATTGTTGTTTAATTCGAAAGATGAGAGTTTTTTGTGTATGTGCATGGGGGTGCCACATTTTTACTTGCGCGTATACAAAGTGATTAAAAACGCACAAGCACGCTTTCAAAACGTACAAGCAGGGTAAAAGTGTTGGTGTTGGACCATTGGAAGAACAGATAACATACATGACGTCATGTGTCTGTGGCAACGGAAGCGATGTTACAGTTGCTATTGGAGGACGTCACAGCAATGTTCAAATGTTGAACCGCAAAATCTCATCCACATTTTATCGCATATTCTTTGTAGCAAACCCCCATATTTTATCCCACAATTCTTGCAGAAACAAAGAAACCAGAAGTGATCCTGGTGCTCCTTGAGCTTGAACCTTTAAGTGTTGCTTGTGCAGTCAAGAATAGGGGCAGGGTGGGGAAACTGGATGATACCCCCTTGAATCCAGAACATCAGTCTGTTTTGGGCACCGATGGTGTTGTCATAACCTGCGTTTTATTGGGCAAGGAAAATGTTTCGAAAATGTTTCGGAAATCAGATAATGTTTCTTGGTTTTTCGATAATGTCTCGAAACATTCTCAAGTGTATCGAGCTTTACATTCAGATAATCTTCCCATAATCCTTTTCTGCGCACCTGCGCGCCATTATCGCCCAAAAGTGAAACAGTTTTGCTTTACTTACGTCGATTCAGAACTGACATATAACAACTTACAGTAGAAATACAACTATTGACAATAGCAATTCGCTATTTGGGTTGCTATCTACTAGAGAGAAAAGCACCAAAGCTCCGGCAGCCATTTTTATTCTCGAAACATTATCTGAAGTGTTTTATTGGGACATTTTCGAAACATTATCTGGATTTATTATTTTTTTTTCAGATACGTCCAATAAAACACGGTCATAATGTATGCCTGTATGGGACAATGTGCGCTAGCTCGAAAAACGTCATAGAGTGTCGTCACACAGTATCGTCATAGAGTTTTGTTCTAAAACAGCATTTCCGGTTGTGTGCTTCTTCCCAGCACAGTTTCTAACCCCGCCCCCTCAAACCTGTTATTATCGCCCTCTCCACGTCAAACATATGTCATTATCGCCACCTCCCTCACGTGATCAATGACGTCACAGAGTGGTGAACCATTGTAAAAGAGCATTTTTGTTTGCTTTTTGTTTTTGTTGATTGTTTTTTGTTTTCTTTTTTTTTTTTTTTGGAAAGTTTGCACTGCTCGTTTTTTCTGAAAGCTTGCGAATTCAGATTTTTTAAGGCAGACATACCCACTTAGCACAAGATTTTCTCCCACGTATAGCCGACGTTGGCATTATGTTGGCTTCACGTGGGATGTGGGACGTGGGACGTCCTACATCGGATACACGTGGGCTATGTGTGGGATGGGCCCAGTTACACTTTGTCCCACCTAATGCCTACGTATAGCCTAAGTGGTACAGCTAACGTCGGCTATACGTCGGCACCAAGAGGGATGTCCCACGGTGGGGCGTGCCCTCTTCCTCCCACCTATACCCTAGGTGGGACAACACACGTGTGACCAAAGTCGGCTGTCCAACGTCGGCTGTACGTGGGCTTTATGTGGGATGTCCCACTGTCGGATGCTCCATCTTACTCCCACGTATAACCTTCGTTGGACAGCCCACGTGTAGCCCACGTCGGCTGTCCAACGCCGGCTTCAAGTGGACATTATTATGTAGGATGTCCCACTGTCGGAGGACTCCTCTTACTCCCACGTATACCCAACGTCTTGCACTGGAGCATCATGAAAAATCAATATTATTGGATGTTGTGTTTTGGACCGTCATGGAAAACCATATAAACTAAAGACCATTTTTTGACAAATTTTATATACTATTTATGATTTTAATACATAACTGCAAAATCTAATGTTGAATTTAGGCATCATTCATTTGATTTTGAATATTTTTATCATATTAGGATATCTAAATGATATTCCATATAAGCAAATACCCATTATAAAAGCAGAATATAACGATTTTTGTTAAACAAATAATTATAAAACTAAACAGTAAACAGTTAACAAAATGGACAATGTAAAAAATAAACTGCTCAGGACGAGAAGCTTTTGGGGGAAGAACAACAGGTAAGGTCGACGCGTAGGATGCTAGAGGTTCCCGGTTCAAACCCAGGTTATGTACGATTCGTCAGTTGCTAAACAAAATCAAAATGGTGGGTTGTAGTGTAGTTTGAAAGATAATGGTCAATGGTTAAAGTAATGGTCAGGCGACACGTTAAATGGGATGTTACGAATTGCTACAAATTTTTATTTTAGAACTTTGGCTGTTCCAAGCATAGCCAACGTGGGACAGCCCACGTGGGCTATACGTCGGAACGTGTTTCATAATCGCCAAACGCCCACGTAATTTCGTGGGACATCCCACCTAAAACTTACGTTGGCTATACGCAGACTGTTCCATGTATTGCCAACGTGGGACAGTCTATGTTTAGCCAACGTCGAACAGCCCACTTGGTGTATACGTCGGAACGTGTTTCAAAATCGCCAAGCGCCCACATAATTTCACGGGACAACACACGAAAAGCACACGTATTGCCGACGTGGGAACACGGGATGCCCCACGTATGGCCGACGTGGGCTATATGTGGGGGTGCTAACTGGGTAGGAACTCCATCACTTCAAAACCAGTGGGTCAATTTGAACCAGTTTTACCGTAGTGTTCAGCACAATTTCTCTATTTAAAAAAGGGGAAAATGTTATTGCGCGAAGTAAGATGGAGCCCAGGTCGGAATAACGTTACTTAAGGCACTTTAACCACTCGGCCAGGCTGGTTGATATAAAACATCTGTTCACCATAGGGTTTCACATGACTTCATCTTTTTTTTACAAAACTAAATTGGAGCCACCTCTCAGACCTCGTGTTATCGTCCAACCCCCGCCCACGTTATGGGTATACAAGGCAGATATGACAATTTAACAGCGCATAACTTTAAAATTACTAGACCGATTTCAACCATTTTTAGCAAAGTATTCAGTACGAATTTATCTCTTTTATTGATATCATTGACAACGCTATTAATAATGTCATGACTATAAAACTTTTTGTGCGATTTCAACCATTTTTTAACAAAATATTCCGCAAAATTTTATCTTTTTTACTGATGACATCGCTGATGACGTCACATGTCAAAAATTTTAAACGAGCATAACTTTAAAACTATAGGGGCGATTTCATCCATAAAATGTGATGAACTTTTCTCAAAATAGATGTGGTATTGCTGGCAGATGTGCTTGAAAATTTTCGAAACGTTTGTATCCGCACATATGAATTGGAGCCCGCTCTCATTACACAGCACACGGTTTAACACCGGACGCTATGCTGAAACATACCAAGATTCAGTTGGAATTGATTGAGGATATTGACATGAATCAATGGTGGAACAAGATCTACGAGTCGGCAATTTAGTGGTTATACACAAGTATGGTAAGGCCAACAACCTTATGTTCGACGCTATGATTCAACCAATACCTTCGAACTACATCATGCACTTGGATGCCAACAACCTCTATGGTTGGGCGATGTCACAAAGTATGCCTGAATGTAGGTTTACATGAATGGAGGATCTAGAATCTCTAGACTATATGAAAGTGACTGAAGATGCTGAAACAGGATATATTTTAAATTTGGATCTTGGATACCCTGACGCAATTCATGATCTACATAATCCAGTGGTTTCTGAGAAGAAAACTGCTCGAATCAGTGAATTCTCCGAACAAAGTCAGAGGTTGAAAAAGCAGTTGGGAATGACAGGGGAACCTACTGAGAAGTTGAATCACAATCTACACAAAAAGAAAAAGTATGTGATACATTACCAACATTTGCAGCAGTACGTTTCTCTTGGACCGAAGGCAGCAAAGATGCATCGTGCCACCATGTTCCAGCAGAGCAAGTGTCTAGCGAAATACATTGCTTTGAACACAGAGAGGAGAGAAGTGGCAAAAACCCTTTCGGTAAAGATTCTTACAACTGAAGAACAATGCCATTTTTGGCAAATGTGAGGAAACGGTCCGATATAGCATTGGTTCCAAATGACAGGCGTTTCAAGAAGGTAGTGGAAAAGCCAAGGTTTCACAAATTTACAATGCCTCAAATCAGATCTGGTGTTGAACAAGCCCATTCAGGTTGGGTGCAGTGTTTTGGAGCTCAGCAAGACCCTCACATTCCATTTTAATTATAATCACATGACGAAGAAGAATGTAGAGGCAAAACTACTCTTCGGTGATACACACAGCTTGTGCCATGACATCCTTACTAACAACATCTACAACGAAATTCAAGAGGATGCTCACCTTTTTTATGCAGTTATTATCCAATGTAACATTTCCTACATTCCACTACAAGCAAGAAAGTGTTGGAAAAATGACGGATGAAATGGCAGGAGTTACTGTGAGGGAGTGTGTGGCACTTAGAACGAAGATGTATAGTTTGCAGTACAATGGTGGAAAATAGAAACGTACAGCCAAGGGTATTACCCGAGCCTGCCAGAAACATACTCAGTACAATGATAGTTTATTCAAGGAAGAGCTAACCTTTACCGTGGGCAACATCATTTGAAATCTTGATCGGAAACTTTATTCGGAGCAGATTGTGAAGAATGCCGTGTCCACATTTGAGTGACCTTTGTACCACGTTGGCTCAGGGTCATTACAAGTTACCTCTGTAAGGCGGGTTGAAGAACCTAAAATAGGAAATGAATCGGAAAGGGTGGCTGAATATGAGTATAAATATATTATAATATAAATACGTATAAATGCGGCAACATTTACAAGATGGTTCAGTAGAACTTAATTATAATACATAACAATGTATAACAATATATATATAACTACAAACAATACATAACAAAAAAAGATAATTATATAAATGCATAAATGTCTATGATAACAAAGATAAAAAAGAACACTGTTTTCTTTCACTAATATGATATACATGATATGTGTTATATGATTTACGGGTGAATTAACACCTCGCCAGAGACCTTGTTTAAGAAATAAAACGGGTTTACGGGTCGCCCGGGACTCTCCATTTGAACGAAAGGTTTACAAGTAAATGAACACCACATCAGGGCCCCAGTAACCCCAGTGACTCTTTAGACTGATATTGCTCTAGTGTGACTTGAGTACAACAGTGCGGCACTATGGCAGTGTGGCGGAAACCATTCACAAACACACATTTAGATATATCACTAAAAACTTATCTATAAATTTAAAAAAAACTATAAATTATAAATTTAACAAAATTACAAAATTAAACAAGCCTAATAGAATAAATGTTTGCAATGTTTATAGACAAAGTCTTTCAATTCAAAATATTCATCACTTCTTCTCAACGTATCAATAATGACAAATGTACTATGATCTCGAGTTGTATGTAATATGTAATACACACAATAGAAACCACATGCATTATAAATGGGCTGCAGTAATGTTACTGAATTCTACTGATAGTTTTTTAAACGCTCACCTATAGGTGCAAGTCCATAAGAGTCAAACTAATCCACAACTTTGTCTAAGTACAAAGCAATCCGATGTTTACCAGGTTCGTCATGATCATCGGTGTTGATGACATGGACCACTTGCTGTAATGCTGGCAGTTGATTCATAGAAAACACTCTATAGAATGTCTTTTCGCATAGCATCATGTGTCAGTATGGCATCTATCTGTCTCGTGTTCATGACTGATAATCAGACAGAATACTGCAATTCGCGCCTATTTCAATAATGCTGTCAAATTCGGCATAAATCACGACATTGATTGTATGTTGTAAAGCATCAGCAAACTTCATCTCTAACCGCAGGTTTCTATCCTTGTATGCTTTATGAGAGCATAGTGGTCATCACTATGATAATCAGGTGTAAAGTCGAAAGAAAATAAAACATAACCTCTAGACCAATATTGCCGTTTTATGATGGAGCTTTTCTCACCATTTTATTTATGAAACGATTTGTAAAGGGTTTTAAAAGCATCAAGATATTTTCCATCATCAATGTTAATCTTGAAAGGTTTATAGAACTGGCTCACGATCAGTGTAAAGTTGCATGTAGTTAATGTTAAAATGTTCAAAACTGTATGGATTTCTCAACACTGTTCCAGCAAAGACTGCATTATGAACCATTCCAATTACAATGACAGCCATTAATAAATATTCAGCGTTTGCCTACACAAACGCAATTTCATGCTCGTTCCATTGGGAAGATAACGACCCTGCTCAGACAAATCCACTCTTAACGCACCCTTAAACATAAGGTCACGGCTTAGAAGTGTATGCTAATAACGATTATGTAAACCATTATTTCTTACGTTAGCTACTTCACCACCGTCAGCATTTAGATGAAAGCTTGATATAAATTTTCACGATTGGCTGATTTTGTCGCTTGATAATTCATCAATCCAGCAGAATCCTTATAGATAAGATGCATGGGGCGTTCAGAATTAAAGCTTTCTTCTGAATCATGGATCAGATGAGAAATTATGCTGGTATAACCACGGGCTTTGCTAATATATGAAATCAATCGATCATTCAGAAATAATTCGATATTGGACCATAAACCATTGAACAAATCATTGATGGATGTTATGCTATCATCTACACTACAATATGTCCCATCACGCTTTATAATGCTACAGACAACATTAAGTCTGCTATTCTTTAAATCTAAATATTCTTCTGTACTAGCAGGAAAATAAAATTTTATTAGAGGATTATCTCTAATTGCAGTGAGTGGTTTATGGTCTCCACCATAGTTGTTTCTAAAGCAGTTTACATTGGTGGCATACGAGATCATTCCAATAGAGAAAGACTGCATTAACACGAATGAACATGAATGATTGACATTTTTATTTCCGAAATATATCTTTTGATGCTGTTTTGTCTTCTGACAACTTACTTTGGTTTGCTTGGTTTTAGCACTAAAAACTTCTCGAGCTACACGACAAGTCACGTCTTCAGCCATATTCTTTGCAGCCTTCTTAAGATGTGGTCAAGAATTTTAGCTCCTACCTTAATGAGTGGAACAGCTTTACTAGCCAATGCTCCCACGAACGAACCAATACCATCTCCATATTGCATCCGCACACCTTTAAATCATGGAAAATCTCCACCCACTTGATGACGTAGATCGTGTCTATACGCTTTCATAATGGTTTTTGTCGAGTTTACAGATCACTCTTTCAGTTTGAAATGTAACATTATGACCTATTTCATCCTTAATGTTGATTTCTATCGTGTCAAAGTTTGATGTGTTAACAGGTTCGTAATGAGGTTCTCCATATATTTTCATAATAATCACCATAATGAACCTGAACTGGAGAAGAGCGTAGTAAAGGAATAATAATCTCCAACTACATGTGGCTCGCAAATACTCCAGTACACATAAAGTGTATAAAGCCCCTGTTTCATGTACAGCTGCTTCATGTACAGCAGGGCCAGATTGTCTATACCAATGATTCAGTATAAATCCTACAATCTCAGTTAATCTAGTAGAAAGGACAATTTCATAATAAAAAACTCTTCCTATAATTTTATCATATTTCAATCGAATAGAGTGTGCATTAATAGATAGTTGTAAGCCTTATTTACTCCAGTAGATATTTCAGATATGAATCGACAGAACCATATGGTATGACAACTTCATGAGTCATGTCATTTAATGATGAACGACAATGAATATAATAGTCCATTCCTTGTCTCATTGTGGTCCATGTGTGTGGATATTGAATTTCAGCTAAGGTCACTTCATATTTACATTTTTTCGTGCATGACTCGCGCCTTTGACTCTGCGTGCATTGCATGCACCGCGTACGCTGCGTGCATGGTCCACATTGTTGCTGTGTATTACTTCACCTTCACAACAAGCACTTGCATGCCTTATTTTACAGGAATATGAGTTATAATTTTGTTTTCATATTCTTGACAAGAGCATGACTCTCTTTATTTTAAATTTTTTTCCATCCTTTTGGATCCTTTTGTCTTTTTTGACGCTGTTTCATTTCCTTTGCAATATCTTCACGAATTGTCCCTTTGCCAAAAACAGTTTTTAAATATTGGCATCCAAACATATTTCAAACAAATTGGGTTATTCATCTTTGGGGCTTGCTTCAATATGGATTTAGTACTGCTACGTGCTATAAATGAAGAACTGATTGATTTACTTGAGTTCGTTGAGATATCTTACGTTCAATACCAAACTGTTGTAATTCTTCTTCATACACGATCTTATTTACATAAAGGTAATATGTATCGCTTGGTAGAATTCCTGTGCGAATACGTAACTTATCTTCTGTCTTTGGTTTTAAATGAATGAATAACGAACCATGAAATTTACGCGTTGCATCTTGACATGCTTTAATGAGAAACTGAGATTTTCCTGGATACATCTGCCGAGCCAATTACTGATCTGTTGACTATTTCTTGGATTTTTAAAGAGATTAGTATAATCTCTAACTAAGCTAATATTACGCACTTCTTTTCCACAGTGAAACAGATTGTGTACGCCGAAAATAATGCTTAGATTTTTATGGCTGCTTCCAACACTAAACATTTTTTCCTTTCATTTTCATTTTTTGTTTGCTGAACACTATGGTAAAAAGTGGTTGAAATTGACACAGTAGTTTTGAAGTGATGCTCATTTGAAGTTGCCATGTATGCTTTAAAAACTACACTCCCAAGCTTTTAGAAAACACCTGCACTGGCAAACTGTGAAAACGAAACAAAACAAAACAAAAACAAGACAGAAATAGAAATGCTCTTTTAGAAGGGTTTCACTACTCTATGACGTCATTGATCACGTGAGAGAGTGGACGATAATAAGAGGTTTGATGGGGAGGGTACTGTACTGGGAAGACGCACACAGCCAGAAATGCTCTTGTAGAACGAAACTCTATGACGATACTCTATGCCGACACTCTATGGCGTTTTTAGAGCGAGAGCACATTGTCCCATACACACATGCATTAGGACAATACCAACGGTGTCGAAGCCACACTGTGTGTTCATTATATGGGGGGTATCATTCAGTTTCCCGATACTACCACTACTGTCACGTTACAGGGAGATGTAAACAGGTCTTATCTCCTCGAAAGTCATGACATGTCATTGGCACATCTAACACTTAACATGATTCTATCGCCATTACTCGTTTTCGAAGCCGTATTTTGTTTATAGTATCGCTGTGTTCTAACGAGACTCTGAGTGAAGAAGCCTGTCGAGAGGGTACCAGCCTTATGGCTTTAGTCGAGGACCCGGAGAGGGATGACTGGAAGCAACGGGTCTTCTCGCAGAATACTAGGGAAAGCGAGGTAATTCATACGTTCATTCAGAAGCTCCGCCCTCCCCTCATCCAAAAACTTTACTATAAATTGATTGACATACCGATGCATTTGACCTCAAGTGAGCAGTTATTTGGCAACGAACTACCTACAACCACCCTACTTTGGACCGTGGTCGTTTATCGATATTTATTTGGCAACTAACTGCCCGCACCTAGCCCAACGTGGACCGTGCGGGAGAGAGAGAGAGAGAGAGAGAGAGAGAGAGAGAGAGAGAGAGAGAGAGAGAGAGAGAGAGAGAGAGAGAGAAGGAGAGAGAGAGAGAGCATTTTATGTGTGTTTTCTGAAGAACAGAACGAAGTGTTCTCCTATCTGAGCGAGGACATGCTCACATTTAACCTCGAAGCTGTTGTGACCTTTTTCAAGTTGAGCTCATGGCATAATGAAAGAGTACAGGTTTTTGCAGCGTTTGTTGTGGTTTATTAAAATTATTTCTACAAAAATCTCTCTAGATATTTCGTTTCTATATGCTTAAGCTGTTAATTTAAACCAAATTTAAACCCTTTTACTTTCATTTGATGCTTCTGCAGGATACAGGTTATCCGTACAACGTGATGGGATTTTCAATGCGCGACACTGACTTCCGCTACTCTGAGTGGGTACGATTTAACTTTCGTACGAACGAACCGGACTGGGACACGATGCTGGGAATAGAGCTATACGACCTTAACCATGATTCAGAAGAGACCGTAAATATCGTGGACAATCCAGCTTACCAAGAGATTGTTGAGACAATGAGTGATCAGTTGCGCCGTGGCTGGAGAGATGACGCTATTAACCAACCAGAATGATTAATGTGATGATCTTTGTTTTAAGGCAAAATTAAAGTAAAGCAAATTTGTTGAAAAGAATCATACATGTTCTTTGCATGCGAAAGCTATCGCCTATTCTAAAATTTAGAAGTCGTCATGTTACATAACGAACAACATGTAAAATAACGGATGAGTGTGCTTTTAATTCTAATGAGCTGGAATGAATAGTTTGGATTTGTGGTGAAAAAGGAAGGGACAAGACGGGGCTTTGCGACAGTTATTTTCAAAACGAATCTTAAGACATACAGTCTCCTTCCGTAGTACCGCCATTCAATGTACCACCAGACCCGTTTTTCCTCATGTAATTCTCCCGTGATACCGCCACATTTGCTTAACGCCATCTTGGGGAACCAAATTGCGATTTGATGTAAGGTATTTTTCACTCGTACCGGCATCAAATTTCACCGAAAAATTTTGCCATTGTTCCCAGTCCGAAGTATTACTGTACATTACATTCGCCTTCTTCTATTAGATGACCTGCGCACTTGACCGTGGTTTAAACAACAGGGGTTGCAATGCAACAAAAACTCACTTGAACACAAAGATTTTGTACTCCTCTGTTCGTCAAAGCCAAAAGTGGAAGTATCCTGATGTGCTACTCAAACAGTTAGTTGCATTACTGATAGTTAAAATGTCAGATAAAATTTCGAATTTATCATAAAATAATCCATCAAATGCTTTCGAAGCAAAAACACACATTCTGACGCTATTTGGAGTCATCACAAAAATCTCTTAAAATAAACGTATATCTAAAATCAGAGTGGATTATTGAAAAAAATGTCTGTACAGGCAGCTAAGCAAAAATCAATCCTTGTTTTTTTACGAGAAAGTAAAACTCTACTTCAGTGACTGCTTCGATGGTGACTATTAGCATAAACAGTTGCAAAATTTTGCATTCAGAACCGATGTGTAATTTCTGTTTGCAGCAGACCAAGAGAAAAATGTTAAGTTGTAACACCGCAATTCTTCTCGAACGAGCTATGGCTGCACAACAAGAGTAGACTGTACTTGCCTTAGAAACTGAGATTCAAATATTGCTGCAAATATTCGGTACAGAGTCCTGTTGTTGATAGGCTGATATGCCATCGCGAAGTGAACCCCCTATTGCCCTATGTTTACTAAATAATCTTGGTACAATAACTCGCACAATTCGACAGTTAAACGGGTGCAGGTGCGCCAAATAATCATAAAAAATAATAAAAATAATAATAAGAATAATAATAATAATAATAATAATAATACCAAAAACATAGATTAGGCTCACAATGTCTCCTTCAAACCAATTAAATTATTGCCACAAACGCGGACTCATCTATTTCACTCCTAAATATGTGTTTAGTTTAATTTTGAAAAGCTCTTTTGATAAAATTGTATATTTATGAGTACAAGGTCCTGCAGTCATAAAATGAAAAACTAGAACCACACTAAGGCTTGAATAGCCTGTGCATGATGTTTTTTGGAAACTGTTTTGGGTGGAGGCGGAGTGCAGTTTTGCGGGACCCCTTCTAGCCCCCAAACCCTCTTTCTCTTTATTTACTACAATTGGTCATCCTTGATGACAGATTTTTACTCTAGATTTAATCCCCATTCTAAGCCTAAATTGGACACACATGATAACATATACACTGCCACCCCAACCCTTCAAACAGGGCCGGAAAAAACTTAATGAATTGTTTTTGTTTTACAAAGACTATTATCTATATTTTTTTACTGTAGCAAGAAACAAATGATTTTAAAACAAAACAATCAAGAATCATTTTATTGCATACTCTATTTAAATAACTGTTTTAGATAAATATGTTCAGTATCTGAATTAACATTTGCCCCAGTCAGCTAAGCGAGGTGGGGGTGGGGGGGGGCTGTGTCTGCCATATATCCCCCTGACTTATCCCCCTGACTTAGATATAATTCGCTTATTTGATGCATACACAAAAGGCCATGCGAGAATGTGCTAGCGAGAGATACCGCCAACTTGTTGCTATGTGGGAAAACGTCGTGTACCAACGGTGAAAGAGAGTAAGTCGAGCCGGGTATGGGGAGTTAGCTCACGGAGTTTTTCTTCCTTAATATATCATTTGCGCTGGCTATTATCACGTGCTCGTGCATAAACAGAACGTCACCGTGGTACACACACCAATTTCCTCTCCAGAACGTCCTCGAGCATGTCAAAATTCACAACCATTCATTGGCTACTGTCAAAATGCGCAACCAATGTAAAGAAGAAACCCCGGGAAGGAATGATCCCGAGAATGGGACCAACTCACAAATATGACCATCCCGCAAATGGCATACGATGGTCGTGTGTTTAACTGTGAAATTTATGTTGCGACAGGGCCATTTGGAAACATGTAGAAGCCATATGTTTAGCCTATCTGCAATTATATAGTAACAAGGAAATTTTCAGTTCCAGTTTGAGCTGTCGGTTACCATACGGTTTAGTTTATAAACATATGCTTAACTCCATAACCATATCCGGAATAGCATATGCAATGATATGTCCAACGTGTGGTAACACATGACCGATGAAATAACATAACACACAACATAATGTACACGTTGCTGAGTAACCGAGTACTGTCCTCGTTTTATACATCACATCCAAATTTATAAGTGCAAACAATGGTTTGAGTTAAGAAACTATAACGATGAAAACATTTGTCTAAATTCGGTTGCTTACTTATAAGATTCATCTATAAAAATCGCACTCTGATGTTATAGCATGGGAGCATCGCAGTTGTACATTTTAGATAAATTCTTCATAACAATATTTAAGTCGCGGGGTACACTATGCACATTATTATTGAAATATCAACACAGCAGAAGTTAGTTTGGGACAGGTGAGGTGACTGATATGAGGTATACAAGCATACAATTAGTATATAATTATGCAAGTTGGCCTCAAGTACTTCTAGACTTACCAACATCTTTTTTTGCCAGATGATTTCTCAAATGACCAAAATACAAGTAAGCTTCAATTTTATTTAGTAAAAAGTTAAGTTCTGCTATTTCATAAAAATTAGATGCTGTTTTTCATGAAAGGCGTGGCTACTTGAATCATGGACTGGTTAAGACGATTTGTCAAGAGCACTCGGTTGGCGCTGCTCGCAATGCTATTGTGCTCCGTGAAGAGCCAAGACTATAAAAATGTCCTATTCATAGTTGTTGACGATCTCCGACCCCAGCTTGGTGTCTACAGTGGCGATTTCGCCCCTACACCTGTGTCGCCCCCGATGCATACGCCAAACATAGATTTGTTAGCTTCAAACAGTTTGTTACTCACCCGGGCGTATGTTCAGTTCCCACTATGCGGACCAAGCAGGTCTTCCTTCCTGACTGGACGCCGACCGGAAACGACCCAGGCGTATGAAAATGGCCACAACTTCCGGGATGTCGCAAACTTTACAACACTTCCGCAGTTTTTCAAAGAGAATGGCTATTTCTCCACTGGGCTTGGCAAGATATTTCACAGAGATCATGACGAACTTCAAAACTGGTAATTAATTTCTATTGTTTAATGTCTGATTAACGTTTAACGTCTGATTAACGCTGCGAAAAGGTTGTAAATGACTTCTATCTCCCGGTATTGTATACAACTTCCTGTTTTATATATTGGTCCATTTTCGAAACAACCTGTCTTGGCTTGATAACACAGAGTGACGACATGATGAGGTTGTTGCTTTTATGTGGCAATGTCGTAAATATAACGTCAGTTTGTTCAGCGCGTGTACAATTTCGATTTTCCGACCTGCATTCAACGCTACACTAAATATGTTGATTAGACGTCAGGTAAATTGAGGCTTTAGTTGCGATCAAAAGCAAACGTTGTTTACATGTTGTCATTTGGACGGGTCGACGTCGCAAGCTCAAATTAGCGTTGGGTCAACGTAAAAATGTTTACAGAGCAGGCACAATTAGATAATTCTGAGTGGGCGCTTATCACTGCTGAATTGCACAGGATTAGTCAAGCCAGTCCTGATCAAATCCTCAGTATTAAAAAGGTTAGCTTATACACTTAGACAATGTATGTTCGTGTGCGGCGAATTTAGTCGCAAACATGTACCACTTTGAATATGTAGGTCGGACGACTTTTACGATCCTGAAGATCCATATGACTACATTGAAAATAGTTGGCAGGCCATAACCCCCGAGCAAATCGCCGAAAATCCACTGCTGGATCAATTGATTGTCGAAGAAGCTATGCAACGCCTACGCAACCTCGCGCCCGCTGCAATTAGTGGCGAACAACTCTTCTTTATGGCTGTTGGATTCAATAAGCCCCATTTGAAATTTGTATATCCCCAAGAATATGAGGAACTGTATCCAGAAGAGATAATACAAATGCCTCAGACTCAGAGTGTTCCCATCGGCTTTCCCAGCGTGGCCTGGGACAGCTGTGCGCGTCTCTGTGATCTGCCGGATATCAACGAAACCTGCGCTTATAACGAGTCCGTCGGCGAAACAAAGACACTGGAATTACGGAGGGCTTACTACAGGTGATTAAGATGGGCTGATGTTAGTTCAGTAAAAATAGTCTTCTTTCTTAACCATCGGTCGCAAATAAAAAATGACCCGACCAGGTCTATATGAAAAGAAAGGGGTCGACCAGTCGGTGTGTAAAATTTTAAAGTAAAAACTATGTGCGTGGAAGACCGAAAAATATCGAAAATACCTTTCATAAGAGAGATTGATTCCAAAACTTTTCAACTTATAAATTAATATTAGAAGTCCGACGGCATACTGGCGTTTTCTAAAACCGTCAGACCATAATTTGCGAATAAAAAAACTTCAAAAAGTAAAATATGGAAAACATCGCCTGCCGTCCATGTCATTTTTTTAAATATTTTGATGATAAACAAGATTATTTTTCTTCCTGATCGGAGACGTCTTCTATGTTGCTTTATTCATTGCTGATTCGTAAATAAAATTTCAAAGAAAATCTTCCTAAGATGAAGAAAGTACCCACAATGTCACCAAAATGACTAATTGTTAAGCTTGATGTCAGATGGTGTGAGAGCTACAATTAAATATAAAACTTAAAAAATACTTTTTAATAATTAATAAGCCACAGAAATGTTACGTAGACAGCTCTATAATCCATTTCAAATATTATAAATAAAAGCAGCGCTTTAAAAACATCAGCAGGTTTCTCTCAGAGTGATCCTTGTCATATTTTAATTTTACATTTAACAACTGTATATCTTGATTACAAAAGCTGTGTGAGTTACACTGATGGCCTTGTGGGACAACTGTTAGGGGAGCTAGACGCACTGGGCCTGCGCAATGACACCGTCGTCGTTTTCATTGGCGATCATGGCTGGGAACTCGGTATGTCATCTTGTCTTGCCTCTAGCATATTCTTTGCTCAGGGAGGGGGGGGGGGCAATTTTGAAGCCAGTTGCGGTTCGTGCAGAGTACCAAATTCGGAGAGAAAGTGGGTGGAGTAATTTTCATTTAGGACTCCTTGTTTCCTAAAATTATTGGCATTATAGCGAATTTCACCCCGCGTTTAGGGGTATTATTTGAAAACTAGCACTCTACGTTTACGGGCTGTTTTACAAAGTTATGGACACGTATGGTAGCTAGTAAGTACGTTAGTGCACCGCCACTCGGACAGGCATGGTGGACAGTTGGTATGTGAATGTCTCCCGGGAAACACATGATAACCTGTTAGTACGTGAGTGTCCCCAACCCCTGGGATGCGGTCTGCTTTGAGAAACAAATATGATTTATCTGCAACTATTTCTATGAGGGACAAAACTCTGTAATACCTTAAATCGTTTTGTTTGGCTTAATAAATATATTAGTCTTCGTGATCCATATGCTTGATCAGGTGTCTATTCACTTTTTAGACCAGCCCAGTACGGTCTGTTGCGATAAGACGGGATCTACCCGCGTCTGTGTGATTGAATGTGTGTATGCATGTACGTGTGTGTGAATGCATGTGTGTATGTATGTGTGCATGTGTGTATGTACGTATAGTTGTATGTATGTATATATGTATGTGCTTATTGTGTTGGCTCATCCTGCACTTTAAAATACTTTATCTTCATCCTGAACTATTCAATAAACAGCGAATGTATGAGCATGACAGCAGCTCCCCAGAAACCTGTATTCACTTTTAAGGTTAGCTATTCAGTTCAGTTAATTGTTTGGTGAATTATAGAAGTTTACTTTTCCTGTTAAGTGTAACTTTTATGAATAGAGCGGATTTTATTAATTGATTAACTAAGTTGCATTTTTATACGTTACCATCGAGAAAGTCGGGAACGTATTTTTTCACTCCTCAGGTGAACACAACGAATGGTGTAAAAAGACAAACTTTGAAGAATCCCTGCAAGCACCCGCTATGATTCGTATCCCTGGACTCACCGACGAGGGCCTCGTTACCACAAAACTCACCGAATTTGTGGACTTCTTTCCAACCATGGTCGAGGCTGCTGGTTTAGAACCATGTGAGGGAAACTGTACAGCAATTATCTTAGGGCAAAACCTAATTTTTATAAAGTTCTCAGTATCATTGCTCTACTGGACTTAAATATTGTTGCTTCTAATTATAAAGGTGATAGTTTTGTGCATGTGGGTAGGTGAGGGGGTTGCCACACTTTTATTTGCTCGAATACAACATGACTGAAAAGAGAAAATCGAAACTGGATCTGTATGCTGGGTTTCACATAAAACAACAGAAACATGGTTGGTATTGGATGCCAACAAAGTTTCTAAGACGCACAAGAAGAGTAAAGGTGTTCGTTTTAAACCATGGCAGGAACAACGGACATTTTGTCGCACACTCGTTGCAGCAAAATTCCATATTTTATCCCACAATCCGGCAGTAAAAAAAAAGAAAAAGAAAAAGAAAGCAAACAACATTTAAATGGCTGCTCCAGAGAAATAATCCTGGTGCTCCTTGAACCTGAACCTTTGGCGTGTTGCTTGTGACGTCAAGTTACAGGAAGGTGTAAAAAGTAAAAAAACCTTGCCTCCTTTAATGTGGACATTTGTAATTGAGACATCTAACAGGTAATATGATTGTCTTGCTGGTACTCGTATTCAAAGCCATATTTTGTTTTTAGTATCGTTGTGTTCTAACGAGACTCTGAGTGAAGAGGCGTGTCGAGAAGGGACCAGCCTTATGGCGTTAGTCGAGGACCCGGAGAGGGATGACTGGAAACAGCGGGTCTTTTCGCAGAATATGAGAGATAGCGAGGTAATGCATGTGGGTTCCGGACCATACCCTCTGGGACAATAACTCTCCAGATGACAGCCCCCCCCCCCCGACCCCGACATGGGGGTTGTTGTCCCAGACCAAATTCTCTATATGTTAATTCAGAAGCTCCTCTGCCTCTTCCCCAAAGAAAACCCACTTTCATAAAAATTAATTGATCTAGTGATGTACTTCACATCACATGAATACTTATTTGGCAACGATCTACCAACAGCCAGCCTGCCTTAGACCATGGCCATTTATGGACCAGTATTTGACAACCAGCTACCTACAAACAGCCTACTTTGGACTACTTTGGTCGTTTATGGACACTTATTTGGCAATCAGCTGCCTGCGTCTAGTCCACCTTCGATCGTGGTCGTTTATGGCCAGCATTTGAAAAATACTAATAGAAATTAAATAGCGAATATTTAATTGCGGTCAATATGACCTGTAATAAGTCAATATTTGCTTTGCTTTTCTTCATTAGCTGTTAAGATATAAGTATTGGAATTAACGTTTTGATGTTGTATTTGTGGGTTCTGTGGAATGCTATAAGATTTGAGAAAGAGAGGAAAAACAATGATTTGATGTGTTTTTCTGAAGACAGAATGAAGTTTTGTTTTGTTTCAACATAAAAACGGAACGAGGGTGGGCATTCAAACTTGAAGCTGTGGTGACTTTTTCCAGTTGAGCTCATGACATAATGAAAGAATGCAGGTTTTGACATCGTTTGCTGAGATCCTTATGGTTTGTTAAAAACATTGTTTCTAGGCAAAAACCAGTTTGCATATTTCTTTTCTAAATGGTTAAGTTTTAAAGGTAAACAGAGTAGATATATTTTGATTTTAAATCAAAATAAGAGTTTATTTATTGGATACAAACCCTTTTTACATGTATTTGCCGCTTCTGCAGGACTCAGGTTACCCGTTTAACGTTATGGGATTTTCAATGCGCGACGCCAACTTCCGCTACTCTGAGTGGGTACGATTTAACCTTCGTACGAACGAACCGGACTGGGACACGATGCTAGGGACAGAGTTATATGACCTTAACCATGATTCGGAAGAAACCGTAAATATTGTGGACAATCCAGATTACCAAGAAATTGTAGAGACCATGAGTGATCAGTTGCGCCGTGGCTGGAGAGATGACACTATTAACCAACCAGAATGATTAATCTGATGTGTGATCTTTGTTTTAAAACAAAAGTAGAATCAAAGACAAGGTATAAAGAAAATAATAAAGAAAATAATAAAATAATAAAGAAAATAATCACACATAATCATGTTGTTTGTATGCGAAAGCTATCTCGTGTTCTCATATTTAGAAATCTTCGTGTTACATAACGAACCTACTTACGAAATAATGGATGGGTGTATTAAATTACGTCCATGTTTTTATATAGCGCATAATCAATTTCCAACTGTCCATAGCGCTTTGCAAATGCTAGAAC
Organism: Protula sp. h YS-2021; assembly: GCA_949752745.1. Taxonomy (NCBI): domain Eukaryota; kingdom Metazoa; phylum Annelida; class Polychaeta; order Sabellida; family Serpulidae; genus Protula; species Protula sp. h YS-2021. The sequence goes on along the minus strand of OX457025.1, from coordinate 18,981,282 downwards.
CAGTAAGACCTAATTAAAATTAACATGTAATACTGAAAATAAAAATACTGATAGTTAGTAATACTGATTGAAAAGATGGCATTTTGGTCTCTTCTTATGCACATCTATTGAGTCGTTGGTGTTACGCATATTTCTGGGCTAACCGTTCCATAATTTAGGGACGGTTTGCCCAGTATACTGCACTGAAAGATCGATCACCACCGTATTTTAATGACGATGTAGGAGCTTTTAGCAATATACCATTATCCGATGATCTTAGGCCCGGTCTTAACACAGTCCTTACCGATAATAATTCTTGAAGATAGCGCGGGGCCTTGTTAACCTTGTTGTTACAGACAGGTCAATATTCAATGTAGAATTATGACCGGGTGTCAACATTCAATACAGAATTATGACAGGGGTCATATGTTTATTTCAAACATTTTTTAAGCATTTTTCAAATAATACATTTTATATTTAACAATTATTTTCATTCAATGTTTTCCTATTATTTATCGTTGTTATATAATTAGCACTGGATTGCTAATTAATAATGCTTAGATCTTTTTTAGATTTTTATTAAATATTGTGTTATATTTACAGAAATATATTACTGATTAGATATATTTTGCGCTATTCGCTATTATTCGGTGTATTTTTTAAACTTAACCTTTAACAAAATTCAAGTAAACTTACTAATAAATTGTTCAACATCTTTGTAAACTGATCCTGGCCAGAAGTACCGTGATGCAAAATTACGAGATGCCTGATCTGAATGACATGCTTTCAAAATCTGATCTTTTTCATTTTTTAAATAACTCGCAAAACCGATTTTCTGTGAGTGTAATGCAGCATTTCATCAACGAAACTGAATTTTGAAGTCTTGCGACTAAAACTTCTTTGCAGACTTGACATCTTTAGCTTCTAACACATGTTTTGGCCAAACTTTCGAATTTTACTTGAATCTAGAAAATTTGTTATGTCCTGTATCTCGTTCGCATCAATGTTGCAACTTTTGCTGTGATATCGATCACATTTTGTGAAGTTTATATACATTTTACCTACTCTGGATAAAATCTTCACTTCTCTGGACAGGAATCTTACCGTCTCAAGGGCATTCATAAACTGTTCAACAACTTGATCCAATCGAAATCCATTGCAATCAATTAGAATAAAATATTTGCAATTTGATAAATTGACCGGGGGTCACCTTACAGGTGGGGGTGGGGGTGGGCGGTCAAAATTCTGTACCACAAAATTCTGGCCACTCTGTTTGGTAGACGTGGAGTTTAGTTATGTGGGATCTCCCTCGACCCCTCCCCCCCCCCCCCCCACCAAACGCCTCTTTCTCTTTATTTACTACAATTGACAATCCTTGATGACAGCGTTTTGCCCAGATTCAATCCCCATTCTAAGCCTAAATTGGACACACATGATAACATATACACTGCCACTCCAACCATTCAAACAGGGCCGGAAAAACTTTTATGAATTGTCTTTGTTTTACAAGGACTATTATCTGTATTATTCTTTGACTGTAGCAAGAAACAAATGATACTAAAACAAAGCAATCAAGAGTCATTTTATTGCATAGTTCACCTAAATGAGTGTGCTTTAGATTAATATATTGAGTATCTGCCATGGTCTTCGAGCATTTTCAAAAATAACATTTGCTTTAAGCAACTGCACAGGCATTGGGTAAATATATTTTGGTTTAAAGTCACGCAATTGTTCATAAACTAATCAAAGTTGGTTTCTCTTAGAAACAGCTTAGATTATTATGCTTTTCTAATTGATGATATAAAACATAAATGGAAAAGTTACATGACTCAGTGACATTGTTGCAGAGAATGCACCCGGGGAGGAGGGGGGGGGGGGGTACTTACGCACAAATTGGTTACTAAGGTTGTCCATGAGTTTTTAGAATGACCTCTTAACATGCAGAGTGCTAAGTTTATAAATAATACCCACTTTTTAACCAAACGCGGAGTGCAGTCCCAAAAGAGCTCCCCTCCTCCAACTCATAGGAAACGAGGAGTACTGAATGAAAATTGCCTCTTCCCTTTTTTAACCAAAATTGGCACTAGGCGCTGACCTCGTCTGACCTCAAAATTACTCCACCAACCCTCTTTCTCCGCTTTTGTTTGACAAGCATGGTAACGCATCTGAGACAAAGCCCCCCCCCCCCCCCCCCCCCACCCTGGTAGAACGTTGTTCTTTAAAAGAAACACGAACTTACAATACACGCACCCTGCTGCTGCACTTAGCGCTACTGTTATCAAACACTGATTGCAGTAATTTATGTAACTGGACATATATATCAGAAAACGCAATATTATGAAACCAATTGTCTACTGGGCCATAATATGTGAAATTATGAATTGGACAATATGTTGTGATCCAATAGTGAACATTTGCTCCCTTCATCTAAGTAAAATGCGAGGCTCTGAATACCATATATCCCCCTCCCACTCTTGACCGTAATCCGCTTATTTCGGGAATACACAGAAGTCACTGCGAGCAGGTGCTGACGGAAGATACTGCCGACTCATTGCCATGTGGTTAGACGTCGTGCGACCATCGGTGACAGCGAGTAACCCGGCTATGAGGAGTTAGCTCCCTTCCTTAATATCTCTTGGGCGCGGGGGTGAGCTCTGGAGCTGGTGCATCAGCAGCTATCATCACGTGCTCGTGCATGAACAGAACGTCACCGTGGTACGCCACTTCCTTCTCCAGAGCGTCCTCGAGCATGTCCAAATCTACAACCATCCTTGCTTCTGTCAAAATGCCAATGTAATAAGGAAATCTCGGGAAAGAACCACCCCGCAAATGAACCCAACTGACAAATAGGAACTGCAAATTGGTCCACCTCACAAATAGGATCACTTTTCGTTAGTCCCGTTCTAAATACTTTACATTATTAAGAATCCCACATTTAAGCATATATAAGTATACATGTGAACATTGCTGCCGAAATTACTTTTGTCATTTTTGAGAAGTTTGGATAATCTTTTTTGCGCGGAGAGGTTAGAAATGGTAGTTACGAGAATTTATCTTATGTTCTTTTTTTAAAGTACAGGTAATAAAATTTGAGCACATAACAAACAAGTGATATAAAAAAAAATACAAAAAGTCAACCTCCATCCATGTTTGTTCTGAATGCAGCATTTTTCTTTACGTCGACATGTAACCATCTATAAATGAAAACAACACATAAATCATTTACCACACAGATACTGTTGAGAAAGGACACGTTATTTTGATTGAAACAATCACAGATCATAAAACTATGTTTTGCATTAAGCGATGTCAGAAAACTGCTGGATAACACTCCTCCGAAGAATGCCCTGCGTCTTTCTTTTTCTTCAAGTTGATAATTTTTTATATATATTTGGGTGTAAGGGTCAAATTAGATTTAATCAAATAGCTTAAATCAAATCAGTGTCCAGTGCTTAATAAATGATATTTTAAAAGAGAGCCGACTGGCTGAGTATTTTTTATATGATGAAAACATTCCAACCTAGCATATATCATTTATACAGAGAAGGAAAGACGTATAGCATTTGGTGTTTGCTTACAAACAAATTACTTACATATCCAGGCAGAACGGAAAGAGAAGAATTCCACTTCCGACCAAGAAACAAAATCCGGCGAATTGATCAATAGTCATAGGATATAGAAAATAGTCATAGAGGGCGCTGCTACCCAGGAGAGAGATGGTCTCAAGGGCTGCCATCAGTGCAAACGTTTTACCTAAAGTAATACAGAACATGCGGTGCTTTTGAGGCATCGAGATTGCAGTTTTGTCCAGACACGTTGTCAAACTCTGTAGGGGACCAAGGCTTTTAGAAATTTGCAGGGTGATATATATATATATATATATATATATATATATATATATATATATATATATATATATATATATTGCAGATCTGCAGTATTGTTTATTTATTATTTTTCAAATCGTGCAAACATTGACGGAATGACACTTTGTCAAATATTGATAAAAATTCAAACATTTTGCATCGGGACTTGGCAGTTTTGTCTAGAGAAATTTTCAGAAGCTTTTACGTTGTGTTTGAAAGTTTGAAAGAGTATCAGGAAATGTTTAAAAACATTTCAGATGTTTCAAACGGCGCATTGTCATTCAGTAATCAGACTCCATTCCAAACTTGCACACTTTGTTTGCAACTCGGTATCAGTTTGCGGTTGTTCTGGAACTGTCTGCCTTTTTTTTCCTTTTTTTTCCCTTAGATGGTTTCCAGAAAGCTCCTACACAATTTGAAGGAGGAAAATAAAAATAGGCATACTTGTAGAGGACGATACGGTCTCGGTGAATCCGTATTTTTTTATCTCGACGGTCAAGATCAAGGACAAATTGAGGTCAAAGTTATTTTTTTCTCCAAAATGGTTTTCAGAAAACTCCTCCTAAGTAAAAGAACGATTTTGAGCTCATTTTCGACCCTTTGGGTCCAAACGTTACATAAGAGGAACCTCTTTAATCTTGACCGTTACGGTCACGGTCAAAGTTAAAAAGCGGAAGCTGATCTTTTTACGGTCATGGATAGACCGATTTTGAGCTCATTTTCGACCCTTTAGTGCATAAACAACGTAACATAAGAGGTATCTCAGTGACCTTGACCTTGTCGAACCCGGTCAAGGTCTAAATCGGGAAGATGATCATTATATTTTTGATTTTTTACTCATTTTCCATTCGTTTCTCCGAAACGACGACAAAGATTGGGTAATGGGTGACTTTGAACTTCTCGGTCATAATGTAATACAAGCATTTTCTTTTGTGGTTTCCTGCAAGTGGGTCATTCCGCTATCTGGCGGAATTCGATCTAGTTCGACTGTGCTCCTCCACGTCAACATAAACAAAATGAAAGTTGCTAAGGCACCTTGTATCTTATTCAACTATGTTGTCGTTGGCAGAATAAACACAAGCCACAATTTTGCAGCGAAGAACAAAATAAATGTTGAGGGCATGTAAAAAAATTAACAAATTAAAATTTTTCACCAGCTGTCCGCCGTATTTTGATAGAATCGTAGTGCCAGTTCGTGTCTTATTTACCCTGAAGTCGCCTGGGCACCGTCATTTCACGGTTTTTTAAACTCTAGCAATAGCTTATCTCCGCATTCAAACAACTATACCATTTTCTGACCCCCCAAGCCATGATCAGAATAATGGCTTGAGTCCTTATGTACGGGAAACTTTCTCCGGGTATGGCAAACATCTGTGTGTGGGTCCTTTTCTTCGCGGTTTCCTAGAGTGGGTATGATTTTCTCATGAGGTGTTTTTCTAAGGGGGATTTTCTTCGGGATTTGTATAGAGATGCTCTAAGGAGCAAACCTAGTTTCATCCACATTAATGAAATATGGTTTTTGATTTGTATATCGAAGATGTCCAAATGTGAGGAATAAGTGAAATAATAACAGTGATAATAAAAAATATTAATAATAATATGAAAACCTCACTCTGAAATGGAATGCTTTTATATTTGTAACAACTTCTAACTGCACTCACATCAAACAGCTGTCACCTCGTGTGTACACGATAAAATGACTGCTTTTACTTGACCTTTTAATTCATGTTAACCTTGATAGCTTGAGACAAAAGAATGTTTTGTCTTTCGAGAGGATATTGTTCACAAAAAATGTGCACTGATGTATTCAGAAAATATCAGTGAGTTTGTGGATACACTGTATTAATTTTTACCCATAGAATTCTCGTTATATGAATTATGAAGAAACAAATGCGAAGTTGTTTATTTAAGCCAGAACTTATTTAATCCAGTTGGGTGTTGGATGTGATTGGCATTATTTACGTATATCAATATGAGTTATCGAGGCACACACCCCAGGAAACCAGGAATGGGGGGGGGGGGGGGGGGGGTGGGGGGGGGTGGGGGGGTGGGGGGGGGGGGTAATCCTCCACATGCTTTGGGTGGAAATGTGCGGCCGAAAATCCTCTCTTTTCCACTCATAGTCAAAGATCGATTTTGATTCTTTTTTTTTCTTTTTTTTTTTTTGGGGTGGGGGAGGGGGTTAGGGTAGGATTGTGTGTGTGTGTGTGTGTGTGTGTGTGTTTTCTTTGGGTCGGGGGGGGGGGGGGGGTTGGTGTGATTGTGTGTGTGTTTTCTTTGGGTCGGGGGGTTGGGGGTTGGGTGTGATTGTGATTGTGTGTGTGTGTGTATGTGTGTGTGTGTGTGTGTGTGTGTTTTCTTTGGGTCGGGGGGTTGGGTGTGATTGTGTGTGTGTGTGTTTCTTTTCTTCTTTTTTTTAATTTAGCGATCTTCTATCTTTTAGTAAAATTGCGACCTATTTGCCTACTGGGGGTTTCCGAAAAAAGCCCAGGGCTTCTATTTGGAAACTGGCCAATTTCAGGCGCTCATTTAGAAACCAAATAGAAGCTCCGGGGCTTCTATTAGGAAACAGTTTCCTAATTAGAGCCCCGGTGCTTTTATATGGGGGGAGCTTCTTTTCGGAAACTCCCGGTACTGACGACAGGTCATGCCATCTGTTTGCTTTTTCGTGACGCTCTCCTCATACAGTTTTGAGCCTATTAGTTTCTTTTCAAGCTCTCAAATTGCCGTGTTTTCACTTGTGAACCCCTATTTTTCACTGGGAAACTGTCGATTTTGACGCTTTTGGTTTGACTAATCTGCACTTTTATCCCTCAGTGTTTACAGATCTGCAGTCTGTGAACTTTACATGTGGTAAAATGTGTAATATTTTCGATTGTATGTCGTGCTCGCCCCACCCCCCTCCCCACCCCATCAAGTTTCAGACTTAGTACTCTCCCTCGGGGCAGGGGAGGGGGGGGGCGATTCACGCGCCAACTGGTTGCCATGCCTGTCCATGGCTTTTTAAAACGACCCTAAATGCGAAATGCTGATTTCGAAATAGCACTCTTTTTTTAACCAAAACGCGGAGTGCAGTTCTGAAAGTACCACCCCCCCCAACCCCCACATGGAGTACAAAATGAAAATTAGCTCCCCTTTTAAACGAAATTGTCACTCCGCGCGGACCGCGCCTGACCTCTGTATTACTCTCCTTTCCCTGCCTTGTTTTGACACGCATGTAACACATATGATACCAAGTAGCTCCCCCCCCCCCGGTACTGCCCCTCCTTTATATCTCAGAAGAACGCGCATGACATCATATAATCAAACACTTACCCAGTTCTTCTCGTTTAACCCTGACTGAAAGGAGCCCGCGGATACACACAAATGTGGACGCAGATAAGATTCCAATCCAGCTTGCTACGAAACAAAGAAATTATTCTGTACTTGAGCTTTTAGTTTGTTCATTAGGTTTAAATACTTGACAGCATGTGATGTTACTTCTGCATCTAGAAAAGAACAACTGATTGTGTGAAAATAAACAGAAAATAAAATCGAAAACTAGAGGCTGGTTTCATGTATTTCTCTTGTCTCCATTTCTTCTCAACTTCCTTACGACACCTGTAAGTTAAAGACATAATTTGGGAACTATTGCAGAAGTCACTTACAGGCGAATGGCATCCAGGTTTTCGTGCTGAATGCCGTCATTAATTGCTGCGCTATAAGCGACAGATACGCACAGCCTAACAGCCAGGTGTCACTAATGCCCATAGTCTGCAACACAATTTCGAAAAATTCGAAGTTTCTTCATTTAACTCGGATCAAAAGAACAAGTGAAACTTAGTTAATGTAATTAACTATTAATTACTCCATAAGTAATACACGTATGAACTAGTATAAATGACGATTGTTTGATATTGGTAAAGACTTTTGGGAATCAGAAACCTCTGCAGAAAGGTCTGTCGAAGCAGTATTAATAGCTATAATAACAATATATTTTACTGAGTTTGAATTTACTTTTTGAGTGCTTGTTATCCTAAATGAAACCATTTATATAATTCTTTGTCGCATAGATGATGGGTAGGGTGTTTGTGTAAGACAAGAGCACAATTGGCACGGTAGCAACAATGTCGGTCTCATTTTATATATTCCGACCTTTTTATAGTTGTGATAAATTGTCGTTTTAGTATCGCTGGTCAGTTCTTATCTACCTTAAAAATACAAATAAAGGACCTATTTCTTAAGATGTACCTCATTGTTTTATTACATAAAACTTTAAAACTGAAGACAGATGAGTAGTGTAAAAACAAGAGTTCTACAACATTAGAGAATTTTTGGAGATACAATTTACCAGCAAATAAGATCCGTTATATTTTAATACTGTACCTTCAAGCCTGGTATGATACAAAACAAGCAAATAGTTTTGGCCAAAGAAACACTTCCTGAGTAAAATCCGTACATTGCCTGAGAGTAGGACAGAGGGGGGTGTCTCAAAAACAAGTAAGTGGCACTTTTAGTTACTGCAATAAAAAACATAGATGTAACAGGCTTTTATGAAGAAGTTTTATTTTTGATGCAACCCTAGCATATTGCGACTTGATTGGTGTTGCAAGACTGTAAAGGAGGTACATTCCTAGATTATTAAATGGTTTAGAACTCCAAATGTTACAGAAAACTAATTCTATTGCTGTAATTGAAGACCTACTTTTGTCACTTTGTCATATATATATATACATATATATATATATATATATATATATATATATATATATATATATATATATATATATATATATATATATATATATATATATATATATATATATATATATATATATGGGAATTAAATAGAAAATTTGCATGATCAAACCTTTGTTACTAAATGTTATAATATAACATTATACATGAATAATGTATAATGTTATATTATAATATACATATAATATACATGAAAAAAAGTTTATTAATTATGCCAATCAATTAATTAGTTTTAATATAATATTTCTGGGTTATTTTACTTACCTGTTCCCAACATTTCACCTATTAAAATTGCCATCAGCATTAAAAAATGTACCCTGTGGTTGTATTTACGCCGTTTGAAGGCTACCAAGAATACATCTCGCACATTTTCATAAAAATGTCTGATGCCTGATTTAGTAGCAACACCTTTCTTCTCCATACCTTGTGTTTTATTATCTTTTTCGGCATTAAATTTTATTTCTTTTAATCCAAATATGACAAAAAGTATACCTACAGCGTAAATAACTAGACACAAGCTATACACAAATTCGAAACTCGTCTCTTCGAGTAAAACACCACTGAATGTTAGAACAATTAGAGAGGCTAAACTTGAACATGCGTATAACACAGAAACGCGGAAAGTCTTATCGTCATCGCTGACGAAATCCGTAATATATGTCACTGTTCCCATCAATACAGTTGCATATCCTCCTCCTAACCCAGCGAACAATCGGCCAATCAACATGAATTCCAAAGGTGACTCTATGTATATTGAATTCAAAAGATATACACTAGCGTCGAGGGCACTTCCGACGAAGGGAATAAGTATTGGTACTTTACGTCTGTACCGATCGCTAAGCTGCCCGTAGATGAAAACCGACATGAGAGCAAGAGGTGTAAACACAACGGTTTCGTAGAAACGCCACTCTGAGGTGACCTGGAAATAAAGTATTATATATATATATATATATATATATATATATATATATATATATATATATATATATATATATATATATATATATATATATATATATGTGTGTGTGTGTGTGTGTGTGTGTGTAGTTTTGACATATATCTCTTCTTTTTGTATTATAATTAACATATGTTAGTTCATTTTGTGCAGTTGCAGTTTATATAGCGAAACGTTAAGATACCGAATTGGGTCTTAAATGAGAGAAATATATACCAGCTTCAATATTATACTGATATTAAACAATGAGTAAAATTTTTTGCTGTTAAACATTAACATATAACAGTAGTACTTTATTCTATATGCACAGAATGTCCTTTTAATGCCTGAAGCCGGAGGTCCGTATGTGGCAGTGAGCTGAAAGCAAAAAATAACGTTCTGCACATATAGAACATGTACCTCACTTCATTGACAGTTCGTCTTCGTATGCTTAGTTAAAGCGAGTATATGGCTGCTGGTGGTTTTTCCTATCATTTCTTTACGCAGTCTAGAAAATCTAGAACATTTATTAAAATTCGTACGATGCATTTTGTACTTCCCTTTTTACGTATCAGAGTACGATCTGAAAACTAGCATTATTAAAACAATTTTAATTTTATTTGCTATAGCTTACCTGTTCCACATGCTCTTCTTGCTCTGACAGGGACTCATTTTTGTTAAGGTTGTCGCAAATCCACTCATCATGATATAAGTTTATGCATACTTTCTTATACCACAATGCATTGTTTGTTGTGTATTTCAGTTCCCTTGAGATAACATAGAATAGCAAAGCAGGTTCTGCAGTAATTTTCTTCACAACTTGTATTAAAGATGTTGCCCCTTGAACCATATTTAAACATTCTTGCGTCACTTTGAAATATACTTATAATTACACTGTTAGCGACCGACTTTGTTGTTATTGCATTATGTTATTATAAACTGAATAGATAAAAAACAATACTTTAAAGATTGATAACAATAATCAGTATATTTTCCGGTTCTTCTATCTGAACGGATACAAAATGATATATATTCAAATATTTCAGTGAAAGGCAGAATCATTATAGCTGTTCGCGTAATTCCTTAGTGCACTGAATATGACGCAAGAAAAGACAAGTGCATAGGGCATGCACTTAAACCTGGAATGACCTGCGAAACTGCTGTCTCATTATAATGCAGCAAAGTTCAATAACGACTACAGTATTTAATGAAAGCATCAAGTCATTTATCATAAACAATCGTTCTTTTTGTATTTGATGTCTTTTCGGTGATAACCGAACATAAGACATAAAGCCTTATTATTACATAAAGAGGTAGTTGAACTAATGTTATCGTAATCTAGCCCCTAATCTAATCTAATCGATATTACAAACGATTTCTGTTCAACACTCTGACAAAAAATTATAATTGCTTAAAAATACAACATTGCAGTGTCGAAATAATAAGATGGCAGTGTCGGACAGTTATTAGTGCTTAAGTTTTAGAGATTTTCATGTAGAAAACGCCTATCATTAAGGAAAATGTAAAATTTTTAACTGATACTCTCTATGTTACGCGTATAGTGTATCGTGCAGTCATACTGACTAAATATTAGGCTTTGGTATGCTCAGCTAGCAGCACCACTTTTAACCATTAAAATTTCAATGAACAATAAGGTTTATTTAACACTTGACATGCTTTTGGCTTGCAAGGTGTTTCTGAATTTGTGCGAGCAGCCGTTGGTATCTTTTTTTCTTGACATTGAACGGATTTTTTGTGTCATCTACTCAGCTGACACTATGGGACCTAGGTAGAACTTGATATAAACGTGTGCATGACACTTTTTATTTTCTCCTTCGATTTTGTTTTCTTGTTTAAAACGCCATGTGAAAAGAGTGTATTTTTGCAAGTAAATGTGCAGCATTTATCGCACAGCACAGCAGAACACACATTTGCTTAGCTTTATGCGAGCTCTCACTGCGTAAATAGATAATACGGCGTATGCCTGACCAGCCAATAAAAATTAAGTCAACAAAACTCAAACACTATTCGGCTTATAAGACGTATACAAGCTGTGTTGCTTGCAATATATTATTCAAGAAATAATCCATTGAAGGAAGTATATTTGTCAAGTGTTTAATATTTCACTAGCGAAATGAGGTTCTAGTTACATGTATTTTACTATTATGCTATGTAATAGTAATTTTATTATGATGTGTATAACATGCACAAAATAACAATAATACTAATAATAATAATGAGATTACGCTGTTTAGGCATAAATGTCACATCACAGCGGTACATAAAGAGGACATTGAAATTATAGTAAAGCTAAAATAAATCTAAACCATTAACATTTAAAAGCATTCTTAAAGAGATGGTTTTCAGCTACTTTTTAAAGGTAAATAATAATACTGGGTTTCTCATATAAAATAGAAGCTCATTCCATACTCAAGAACCAGGTATTGACAAGGCACGGCATCCATAGCTTTTAAGACTGAATGAAGGTTCGACCTGGTAAATCGAAGCTGTCGGTGGTCGTATAGGAAGCCATATGGTCTTTCAGATACTTGGGTGCTAGTCCATTTTGGGTCTTGAAAACAAGAACTAAACCTTTAAAGTCTATGCGATCCCTAATCGAAAACCAATGAAGCCAATTTAGGGTAGGGGTTATGTGATCAAAGCGCCGTGTTCGTGGAGTAATTGTTCAGCGATGTTAAATAGAGCACCAGAGTTTCCTCTGCAGTTGAATATTTTACTATTGTAATAATCATTTTTGGCATTGTCTTTTGCTTTACCATAAACATTAGCTTTGTTTTGTATGCTATTTTGTCTACCTCAAAGTCGGTCTTTCTATATTTTTTCAACAATAGGGGCATGGATTTTTCAACAATAGGGGCATGCTTATCTAACGTAGATTGAAGCGCATGGTGGTAGTTTTCAAAGTATGTAGATCAGTAATTTGCTCAAAATTCGAAAATATCTCCATTTTTGACAGATCTTTCATCAGCGCGTGATATTGAATATCCTTTATTTTTCGGAAGCTATCGATTTTCGACAATTTCTGGTCTTGGAAATGAGAAACTAAAACTTACAACAAAATGGCCCGAGATTTGATCTTTTATATCTGGATCAAGTATTTTTGTGGGATCGTCATCTCTGCCAAGCACTAAGCCAAACGTGTGCCCCGGTTCATGGGTTGGAGCGTCTACATGTTGGGCCATGCCAAAGGAGTATGACAACTAGAGAAAGTTAAGTGTAGCTCGACTGGTTGCGACATCAACACGAATATTGAAGTCACCAACAAAGATTAAAGGAGGACCATTGAAACAGGATACTTCAATGATGGGGCGAAATTCCGATATAAATAGTTCCATAGAACATGATGGTGGTAGGTATACCACACCAGTTCGAAATGTCCATTTTGATGATTTTACTCTGGCTAAAAGAACTTCAAATGATGGATGATACTTTGTGGGCAGTAGTGGTGTCGCAAAATCGGTTCTTGAAATGATAGCAAGGCTCTCATCACGACCTTTTTCCGATTCACGATTTCAATCTCATATCCAGATGTAGTGAATTCACTAATAAACCAGTTATCGGATTTGCTATTACCTAGCCATGTCTCGGTTATGTAAAAAATATCCGGTGTTTTGACACGGATCAAATTCCTTATAGACTCATGAGAACTAGCATTCGCAAAAGTAAACTTGGTATCCTTATTGGTACCTTTATTCTCTGTATTTGCGAAGTTCACATCAATCAAATTACAGATATTCAGATACAGATATTTCGAATGCTTGCTGACATTTCTATCAGGTAATCTTTGTTTAATATCCAAAACTAAAATTGGGCCAATTTTGGTCAGGTTACATCCATTCGCCTTTCTGTTTTGTGCCTTATATTCGAAGCGATAGATATCCTTGTTTCAATGTCTTGACACATTATGGTACTAGAATCAATATCCAAGTAATGTACTAAGATTGAACTAGAGAGGTATGTAAGCATTAATATATCTGAATCTACTAAAATGACATCTGTTGTTTAACTTTCATGCTAATTAAGTACCTTAGCTCTAAAGTTCCACGTAAAATGTCTATCAAAGTCAATTTTTAAAATAATCTTTCCTTAACTATACAAATATTTCCTAAAAGCCTAAAAAAGGTGTTCAATTGCATCTAAAAATTATTATCATAGGTAATCAATACCCTTAGAAAAAGCTTATAATCATAGAATTTCGTGAAGCACGTTTCAACACATACAGTTGTATATATATATATATATATATATATATATATATATATATATATATATATATATATATATATATATATATATATATATATATATATATATATATATATATATATATATATATATATAGATCTAAAACCAGTCATAGGGAGACCATGCCTTTAATATAGCACTTAGGGAGACCATTTGTATATTTTTTAACTTTGAGTTTAGAAAGACAAAAATTACCAAAAAATGTTCCTATACGTTGTAGATAATGGGTGTGATTTTTCTTCTTGTCATATTGAGTAGCAAAAAATAAACAAAAAAGTTGGTCTACGTATTTTTTCTAGATTTTCCTTGGCATTTTAGGCGACCTGGCTAAAACCACGGAATTTCCCGGGTCTCCGTAAGTGTGTGGTTTAATGTTCTGTATATTTGGTCTCCCAAAGTAGCATATTTTGCTACTAGTTGGGTGTTTTTGAAGATTTATTTTAAACCTATGTTTATTATTATTGTTATTTGTTATGGATATGCATTGTGTATAAGTTATACGCATGTACGACAGCCTTGAGAGATGACACTATGCACATATTACCAATGACTGTGCCATTTAGTTCTACTTAGCATGCAAATATGTGCAAGATGCTTCATGTTTCTGGTTAAAATATTGTTACGTGATATTTAAACTCTGTAGCATTACTTAGGAAAGAAAAGAATTGAAGTAGTAATTAATGATAAACAAAATGTCTCTTCAAGTTGTATATATGGTCGCCTTAAGTCGGTTTATACACCCAGAAATATACAACCAGCAATAAGGAGACCATATATTTTTCATGAATATGTGCAAGATTTTTATATTATTAAGACAAAAAAGTGCTAAATGTTATTTTAAATTCCTTAGAAATCATTTTGGTAGGCAAAAAAAGAGTAATGAATATAAAAAAATGGCCTTTGAAGTGTTTTGTATAAGTGTGAAGCATAGTCCCCTTAAGTCGGTATACACACTATATATATATATATATATATATATATATGTAAAGTAGGGATACGTTTCATTACGTCATAATGTTTATTACGTCACAATGCATCTTGCTCTCAAGTGTTCGTTTCTTTGAAAAAATGCCTGTTTACAGTGCTAAATTATCCCTTTCTTCAATTTCCTGCTAAACCATGTATAAGCATGTTGAGCAGTTAAGGAAAAAAATACTGGTTGCTATAATATTTTTAAATACATAATATATAGCGGATCTTAAATAAAAATGGCAGTTTTCCCCGGTCTCCTTAAAGCTGATTTTTTGGCACTAATGTTTATACAAGGTATAAAGTTTAGGATCAAATTGAAAGCTTGTTATCAAGTTTCAACAAACAAATTTAATTTTAAACCAAAGTATGTTATGTTCGCTATGCCATAAAATCATTCGTTTTTTGTTTGCTGAGTAGTTTCGTAACGTTTAAACACGCTAAGAGTTAAGGAGACCTACTTTTGGTCTCCCTAAATTTTTGGTCTCCCTAATACTGGTTTTTTAGCAAAAATGGTCCCCGTATTGCTGGAGATACACTTCTATATATATATATATATATATATATATATATATATATATATATATATATATATATATATATATATATATATATATATATATATATATATACGATTTCACAAAAATTGAACACATTTGGCCGAAATGAAAAATAAAGAAAAAAATCGATTTCTGTGACATTCGAATTATCGGTAGTCCATTCCGGAATAGCCTACCAGAAAATATCTGGTTTCTTATTTGTTTCAGAATTCTTATTTAAATAATACGGTGTTTAAAGTATAACATGTAACAATCATTACAGCTTTGTCCCAACTTTGTCCCAACTTATATATATATATTCACTATGCTGCATAAACTGTACCAGTGTGTAAATAACATCTCCAAGATTACCCCTCACTGAACATCTTTAATCAAAAACGTACAAAAAATCAAATATATGTATAAGAAAATTAAAAATATGCAAAATACATTTGGTCCCGCTAATACGATATATATACCTGGTCCCAATTATGCTCAAAGCAGCCATATATATATATACATCTGTATGTATACGTACGGGTTGTGACTGTGCTTATCATTTTAAAATCGTATCGTAATTTGTTATGCCCAGATGTAAACGCTGCATATTTATTTATTTTGAACTATTCTTCAACATTAAAAAAATTTAAAGAATTATTTGAAGGATTTGAAATGAGACGCGTGATATTGATTTGAAGCTAATTATTATGGAAAATACACAAATTTAAACATTAAAAAGTAGCTTGTTTTAGTTGCAAGCTTTTAATAAACTTAATACCTGATAAGGCAACAAATCAAGTAACATTCACACTTTGTGTTAGCTGTGATATACTGAAACATAAGCTGTGCTTAAGAATAAAAATATTTTATCCAATAAGGCGATTAGAGCTGTTTCTTGAAATCAGCTGATGTTGAAGTTACCAGAATTTAAACAGAACACAGTTTCGTTACTTCAAGTAAAACATAACCTGTTGCTCCAGTGCGTGATTGTTTCCCCTAGGCATCTCGAAAGCATTACAGAACTAAAACGCTCTTTTAACTCAACAAAATAAATTGAAATCAAATGACTATTAAATAATAATGCCAAATTCTGCTTCAGTTGAAAGAAGCAAAACTCCAAACAAAATAAATTTGTATCTTATTTGAATTAACTTAATATTTTCTCTTATTTAGCTGCTAAAACTTAAAGCTTTTCATTTTTTCCATTGTCTTGAAACGCAAAATCAGTATGATACATAGCACTTCATACGTCATACTTGCTATAAAAGAGGACTGTAAAGAATTAGAATACTTGGAAGGTATCAGTCAAACAGGAAATGATAAAGAGAAGTATAGAAAGCAAAATGATATCACATTAAATATGTTAATATTCAAAACGAAAAGCGTACCTGTAACTGTATACAAGTTTAACAATGTAGAAAGCACATTTTTGTATAAAAGAATACAATCTAAAGTCTTGTTTTGTATTACCCAAATATTTCAGTCTAAATCATGTAAACCCATATTTGTGCACTAAAAACGTTAAAATTAAAGTTACGTCTTTTGTCAAAATTTAGTTTCATTCAATATTTGGCTAGTGTAGCTGAGTCACAAGTTGGTAGATGTGCCGGTGTGATCGTACGGTCCTCCATGTAAAGAATATCCTCGTTCAACGTTACATCTACTTCCAGGCTATCCTCTAATTTATCAAGATCTAAAATGAAATAATTGATTATCAAATCTTTAATTTGAAGAAAAATATATATTGATTGTCAAATGTAGCTTGAAACAGTCACTCTTAAACAAAAAAATCAAGAAAGATACATTTGATTTAATCAAACTACCTCAGATTTAAAATACTTTTATTTGTCTTCTCAAACTTTAAGTAGCCAAAATTAAGAACATGCTATTCCATAAAAGGTTTTGCAAATTATAACACCTATAGATATCAATATGGTTTAATATATAATAGAATCAAAATCATCTAATAGTATTAAAACACAATTATAGAAAATTGCAGCTTAGCTTACACTGAAAGATATTATACGAACGTTGCTGCAACGAGCTTTAGCTAATTTATAGCTGAAACACACATGCTTTGACTTTTGAGCACTTTAAAATAAGGAGAATTACATCCACTATAGTTACACAGTTCAATATTTCTTAATATATATATGTATGCTCACCCCCATCTACATTTCGTTTAGTTGCAAAATATTTTCTCAAATCAAAATGCAGCCATCTAAGGAATGATATAAATATTGATTACATAAGTACATAATTTATTTAATAGCACAAGTAGCACTCAAGTGTTAGTTGTAGTTATAAATGTTGTTTATGAAAAGTCAGTTCGATTTGTTAGTCGGCAAACTTGATTTTAGGCCAGGAAGGGGGCTATTCGTGAAGGTGATACTCGTCTCTCTGTCTGCCCGTCTATTCGTCCATCTACGACTGTTGCTCTCTCCCATACAATTTCATTCCTGTGATATTTTATGTATGAATGGCCTAACCTCGGCCCAGTGTCAAGGTCACAATGGCCGCTCCCTTGAATTTTCAAATCCGTTTGGGGGCTGATCTCTCTAAGATTACTTATTCATATAAAATACCGGCTAATTCATTTGCATACAAAGTTTGTGGAGATGAGTATTTATCAATAGATATTAAGGGAGGTTTAAAGTAAGGAATCCTTTTCTGTCGTGATATAAGGACAAAAGTTTCTAGTCCTAATGAAAATAGCACTGAGACTTTCGTGAAATGTTAAGGTTGCATATAGAACCCACAAAAGAGAAAATTTTATCAGCCATGTTTTTCGAATGCATACATCTACTATCTGAATTAATGCTTGATAAGTTAAAGATTAATCGATGTAAAAAAATGATTGATTTTTTAATTAAACATGGCATCCGAAAACAGGAGATATAATAAAATATAATATTTTTAAAGAACATTTGACCTATTCTATCAAATGCTTTCATAGAAATACAAAAGGCAAATTTTGTTCTTTTTGTCGTCCTACAGCGTTTTTTTGTAACACTAGCACCGGTACTTACGTATTAAGGCAAAACGGAATAACAAGAATGACGCTTCCTACTACAAAGCAGAAACCAGCAAAGACACCAACAGTTAGAGGATAAAGAAAATAACTATAAAGTGCGCTATTTGCTAAGGTAGCAAGATCTGACAGTGCCCCCAACAGCGCAAATGTTTTTCCTAAAAAAGTAAAACACAGTATTTCGCAAAACAAATTGTTTTGAATATTTTTCGCTTTGATTAATCTTATTTAGTGGTTAAAATATCAACTGCTTATTGCTTGTTTACAAACGTAAACTAGTTTATAGTTTATACGGTATAAACACATGCAACCAGGATAAAGCTATATTTTCGTTGGAAAAAGCAAACAATTCAAAATATGATAGAATTACAAAAAAAACCATATACTGAGATGCTTTAAATCACAGAAAAGTTACCATATCAAACAAAACACAAACAAACTTTTCACACAATAAAATGCTGAAAATATCCATCCGAATGCAGTATAAGCAAATCTGTTAAGCGAATTGTAAATGAAAGGCACCAGACCGAGTTTTTCTTTTTTTAATATTGTCATAAAAAGTTCCAAAGGAATGTCGGTTTAGTGCAAATTTGGCACTTTTCGAACGAAACCAAAACAAACCAATTCTTACGAGACACCAAATCTCACATAAGTGTAGATAACAGCGAATGAAATTTCTGCTGCAAATAACTAATTTTGTCAATCAGACTCAATTGAACACCACAACGTGTTTGTATTTCATTTAAAACATAGAAATTATTTAACGCATTCAGTTAAAACTTACTTCACTTCGCCACACTTTATTTAAATACCAACAAATATCTTTTAGTGAATGGAATGTATCCTCACTCACCGATTCCGGGAAAGCTTAGTAAACGTACCTCAATACAATTGAACGCTTAGTTTAAATGGTTCGGCTTTATTTACTGCTCAGCAAAGTAGCATTTCAAAGTGTAGGTTATATAAGAAATTTAAGTTTGCTTGCAAGGTTTTTGTTTATGGTAAAATGGGAGCATCTTTTCGTACCTAATTCTTGCCTGGTTACCAAAAGTGAAAGAAGGCCTCGAATGCATACAAGCGTGGACGGGCTTAATATTCCAACCCATGTTGCTGTTTAAAAATTGGTGAAAGTTTTATTAATATCAACGCTGAAATAAAATGTAAACACAAGCAAAATACGTGCTTCTTTTGATTTTGTATGATACCCACATCAGAATTACCACCAGAGCAATACAAAAGCTGTGAATCAGTTGCCTTAATAGAATAATGATAAAGATTAATGTTATTACCAAAATATTCTAATAAATGTTAGCCTTTTGATTCTGTATTATTTTGGTAAATTCTGCAAATGGTACGAAATCATTCTTGGCTAAAGCTACTCACATACAAATGGCATCCAAGTTTGGTAACTGAATGCCATGATCAATTGTTGGCCTATTAAGGAAAGAAGTGCACATCCTATCAGAAAAGTATCACTCAACCCTAACGTCTGAAAATGTCAATTTAACAAATCTGGTTGCTGAAATAAAGATTCAATTTCAAGAATGAAATCTTTCGCACAAACGGGTCAAAACTGTCAGTTTCGTTGTCAGTTATTTTGTTTTATTTCACTTCAGGGAATTGTACGAATAACGCTTCAAAGTAGCATTAATTTTATTTAAACATAATTTAATCTTTATTTAATAAAACTGCGTTACATATGAAAATCTAGGTTTCTATTAATCAATATTTTTGTTTTATAGTACCTTAATAATACATATGGTTTCACAAAGGTTCACATGTACATGTTTCATGTACACACACACACACACACACAAACGCACACACACACATTTATATATATATATATATATATATATATATATATATATATATATATATATATATATATATATATATATATATATATATATATATATATATATATGACCAAATCCGCTGATACACAAAACCTGAGAATTGAAATCATCAAAGCAGAAGCTCTTTTACCGCTAAATCAAGTACAGTACTACAGCGATTTCATAAAGAAAATAGCCAAAATAGATAAATGCGGGATTGGAGCTAAATTAAACAGAAATTTTATAACAAGCTACGGATTTGTCAAAAAGAATTACTCATTTGCTTCATTATTATATGTATTCTAAGAGGCATCATTCAGAGAGCTGAATTATGAAATACTGTGAGTACATTCATAGAAGTGGGTTGATGTTAAAATTTAAACACATTACCTTTAAGGCAGGTATGATGAAAAACAAGCATATCGTTTTCGCTAAAGACTTGCTGCCAGTGTAAAATCCATACATTGTTTGGGTAAAGGATAACGGTGGGTGCTTCAAAAACAAATATGTGACCGAATAGACTAAAACAAACAGAAAGATTGAAAAATAGTAATTCGGGGAATAAATGTTTGAATTTAACATAATTATTTATTCACTTTAGAAGTACTATAATGTGTTAAACTTCTCTCGTTCTTTCAGTGACAAATTGCAGAGAATTCGCTACTTCATTTGATAGCAATTTTATCATTTTATTTTTTTGTGCTACAGAATAGGGAAACTAAATTGCCTCAACAAAATTAAAATTAAGAGGTAAGCTAAATTTTCTGAAATGTTCTTGTTAATGGGAGAGAAACACATTCTGACAAATTCTAAGCCATTGTTCTAGAATGTTTTATATCTTAGGATGAATACGTTTTCTCTGTACAAACTGATTGTATGAGAGCAAATTCTAGTGTTTGTGACTTACCAGATCCCAAAATTTCAAGTAGCAAAATTCCGATAAGCATTAAAATGTAGATACGATGTCTGTGTTTTCGTTGCTTAAATGCCACCATGAAAACGTCCCTGACATGTGCGCAAAATTGCTTGATGCGGGACTGAACAGTATTTTCAATTTTTTCTTCAGAGCTTTTGCTGTTTTGGCTTTCTGAATTCATTTTGATATCTTTAAGACCAAATACTACATATACAATTCCTAATATGTACACAATTATGCACAGTGTAAACATAAATTCTAAACTGGTAGCGTTTAATAAAACGCCACTAAATGTTAAAGCAATCAGAGATGCCAAACTAGAGCATGCCTGAAGCATAGACACTCGAAAAGTTTTATTTTCATCGCTTGCAATGTCAGTAATGTACGTCACAGTTCCCATGAGAAGTGTCGCAATGTCCCCTCCAAGCCCTGCGAGAAAAGGACCAATGAGCATAAAGCCAAGTGGTGACTCGATGTATATAGTGTTCATAAGGCACATAACTGCATCCATGCCATTTCCAAGGAAAGGTAGCAAGATTGGAATCTTGCGTCTGTATTTGTCACTTAGTTGCCCATAGATAAAAATAGAAATTATACCAAACACTGCGTACACAGCAATCGAATAAAATTGCCATTGTGAAGTTACCTGTGGTACAAATGAAAAAAAGCAGAAGAGAAACAGTTCTAACATTACATGTTCCAAAAATGCATTAATGCATTAAAATTCAAAGTAAATTTTGCATTCATCCAATAACTATATTACTACATTTTAAGCAACAAATGAACAGTTCTTTGCTTGCTTACATTGAGAAAATTGAAAAGAAAAATAATAAAACATATTTTTAAAAAATTCTTGGTTACACATAATGAACATCAATTCAATATCAGTTACCCTCTCTACGTGTTCCTCTTGCTCTTTCAATGAATCGTTTGTATTCAAATTGCTACAAATCCACTCATCATGGTACAAATTTATGCATGTTTTTGTATACCAGAGAGCAGTTGATGTTGCACCTTGCAGGTCAATTGCAATGGTATAGAGAAGAAGTGCTGGCTCTGTTGTTATTTTTTGCAACGTTGCTACACACGATTGCATCTTGAATTAATTTTGCAATAAATTCGTTTTTTATGCTGCAACAAAACTGCCTAGTCATTCGTTTGATTCAATAGTATGTTTCTTATTTACTGGTTTACAGAAATATAATAAATGCAAATATTGTGCATTTATTCTTAGTGACAGTTGCAGTTTCAGTTGCATCAAATACAGGTTTTATAGGTCAGAGCTTGAACAGCTTCACTTGGTCCCTTTGTTTCGTTTAAAAGTATATCACTACGTATTTTCCAGCTGTTTATTTAGTTTACAAAATAATTATATGAAAGTACTCCAGTCATCATAAAAAATATTGACAAATATTCACTATAAACAAATATATGCACTATATGTACATGTTATCTTATCTGGGTAGCAAATTATGAGATATCAACCATTAAGTACTGTAAGTACTTAATAAAAGATCTTGTCATGTAAGCTCATTTTTACCGTTATATGACGCTGGATACTAAAAATGAGTGTATTTTAAGTCAATAGGCCCTTACCAAGATAGTGAAAAAGAATTTATTGTAAATATATGTCGCAAATATACTGTAACTGAACCGGAAAATTGAAATAACCGGAACGAAACTGAAGCTATACCGCAGCTTTCTGCAGTGCTTCTGTAAGCGACTGCAGAAGACTGCAAAAGACTGCAACTTCAGTACATTATACACACTATCTGTAAAAGTGAGAACATTTAACGGCAGTGGCAAACTATGACAAACTGATCATAAACCAATAACTGAGGGTATGTTATGTGCAGTTGTATCAATTTTATTCACATCTTTTGGTCTACACTGCATCTCAACCTCAGCTGAGTGCTATATACCACATGTCAGAGCATCTTTATACCGAAGCTGACCAGTGTTTGGATTGATTTGTGGCCTAAATATTTAAGTCACCTATCCTGGTTACAAATGTAGAAATACTAGTTACAAACGAATAATAACTATATTACGAGGACTTTGATGGCAAACAACAATACTTTTGGTTTTTAAAAAAAGTTTTCCGGACATATAAATTTCTTGTATTTTTCAGTTTGTATCTAAATAAGACATATGCAGTGCACTGCACGACCCTTGTGTCGAATTAATACTACCGACCGGTGGGTGGTATGGTTTCAAATAGTTTCGAATTCCGTATGCCAGAACTGCAGTATGCCGATACAGTACCAACCTTTCGGTTTCTTCTCGGTACGGTTCCAAATCATTCAAATTCGATATGCCGGAGCTTAGGCCAAAGGCTGACTGGAAAATACCCGACAGAGCAATACCCGACAGCAGAACATCCGATCTGAATATAGCACTATCGGACAATGCAATACTTGGACATATCCTATCTTTTGGGAAACACATGGACTTTTGCAAGAATTGTTTTTCATATTTAGACAAAAAAATGTTGTTATTTAGTGATAAATGGTCAGTTGTAATGCAACTTTAATATGTGCTCTTCCAATGTTGCAGTAACACTCTATATTCTAACTGCTCTGTTGAATTACAATCAACAAATTCCCATGATGCCCTAGTGTCGGCTTACTATCCTTAGTCAGGGAATATAACGTGAAGCGCAATAAAATTTTCAGCAAAATATATACAAGCTGCAAAATTTTCGTGCTTGTAATTTTAGTCGCGATTGTTCTTTAAATGAAAGAAGTTCTCCTGTTGTGTAATGTCAGTGCTTGGATGGAGACGTGGGAGGGCGCAATCAAAATACAAAAATTAAATGACAATTAAAACTATGCTTTTTATTTAATCGTTCTCAGTTAATTCACATATAAAATGACAGCTGTTATTTATAAAGATACTTATTTTACTAAACACAGCATTGCTTACTCTGTGTTTCATATTAACTTTAGATGGTGGGCGAGACTTAACAGGAAGGGAAATATCAAAGTGCACTAGAATTTTATTGAAAAGCGATGTATTCGGGGCGGTTAATAATCGAAGAAATAAGAAAGGAACTATAATACAAAAAATATTTTTCTCTGTGTCATCCTTGTCTCATAAGTCTAATTATAGTCCCATACTTCTCAATAATTTCATCAGTTTCAACCAATCAAAGCAGGAATCTAAGTTGATCAGGAGAGCAATACTCCCAAATAATCTGGGATAATCATACTTTAAACATATCCACACTGAAATACTGTGACGTGCATGGGCAATAAATATGCAATGAATAGTATAGATAAAAAAATAATAAATGCTATCAGGACAGTAGTTTTTGCCAAACTCTGCCCAGTGTCCAAATATTTATTTACATGCATCTTATCTTTTTGTTGAACTTGTCATTGTGTTGTTTTATTGGCGACAACAAAACACGAAATGAATTCTGTAAAAATATAAACTACGAAATCCAATTTGTAGGTCATACTGGTCGCCAGCTTGGACTTTTACCAGTAATATTTTATCAGCATCATTACATAAATGCCAACATTTTACTAATGGACGCTGTTTTATGCCCAATTTTGAATTGGGGTTCTTTTCTTCATGATGGTTTGTTACTTTTGATTTTAGACGTGTCAGCTTCAAAATGAGATAATTTGACATGCGTTGTAAATAACATAAATTTCCACGCACTATAAATGGTTGATTCCATGATAAAGTTCCTTTCTACATCTGAATACAGCAATATTGTGTTATTGTTGCACTTTATTTTTTATTTTTCTTAATTGTTGTTTCTTTGTGTTTCTTTGCTGGTGGTATTGCGCTGAGACAGACCGCGCCTGATTAGCACATGCTATATGGCTTTAGACAAGGGCCCAGAAATAAGTATTAGAAACAATATAAAATATAAAAACAGCGCATCTTCACAGAGCGTGTTGAATAGGCAGTTACCCAAAAATATGCATGTCATTCCTGGACTTGAGTGTTTATTTTGCAGCGTTTTTTATTAAAGTAAAGAAGTAACAATATTGCAATTTTATAATCTTAAAGACCTATCGGCATACATGAATGGTTCGCCGTCACATACCAGAATGATCACGAACTGTTCTTGGTTGTTCATTGAACCTGATATTCAATGTATTTCTAATATTTCTGATAATATACTCATATATAAAACAACTACACGGCATAGAAAAGCAAGTGTAGCAATAATCGGTTCGCTTCACATACGACTTAAATCGCTGGCTCCTGTAGCATGCTGTTTGTTGCAACAAACAAACTACTTGAATGCATATAATCCTGTGTATGTTTATTATATTTATTTAGAAACTCGTGGTCTCCCTGCTGAAATTACCAGGAATTCAATGAATACAAAGATTGTAAAAATTAGTGGTGAACAAGGGCGAAAATGGGTTAAGGACAGGAAATGTCAAAACCGGTGAATACGGTGCTGCTTTTAGACAAAGGACAACAAAAGCGCGAATATTTGACAAATTGTAGGGGCGAGGATGATTAGTGTCCATTGAAAAATTCCAGGACAATGTCGTTTGTTGTTTTTTATTAAAGTTCAGTTGTGAAGTTCCTTGTCCTCACAGGACAGCTGTTGGTACAAACATTCAAGAACTTCAATCATAGTTTACTTGGTCGAGTACACATTTACTAAAGATAGTGTGATTGGGAAGGGACTATCAATCACTGTCAAAACGCAGCTCAAAGTGCATTTGTGATAACATTTTTTTATTTAAACACGTGTTATTTTTTAGAGAATGATCATCTTATCTTCTCTTTTTTGCAGTGATGAGCTTGTATCCATCTCTTATCTTGGCCCAAACTTACTTGTTTACCCTTGAAAAATTAATCATTAAATTTTGTCAAGTAGCTAAATGCGTGATAAACAAATAATCAAAGTATAAAATCAAATAATAAATACAACGTTAAACTCCAACATGTTTGCTTTGAATTCATCATATTTCTTTACAAGCACTAATAATGATTTACAAATCAGACTAAACGAGATGCCGTTACTGCTAAATATTTATTTAGCCAGAAAACAAGTGTGTACTGAACAAGGGGATGTTTGTGATCTCCTCATTGTCACCGTACATGTTCACACACAGCTGAACTATTTAATGTTGCTACAAGATACACCCTTAAATCTGCCGAATCACAACTGAGATTAGCTACAGGCAAAGGGAAGCAATACTCGTTTTCATCTCATTTTTTATACCATACACCTTAAAAGCTGTAAAAAGAGACATCACAAACGTTTTATAAAAAATCATATAAATTTAGTAAATTTTTAAATGTTGATGAAAGCACAACTTAAAAGATTCGTCTATCAAGAAGTAATGAAAACAAAGGGGGGAGCTATTGTTATAGCATATCGTAACATGCACCTAATGACAATGCACTATCGTATAAAGAAATGATAAGTAAATTTTGCGTAATCTAACTGCATACGAAACTTCACTTGCCACAGTCACTCGAAAGTCATAATTCTAAGCAAACGTGACGCTTACAAAGTCTTTGTGATGAAATCTTTTTTGCTTTGGTAACACAAGTTGCCAAGCAACATACAGGCGACGTCACAGAATTTATTTCTGCTCGTTTTTTGGCATATGGGGCATTATTATGTGTATTTGTGTTATAATGGCGATATAAAATGGGACTGGCGTGCTTTGTCTTGAATTCGGACACTTGTAGAAGATCAATGAACTCACCGCTGAGCGGTTCGTTAACAGGTCTTCCACGCGTGTCCTAATCTAATACAAAGCACCCAGCCATACGAGCTATCACTCTGATAGTTCACTGACAAATGGTAAGGAAATGCTTACTTTTCAGTCATAGGTACTTATGAAGTTTTACTGAAAACGTGTCATGTCAAAATTGGAACAGTTCAGCTAAAAAACCAAACGGCAATGCTTTAAAGAATGTCAAAACACGTCTTCCGTTTACTTCGTTTCCAACTGGGTATAAGTTTGTGATTTTTCTGGCAGTTTCTACCCCTGAAACAATCCAATAAAAAAGATTAAACTGAGTAAAAGAGTAAAAGCTAAAATAATGCAAAAAAAAAACTATTTTTTCAAAGCATGGCTTTTCGTTCATTACAGCTGTACAAATTTAAATATTGGTAAACAGTGTTTTCGATTATTGAAAGCATTGTTAAATGTAAGAATTATATTCGTAATGTTCACACAAAAAATCCTTCACAAATGTTGCGAGATTTCAGAAAAATTAATTTCTTACATCAACATATTTTTATGGATGTATTTGTGCTTTGTAATATCACGGCTGATTTTTGCTATCTATATTAAAATACAAATCAAAGAGCCATCTAAAGGGCATATAATTTATATCAATGCTTTGTTACAACAATAATTTAAATAAAGATAAAGTTAACATGAAAATATACTTTACCAACAAGGACCGTTTTGTGTTAAACATATACGTGATACATATTCTCCAAGTCTGGGATAATGTAAAAGCATAGTTTTAGCTAAGAAAATACTTCTTTTGTGAAATTGCATGGCCTGAGAACAGAAAAATTCATAACGCCTAAGAAATAAGCAAGTCAGTTACTGAAATCAAACACAAAGGCAACAGACTAATATAAAAGTGTTACTGTGATACAGCCTTGTAGCAGACTACACGCCATTTGTAATTTTGATCCTGTGAGCCTTTCTCTAATTTTGTGGGTTTGCCATTGACTGCGGAGAAAGACACCCCCACCCTGGGTGGTTTCCCAATCGGGTGACCTTTGCATGAGGCGTTGAACACATATAAGCGTATTTTTACTCAATTCCACCTGTGTGACTTCTGTACTTTGCGCCTTACACATATGTTTGGAGCTCCACACTTGGCACTTTTTCTTTTTCATTTTGCTTCTGGTAAGCAAGAATGTAAAATTTTTAGGCTTTCGGTTTTCAGTCCGTCACAGTCAGTGAGACATCATTGTTTTCTGTAATAAAATTAGAATTATAGTTGTTGTAGAAAGCTTTGTAAATATGTGTCACATAAGTGTGATGTTGGAGAATTATTTTGACGTACTTTTAATACTGAGTTGTGATGGCATGCCCATGCTTAGATTCTATAACACCATATCACTGGGTTAAATGCATGACGTATGCATTTCTTTTCTGGTGTGAGTCAGGGTTTCATCCCCTGCGCTGGCAGGGGATGAAATAAGTTTACGGGCTGAAATCAATCTTTTCCTGACCACAAACTAGAGTGACCTGAAATAACAAGTGGCATTACTTAAAAAAATATTTTTTCAGCATATATATATATATATATATATATATATATATATATATATATATATATATATATATATATATATATATATATATATATATATATATATATTATTTCAAAATACTGTAGAAATGCCCAAAATTGAATTAGTCAAATAATACTATTTCGGTAGTTTTATTTTATAAGAAAAAATATCTGATAGTTTTGAACTGAAATGTGCAACTTTATAACAGTTCTGCAACAGGCCGCATTCATTTCAGTTTATCATGTAACAGTATCCTGAAAGTGAGTTATACCTGAGAATTGCGTATGTTTAAAAACAGTTTAGACTTTGCAGTGTTATGACAGCAATAAAAGAGCGCACAGAGATGTTACTGTTACCGAAGAAAAAGGATCAGAAAATCTTTTTAAGAAAATTAAGAAAAGTGATCATATTGAAAGCTTTCTCTGCTAAAGATAAAGCTGTATAATTGCCCCGCCTTTTTTGCTCTCATTCGCTGTTTTACTTGGTCTATGTGTAGCATATTGGTTGTTTTTAATCACGTGGTAACACGCACCTCACAGCATCCAGATCCAGTAGGTGTGGTGTGTTATTATATTTTAGCAATCAGAAATACATGTATCTTTGTAGCAACATATTGTTAAAAATATACGCTTTGTTGTACAGTTAAATATGTGCTAATTACACGAGTTATATTTAACTTTTATTTTATAAAACAGTTAAGAACTTTCAATACTTACTTTATTTTTATCTGTATTGATACTGCATGTTCTGCATATTTATACACAGTTGTGCCTTTTCTAAATTTTACATGTGGTTACTACAGTGCTGTTAACTGGGATATTATTTATTCTGATTGCCTATTTGGTACTGTTCGTGTGTCATTACCGTGATTTTCCTGTGGATATATTTATTATTTATAAAGTTCTTTTTCTGCGTTATTTGTGCCTTTTATTCGGCATCATCATGAGTCGCCATTCAAATGCAAGCGCCCATCACACACGGCTAAGGCTTCGAAATCAAGCAAGGCTCGAAAACTAGACGATACGGTAGAACAGTTACTTTCTGTCGTCAATACACTGACGTCGAAAGTTTCCAGTATGGAAAATAAGTTAGCAGCGGTCACAATACCAGATGCGATGCCGTCTGCCGCAACTACTGTTGATCTACTCCCGTTACAGCATGATGTTATCACAATTGAAGCTCTTCGCCAACGAACAGATCTCAATCAACGAGCGGATGTTTACCTGTTGCACCACCCCACCGTTAATGCCAGCAGTACCGTTACTTCCGGTAAGAATGCTAGAAATCCCAGGGCTTCCGGAGCCAAAAAGATAATTTTTAACATTCATTGGCCTCATCATTTTGTTTATCGTTGTGGGCGACCTTTCATTTGATCAACTCACTTTACAAGAGTTTGTTGCTGGTACGGGCAAAATTCTGCTCCTCCCCGAAGTTCCCGAACACGAGAAAAAATTTCGGATTAAACATCTGCATTATTTGATGTATCTCGCCGGTTTTCATGACTGGGATACTGTTCGTGGCCTTTACGGTGCAGCCCTGGAGGACATACAGTTCAACCTACGGTCATGGGGTGAACCCTTATCAACAGTGAAAGATCTGTTACTGCAGCAGACGCCTTCGGTTCAGAAAATTGCCCCCAGCAGCACCACCACACAGTCGGAGCTTCACACCACGAGCTGGTGTAGGAAATGTAACTTTTACGAGTGCAAAAACATTAACTGCCGATATGTGCACAAGTGCTATCATTGCTGGAACACATTAAATCAGCACGTATCCACCCAGGAAAACGTTGTCCAAAAAACGCTAAAAAAAAACTACCTGCATCAAAAATCAGAAAACAGTGTGAAATAAATGGGTTTCACATTATTTGGCCCATCACGAGTGCGCAACATCCATTAACGCTTCATTATTACTGTACATTGTGTCAACAAGTTTGTAATGACCCATCACCTAATTATCGCGGAGCACGTATCCCTGTTCCGACACACCTTAATATTCCCGGATGGAGGCGACTGTTGTGCGATTACCCGGACATTATTATATGAGTATTTAGAGTTCGGGTGGCCTATCAATGTTACAGCAAATTTCACACCTGTTGGTGTTGTGGTTAATTACAACCACCGTTCAGCATCTCTGTTTGCCGTTCAGGTAGACAAACTTCTCGCTGCCGATGTACTAATTAATGCCTTAATTGGCCATTTGCCAGACATCCCTTTTCAACACCTTTAGTCTGCTCACCATTATAAACAGTTGCCAAGAATGCCTCGGGCGAAAGACGTCTGGTGGTAGATTTAAGTTTTCCACCCCACAGTTCTGTTAATTTAGGCATTTCTAATGATTATTTTCTTGGTGAGCCCATTAATTTGCATTACCCCTCCGTATTAACTCTCGCACGCATTGTGCGCACAAAAGGGCGCAATTGCCTAATGTTTAAGACGGAATTATCCAAAGCTTACAAAAGTTTAAGTATCCAGCCAAATGACTGGCATTTTTGTGGTATTTCCTGGAAAAATTCGTACTATTTCTATGTACGCGAGATTTTTGGTCTCAGGTCCAGCGCTTTTGCATGCCAACGCACAAAATCTTGTGTTACTTATCTTATGGCAAGGCGCTCGTACTCTGTTTGCAACTATCTAGATGATCTAGCGGGTGCTGAATTGTCTCATCGGGCTAATTCTGCCTTCTTATCTTTACGAAATTTGCTCGGTTCTCTGAACTTGATAGAAAATATTGATAAGGCCCACCCGCCCTCTACTATCATTAAATTTCTGGGCATTCTGCTCAATTCGGAGGATTTTACAATGACTATCCCTCCGCGGAAACTCCATGATATTCGAATTTGTCTACGGAACTGGCTGTCCAAGGAGCAATGCACGTTGCGAGAACTACAGTCGCTTATTGGTAAACTGCAACATTTATCGCGCTGCACTCGAGGTGGACGTATTTTTATGAACAGACTTCTCAATACCCTACGGGAAGCTTCTTCTTCACTTCCTTCGTCTCTGTTATCAGTGTCGGCTGAATTCAGGAAAGGCTTGCATTTCTGGCATTGCTTAATGACTGATTTCAAAGGGGTTTCGATAATGAGTGAGCTGGAATGGAGTTCTGCCGACACGTTTTCGCGTGTGACTCTACTTTACATGCTGCGGGAGGAGTTAATTTTGAGAATAATTCATATTTTCAAATTAACTTTCAGTCCCCCTATCTAGGTTACAAAATACATGTGCTTGAAATGCTAACTTGAATACTATGTTGTAAAGTCTGGGGAAAATCATTCGGAGGCAGGAAAATACAGTGCTTATGTGATAATCAGTGTACAGTTATCGCTATTAATAAGGGCAAATCTAAAGACCCTTTAATGCAGGCCTGTATTTGTGAATTATTTTATTTATGTACAATTGATGCGTTCGAGATACGAGCAAAGTTTCGTTCCATCTAAACAAAACATTTTACCTGATTTACTTAGTAGATTTCAGCACAGGCAGAACAGAGATACGTTTTTAATGTTACTCGTAACATAAATTTAACACAAATTGCCGTATCTCAAAAGATGTTGACTTTTTCTCACACTTGGTAGTCATTTTATATCACTATATGCCTCCTGTAATTCCTTGTTTTATCTTGGCATTTTCTAGTTGTTTACACTTCATTCTTTCTTTTTCTTTCAACAGATTATTTTACAATTTTTTACGTGTCGTTTTTATTTACAGATCGTGCGGGTTTTCTCAACCAGCTTGACAGTAATGTTCAACAGGTCACAAGTTTGGCATTTTCTCACGGAACCAACAAAAACAGACGCTCTCAGATAAAAGTATTTGTTATCTTCGCACTGTTTGTTGGTTTTAAACCGTTACCCGTATCGCCTAAGAACCTTTGTAGATATCTGGTGTTTTTGTCACGTTCCTTTCTTTCGTATGCTTCAGTGCGCAATTATATGGATGGTGTTCGCGTTGATCACGTAATTTATGGTTTTTCTTTTGATGCGTTATCAAATGACTTTCATGTTAATCTTGTTTTGAAAGGTCTCAAGCGATGTTTATCGTTGAGCCCTACTCGTGCCTCAATCATCTCTATAGATTTATTATATAAAATAAAGTTACATGTAGACGAGAAGAATTTGTTACATATTGTGTTATGGGCGGCCTTTTTTGTTGCTTTCTTCGGATTTCTGCGGAAGTCAACCTTGCTTCCTAGCTCACAAAAGGCGTTTGATGTTAGCAGGCATCTATCTCGAGGCTCTTTCATACTAATGGGTGATGGTATACTTTTGCAGGTTAGGTGGATTAAAACTCTACAGCACGGTGAAAAAATGTTAAAAATTCCGCTTTTATCCATACCTGGCTCACCCTTGTGCCCTGTAGCTGCTTTGCAAAAAATTTTCAAGTTAATACCAGCCCCTTTAAATTCCCCAGCCTTTGTTTTTCCAGTCCACGGACAGCTGTGTACTAATGAAATGTTTGTTTTTCATCTCAAACAATTTATCACTAAATGTGGTCTTTCATCAACACATTATACTGGTCATTCATGGCGCAGATCTGGTTGTGTTTATGCGGCGTCATGTGGTGTTTCATTGCCATCCTTAATGGTGCATGGAGATTGGCATTCCTCAGCAATTAACCGTTATCTTGACAATGATTCACAGATCCGACATTCTGTGGTGCAGGTTATGAAAACTAATATTTTAGGACGGGAAAATAATTTGTAACTATACATTTCATCCGGTATCTGTAACTCATTATGTATATTATCTCTGTAAGATAGAGTTATTTTATTGCCTTTCTTTGTTTGCAATACAGTATTCTTATTCCTCCTTTAATTTGCCTTTTCTTGGCACCTTTTCTTTTTTTCGATAATTATTAATCAGTTATTTGTAACACCTCTTTTTCTGTTACAAACCTGGAATATTATGTCCTTTTTCCTTTCTGTTGTATTGCACACAATATCTTTAAATGTAAATAAAACTCAGCCAAAAGAAGGTCAGCTTATATTTTTTCTAGTAGTTCCTTCATTCACAGCAAAGGAAGGGGTAATTTTGAAAGCTTTCTCTGCTAAAGATAAAGCTGTATAATTACCCCGCCTTTTCTGCTCTCATTCGCTATTTTACTTGGTCTATGTGAAGGATATTGGTTGTTTTTAATCACGTGGTAACACGCACCTCACAGCATCCAGATCCAGTAGGTGTGGTGTGTTATTATATTTTAGCAATCAGAAATACATGTGTCTTTGTAGCAACATATTGTTAAAAATATATCCTTTGTTGTACAGTTAAATATGTGCTAAATTACACGAGTTATATTTAACTTTTATTTTATAAAACAGTTCCCTCTCTCCCTCCGTTTTTACTTTCCCTTTTCCATCCTTTGTGGCACCTTTTCATTTTTTCGATAATTATTAATCAGTTATATGTAACACCTCTTTTTCTGTTACAAACTTGGAATATTATGTCCTTTTTTCCTCTCTTTTGTATTGCACACAATATCGTTTATATGTAAATAAAAATCAGCCAAAAGAAGGTCAGCAATGAAAATTGAAAGTAAAACTACACCTCTTTGTAAGTATGTTTATTGCAGGTGTGCATTACAGTGATAATATACAAAATGAAATTAAATACATTAATTTCTGTCTACTATACATGTATATTAAAGTTGTTTAAAGATATAGGTTAATACCGAAAAATCCTTTTAACTCATAGAAAAAAATTTAGTGTTGTGTATGTTGTTTTTAGTGGTTCATTATATGTCCTATTATAACACTGTCCATTATTTTGTACATACTTTTGTAAACGTATTACATCTTTTACAAAAATAGATTTTGATTTAACCTAGATTAGATTTAAGCTAGATTGCAAATTAAATAGAATGCAAAGATTGCTTATCGATAATACAGATGA
Organism: Protula sp. h YS-2021; assembly: GCA_949752745.1. NCBI lineage: Eukaryota > Metazoa > Annelida > Polychaeta > Sabellida > Serpulidae > Protula > Protula sp. h YS-2021. The sequence goes on along the minus strand of OX457025.1, from coordinate 18,947,062 downwards.
TACATAGGCTCCAAATTAAAAACAGAAGACAAACAAATTCAAATGCTAAATATGAGTTTGGAAAGCAACTGAATAAACCTTAGCATCCTTAAAAATTAGCAGACAGTCCTGTTGTGCAACTTGTGATATACTGAAGCATTATCCAAACGCGACCACTAAAAACATAATATTTTATTCGGTAAAACCGTCATACTTCAAACCTCTATACATTATCTCACAAAAATAATATAATCAAAATGTCAATTTCTTGTGGATGGTGTTAATTTATTATTTTAATATAACTGAAATAAAAATATTTAACACAAAGATGTTTTATTAACAGAATAAAGCAAATATATTTCATATTTTTATTATTCTTTTGCTTATTTGGTGAAACTAATGTTTACTCAATATTTCAACTTAGTGTTTTGTTGTCTTTAAGTGGAAACAATTTTATTAGATTTTTATATAGCCATTCTCCAATTCCCTTCTATGGGTCATCAAATAGAGCCCTAAGCATTTCGGCAGTAAATCTTCTATCTGTCAACTATCTACATCTTCATCTCACTCTGCTCGCAAAAGCGTGCATCAAGCTGTTAATAATAGTTCTGCAGAAAATAACCCGATTTCGCAAAAAATCTCGTACTAGTTTAGCATTTAGGCAGGTAAATCTTGGCAGCAGTTCTCATGATTTCATAGCTGATAATTAATTCCATATGAATAAAAAGCTTTAACTCAATCTTCTCTTGAAGCCAGTTATGTATGTTTGAAAATACATCTGCATAAATTGAGAAGTATTTGGGCCTGTATACAGTTGTAAATTAAGGCCTGTATACATTTGCAGATTAAGTGTGTTATTTTTAGAGCATTTTGTGATGTGCAAAATACTAATAAGTCAACACTTGGCCAATGCAGTTTGCGTATAAGATCATGCCTGTAGTTTTGCTTTGTTACCCAAACAACACAATAACGCAAATGTCAATTCGCACTAATCATTGTTGTGTTCAGTGAAACGTTCAAACGTGTTCATAATAAAACATTAAGGCTGCAGTTTTAGTCAAAGTTAACAGTTGTGTAAATGTTAAACCTGATTTTCACTCAGTATTTATCTACAGTAGCCGTATTGCCATGAGAGGGTTCATTTGCAGGCGTCATTGTGTGATCCTCCATGTAAACCATGTCCCCGTTTGACATAACATCCACCCCGAGGCTATCCTCTAATTGATTAAGATCTAAAATAAAACTTGAATTAGCGCTAAATATATACCAAATATAGAATATATCTTAGAACAATGATATTTAAGATAAAGCAGTTGAGGAAAATGCAGTTTAAATTCAGTTTCGAGCTTCCAAATAAGCGTCCAAAAATGTAACTTGTAAAACCCCGACATTTAAAAACAGTTTTCTGAGTTCACGGTTTTAATCCCTATATATACATAGAACAAAATATGATGCAACATGCCAGCATCGAGATTTTATTTAGAAAATGGCACGTTTTAGTAATGAACTTGTTAGATTGTAGAAAAACAGTTGTGGAGATGAATATCATTCTGCTATTGCATTCCTAATGAAATCATTGAAATTAGGAGTATCATATCTCCTACTACTTGCGAAAAAATGTAATTGCAATGCTAGAATCCGTCAACGTGCTTGTAAGTCTTCATACGCATCCATAACTTTAATCAATAATTAATAAGGCTATGGATATTTTAATCCTTATATTAAAACTAACAACAAAATTTAAGGTATATATATGCATTGTTCTACTTGAGCTTATGTAAAAATGTATAGTCACCCCCATCTACGCTGCGCTTAGAAACAAAATATTTCCGCAAATCATAATGCAGCCATCTGAATAATAGCAAAAATATTCACTGCTTCAATGTATATATATATATATATATATACGTAACCATTACTTTTATTTTAAAAATAGCAGTCTTTGAATGGTATTGAATATGAACATTACGCATGAATAAGATGCCATGTCATTTATATGTAGAGAAATGCTACACATCCTGTGATTTATGGCTAGTCTATTTCATTTTAATTGAAATAGTTATAATAAAGACTATTAACAATTTTTAGATGGCAAAACATCAATTGCAATTGAATTCAAAGGCAAAAAAGCTCAAGCACCGGCAGAATTCCTACTGGAATGAACAGTTGTTTACAATTTTGTATCTGATTGTGTAAGCTCCGAAACATTTTTGATGGTGATGATAATTCAGATATCAATCAATAGTGGATATTAAACAAGACATGTTATGAAAATCAGGTGACGACAGTTTGACTTATTTTATTCAGTAGGTCGGACAATAATATGCTTTAATGAATGTTATAATAATACTAATACTTACATATTGATACAAAATGGAAAGATAAGGATGACACTTCCGATTATAAAGCAGAAACCAGCAAAGACACCAACGGTTAGGGGGTAAAGGAAATAGCTATAAAGTGCGCTATTTACTAGGCTGGAAAGATCTTCCAGTGCTGCCATTAATGCAAATATTTTTCCTAAAAGTGAAATACATTACGTGTTTTGAATTGCGTTCGAGTTTAAACGATATGAATATATCTTCTTTTGTATCACACAGACAAAAAATTGCTTATTCTTAATATTAACATATCATATGTTATATTAAGTTTGGTAAGTACTATACGTAACTCAATTTTATAATAAATTTAGAATACCTTTTCAAACGAAATGCTTAAAAGCAATTATATAGAAAAGGTCATATCAAAGTAAACAAAACCAGATAAAAAGACAACGCTTGACAAAAAGAAACATATTTTAAGTGACAAACATTTTGAAAATATTTGTTTAAATAATTCATTTTACCGACATAAAATAACCAGGTCGTTTGAATTTGGTAGTGTGTCACATGCCGTTTTTTTTGTTACTGAAGATATCATTAAGGTAAAATTAAAGATTTATAAAGTTAAAAAATGTCCATTTCAGTTTGGATATCAGTGTCTTTACTTTTTTTATCGCGTTAATAGTGTGATCAGAAACAGGCTCGGTATTGCATTATGTCAGCACAAGAGCATTCGTACTTACCTAGCTCATCCCTCGTAACCATAACCGAAAGAAGGCCACGAATGCATACAAAAGTAGAGCCGCTTAAGATTCCAACCCATGTTGCTGTTAAAAATTATTTATGGTATTTGGTAATGTCAAAGACAAACTGTTAAAAACACAAAAAGTTTAGATCTCCAATATAAGGTACCGCAAAAAAGTTGGGCAATGTAATTGAAACTCTATGCCTTTTCTGTACACTGACTGTACCACACTTTTCTCACACATTTTAGCTTATTATTTCTAAGATCTTGAAAAATTTTAAGAAGAAATTGTCTAATTCTTTTCTCGTTTAATGCGAAAAACCTACTTACACACAAATGGCATCCATGTTTCATAACTGAATGCCATGATCAATTGTTGGCCAATTAAGGAAAGCAGTGCACATCCCAGTAAAAAAGTATCACTCAGTCCTAAAGTCTAAAATTAACAACATAAGCACAGAAAACACTGATATTCTGCATTAATAATAGCTATTGTAGCACTGCAATTAACAAAATTAATTCACTGTGAGCAATAACATTTAATAAGAAATATCATCATGAATTTAATTTGCCGCTAAGATATTTATTTGCTTGAAACAATTTAGAAACAACATTTCAAGTCATTAACTTGTATGTGGAGAAAATGGTTTGTAATCCAGATCATCCAAGCGCGACTGATTCCATAATTATCTTTAGACATGTTTAAAATAAAAACAACTTGTTAGAAACGCCTAAAATCACACATATATAGCTCTTTTGCAGTAAAACATAAATAGCAGTTTCTTCTGATGGAACTGCATTCCTCCATATTTTTAAAGAATAACAATGACAACGAAAATGCAAAAAAAGTAAAGGCATATTTTCTATATATTAAGTGTTTTGATGAAACGTAGAAAGCTTAGTCACACTTTACTTTTGAAATACATTACCTTCAAGGCAGGTATGATGCAAAACAAGCATATAGTTTTTGATAAAGACCTGCTGCCAGAGTAAAACCCATACATTGCTTGACTAAAGGATAATGGTGGATGTTTCAAAAACAAATAAGTGATGGAATAGACTAAAATAAAAAAGAAACATATACAAAGTTTTTATCACATTCTTAACACAGCAATTTAGAGACAACTACAGCATTACAATAATTAACTGGATATATGAGTTTTAAATTTCAGAAGCTGCTTTTGTTGGTAAATATAAACAATCCTTTGATTCTAAACAATCCTAAAAACAGCTAAAAATGGATAGTTTAAAAGTCGTGCTGTCCCTTTGTTTCCAATACAAAGCACATTTCTCTGATTTGTGCAAATATAAAAGTACACTTGTACAATTTAGTCTTACAAAGATATCACTTATATATTTAGTACATCTCAAACTCTTACTAAAGAATGTGATGCAAATTTCAGAACCAGAACTTCATATCCGAAAAGATAGACCAAGCTTACCGGTGCCCAGCATCTCAAGTATCAAAATCCCCATTAGAACCAAGATATGGACACGATGTCTGTATTTTCGTTGCTTAAATGCTACCATGAAAACGTCCTTGACGTGTCCATAAAAATGCTTCAAGCAAGACTGTTCGCTGTTCTCTGATTTCGCATAAGAAGACATATTGTTTTGTTTTGCCGTTTTCATTTTAATGTCTTTTAATACAAATACTACATACAATATTCCTGACAAATACACAATTATACAGAATGTAAATACAAATTCAAAACTTGTGGCTTCCAACAAAACACCACTAAATGTTAAAGTAATCAGAGACGCTAAGCTGGAGCACGCATAAAGTACAGATACTCGAAAAGTTTTGTTTTCATCACTTGCAATGTCTGTAATGTACGTGACAGTTCCCATTAAAATTGTAGCCACGCCTCCTCCAAGTCCTGCAAATAACGGACCTAGCAACATAAATCCAAGCGACGACTCGATGTATATTGAGTTCATAAGGTACATAAATGAATCCAAAGAACTCCCAATGAACGGTAGTAAGATTGGAACTTTGCGTCTGTACTTGTCACTTAATTGTCCATAGATAAAGACAGATAATAAAGCAAAGGTAGAATATACCGCAGAATCGTAAAATTTCCACTGAGAATTAACCTGTAAAACAAAAGGAATTTCATTAATGAACAGTATCATTACTACAAATGCATACTACTTAACAGTTCGAACTTTTAAAATCTCAAATCTTTCATAGTTATATTATATCTGTTAAACACGTTTTTGCTTAATGTAAAAGTATTCAATAAATAATTACTTAACTGGATTTTTATCAAAAATTTACTGGTTGCTTTTTTATATTTTTGTTATAATACATGTTTAGCATTCAGCTCGGTATCTATGTACCTTTTCTACGTGTTCTTCTTGCTCTTTTAGGGAATCGTTTTTATTCAAATTACTACAGATCCATTCATCATGGTATAAATTTATGCACGTTTTTGTATACCAAAGAGCATTTGCTGTTGTGGATTGCAAGTCAATTGCAATCACGTATAGAAGGAGTGCTGGCTCAGTTGTTATTTTACGTAAAGTTGCCACAAACGATTGGAAACTGCGCTCCATTTTGCACTTATGCTTGCACTGCAACTAAGCATAAGCAGTCAGTCTTCTATATTATTAACATTTTATGAATTACAGTGTTCCATTTTGGTTGTTTTAAATTAGACTTTAATAAATGTTATTAAATTGTGTTAAATGTGTATTGCTTATTTTGATTATTTGCTTATATCAGTATTTACAATCCATCACGTAATTTTAAATTTGTATAAATTAATTGCATTAAATTAGACATGTCCGAAAATGGTTACTACCATCCGCACTAACGAGACTTACGAGCTATGTGTGCTATTTCATTTGCGATAACAGATCATGAGACTTCAGAAACTAGCTCTTAGAGGTCACTGAGACATCTTGTCACAAAAGGACACGGCCGTTATCTAAAACTATACTGGAGATTCTGAGTGCATTTTAAGCTAACTGGGTTAATCACCATTGATGGCAATTGGTTATAAATGTACCTCCGAAAAAACCTGTTTAGTTGATCCAGTATTCTGATTTATCTTTAGGCTCTTTCACGATTATTATTTGAAAGAAGATACTGATCTTGGTGGAGAGTGTATTAACAATAAATGACAATCTTTGTTCACTCCTATACTGTAAAGTTTGTTGCTATCTATTCATACTTAAATTGCTTTGAGCACTGTAGCTATTATTTGTTAAACGTAAAAGACACATTCTTGACATTTGCGATAACAGTTCTTGTCGATTCCTCTTTTATCATTAGGCGAAGAAAACCACCTAAACATGGAATAAAACTAAAAAAACAGATACCCAAATTTGAACGAAGATCTTGATTCCTTTACCAACACTTTTTGCGATGAATTCAACATCGATATACCGACAGATGGTGGCATGTATTTGATGACAAATTTTAAAATCTCTGCAAAAATTTGTTTTAAGAAAGCTTTCTTCATCTCATTTCTTTCCACCCTGATATCAAATTACATTAAAAAAGGCTCTGTAAACGCAAGAAACGGGATAATAAACCTGGAAAACATTCGGCTTTTACCAAAAATGGAAGAAGTGTAAAAACAACGTACAACCCATGATGATTATATAAATAACATGTTTTATTATGACTTTAAATAAAACCCGAAAAAGTTTGGCATATATAAAAAGTAAAAGGTATGCGCAGCCTGGTGTGTATCCTCTCATGGTGTAGGCTTGACCAATGTTAATCAAAAGCAAAGGCAAATGCGCTTAACCAGCAGTTTGGATTAGTGTTTGCAAAGGAAGATCTTGAGAGTCACTACCAGATTTACTTCCTAGTCCACGCCCTGATCTACCAGATCTCAGGGATGGTCGGAATATGGTACAAAAATGGTATCGTTCCTAAATCTGAATAGAGATCCGTGTCCCGACAATATTTCACCCAAACTCATTCTCGATTATGCAACGAAATGTCAGCCCCATTATCTCTTATATTATAAGCATTAGAGCAGCAGGAACAGATTCCCGACGACTGACGTGAGATTTTAGTAACCCCCACTCCTATTAAAAAAGAGAGCGCAGCTCACCAACGAATTGCAGACCGATCGCTTCACCAGCATATGCTGTAAAACCCTCGAACATGTAATCCATAGTCATATCATCAGACACCTGGACTCAATTCTCAGCCTTTATAATGCACTACATGGCTTCCATAATTACAGATCTACTGCAACTCAGCTGATCTTAAGCACAGCGAGAACGTCAAAGCATTAAGCAACAATGAGCAACGATGCTCCATATTGACAAGATCTCGCACAATAGACTGCTGTACAAGCTATCCCACTACCGTGTGAGAGGCAATACATTAGCCCGGATAACAGATTTCCTTAAAGACCAAAAACAGTCGAAGGTCAAAAATTGGCAACAGCCGTGGTTACATCCGGTGTCCCTCAAAGTAGCGTTACTGGCCTCCTATGTGTCTCTTGTATATCAACGACCTGTCTGAATTTCTTCGCCATTCATTGACAAGTCTTTTCCATTACGGGCCTCCAAGTCATACAAAGAGTGATTCCGCCCTCTTCCAGGAATAGGAGAAAATGTGGATGATGGAATTCAATCCGGATAAATGTAAAGCAATCACCATCACCGACAAGAGGAATCTCATCAAAACAACATAGCGAAAAAGCCCAGGAGCATCCCTAGTGCCAAACACCTAGCAAAGAGCAAAGAAAGCAAATTCCACCAGGGATTTCCTCCAGCGTAACACAAAAATGTGTCCCCAGCATATTAAAGCCAAGTACTATACTATATATGCGTGGCCCACACTGAAATAATACACAGCGCCAGTGAGGGATCCCTCAAAAGCCAAATGCATAGCCAAACTCGAAAAAGTGCAGTGTTGCCCCGCTTGCTATGATGTTCATGACTATGAGCGATGCGTTCTAAACTGAGGTTTGGCACCCCATAAATCGACCGCATGCGAAAGCAATGATAATATACCAGACAGTCTAGAACATCATTGCCATTTCCGTAAACGATAATCTGACACCGATCCAGTCAATAACAAGAGGACACAACGCTCGATTCTTCAACCGTACGTGCTTGTTGTGCTTGCCTAAAGCGTCCGTTCTTTCCTTCCGCGACTCCTATCGGGAATAGCCTGCCCCCAGAAGCAGTGATTCAGCCAAGTATAGACCAGTTCAAACTCGAGTTGCCTAGACCATCGCTGTGATTTTTGTGATTTTACCTGCAAGATTTCATTGAAAGATTTCAGTGACTTTGACACTCCGATGCACAGTGCCGCTAGCTTTCGTTATATATATATATATATATATATATATATATATATATATATATATATATATATATATATATATATATATATATATATATATATGTATGTATATATATATATAAAAAGATAGATAGATAGATAGATAGATAGATAGATAGATAGATAGATAGATAGATAGAAAGATAGATAGATGGATAGATAGATAGATAGATAGATAGATAGATAGATAGATAGATAGATAGGTGGATAGCTAGATAGATAAATAGATAGATAGATAGATAGACAGACAGACAGACAGATAGATAGTGTTATACGCGTGAGGTGGCTACGTGGAAACACTAATTGAAACTAAACAGACGCCAAGTTGCCGCCATATCTTTATTTACAACCGGAAGTCACTGGCTACGCATATACACAACATTACCCGCGTACTGAAACAAGACTTACTGTGTAGATTACTGCTTAACTGTGCTTTAACTGCTATTTTGCTACCAGCATTCAGTTGAACACTTTATCTGATTATCAAACAAAGAGATATAAAATTTATAAGTATACTAGACAGAATATATCAATTAAATTACCTGAAAATTGCGGAATTTTACTTTTTCAATCCTTTTTTTTCTCTTACTCTATATTATCGCTATCACTGCGATTCGACATTCTATGATTATAAACTCGATCCATGAGTGTGACTTCAAGGATCACTTAACAGACATGGAAATGAAGCTTGAAGCAATTATAAAGGATAACGAATACGCAAAATAACTACTTCAGAGATATCTAAACCATAACCTTAAACTTGCTACTTAGTTCAGATATATTATAAGCAATTAAACGCAAAAGATAAATCCAAAATTCTCCTCTCTTTATATTTACCGTACACAATTACAGCAGCTGAAATGTCGATTAACTGTAAAAATTGTCAACATTACAGCAACGTTATCAGCACTTTAACTGAACTGCAACCAGCTATCAAATCAGCACCGGTACAACATTAAACAAACATAAAACGTTAATATTGGCTTAGAATAATTTAATAATAATTGAATCTAGCAAAATATCTTAATTGCACGACATTTAACTGAAAGTTAGTCCTCGAAACCGTACTTCTTTGGCGATCTTACAGAACGACCTGATCGCGATACACGACTACCGACACTTGAAATTTCAGTTTTTGCTTTAGCCGGCGAAACGGGGTGCGAAACATTGACAGAAGGCTCGGGAATTCTAACTGTCACAGTTTTTCGGCTAGAAACAGCGGGTTTCTCTTTCGAAATCATGGTTTCACCAGATGTAGATGGCGCCATGCTACACGGAATAGCTGTACGGTCTACTGTCGGGTAAGGTTCAGTGGGCTTGGGTAAAACAGTTAATGGTTGAGGGGTATTATCGCTCTTGATAGGTTTTTCTTCAACCGGGTGTTGTGAACAACGGATTTGGTCAACGTGTCTTCTCCAAATCGAATTGTCAACCAAAACTTCATACATTAACGTTCCGATTTTTCGCGAGATAACTGCAAATGTCCATTTTCCGTGCTTTTGTCGATAGTCCCTCACAAGCACTTCATCACCCACACTAAAAGAACGGCGCTGAAATTCGTCTTTGGTGTTTACATTTCTGTAAACGATGTCGCGCAAACTAGGTTTTGCCAAATCCAGCCTTGTTTTGATTTCACGTCCTAGGAATAACAAGGATGGGGTCTCGTTAGTAGTTGCGTTTTTAGTTGATCGATACATGAGTAGAAATTTGGCTACTTTCTCGTGCATTGAACGAGGTTCGTGCTTCATCGATTTGAGACTAGATTTCAGACTCTGAACCATACGTTCTGCTAAACCGTTTCGCGAGGGTTTAAAAGGACTCGTAGTTTTGTGAATAATTCCATGTAGTTTTAAGAATTTCTGGAAGGCTTCAGAATGGAAGGTTGTACCATTGTCCGTACAGATAACATCACAAATTCCATAGGCGCTAAACAGTTCTTGAAGTACTTTGACAGTTTCCGGGGCAGTGATTTTTTCCATGATCCGTACCTCTGGCCATCTGGAGTGTGCATCAACTATTATGATAAACATATGGCCTTGAAAAGGTCCTGCAAAATCAATTTGGATCCTTTTCCACGGCTGACTGGGCCATTCCCAGGGGTGCACTGTAGCTTTTGTTGGAGCTTTGCTTATCTCTAAGCAGCTCGGGCACATTTTAGCTTGTGTTTCGATATCTCTGTCGATATTAGGCCACCAAATGTACGATCTAGCCAATTTTTTCATTTTCACCATACCAGGATGGGCACTATGGAGTTCTTGCAGGAATGCTCTCTGGAACTTTTCCGGAATAATCACTCTGTTTCCAATGAGCAGACACTCCTGTGAAATAGATAATTCTGATTCATGTGAATGATAAGGAGAAAGATCTTCTTCAACTTTACCGGGCCAGCCATTTCTTGTGAATTCGATAACTCTTGACAATACCTGGTCTTTTGACGTTGCCTGGGCAATTTGTTTGAATGAAATCGGAAAATTATCGAGTAGGGCAGCGTAGAACATTGGTCTCTCTCCTGACGAATTTTTCTGGCTTACCGGAAGGGGTAGTCTACTTAACCCGTCAGCGTTGGCGTGTTCACTTGTCTTTCTGTATTCAATTTCATAATTATAACCAGTGAGGAAAATGGAGTATCTTTGCATCCGCGAAGCCGTAGTTGTTGAAATACCTTTTTTGGGATTGAAGATCGAAACCAGAACTTTGCAGTCGGTAACTAGAGTAAATTTTCGGGCAAACAGGTACATGTTAAATTTCTTGATGCTCTAAATGATGCTGAGGGCCTCTCGATCGATTTGCGAGTAATTTTGCTCTGCTTTTGACAATGTTCGGGATGCAAAACTAATGGGGCGTTCGCTTCCATCTGGATAGATATGCGAAATAACTCCAGAAATACCTTTTGATGATGCGTCACAGTGCAGTCGAAGCGGCAGTTTCGGATCATAATGTGCTAAAACAAGATCAGATGTGATGAGATCTTTCGTTTTCTTAAAAGCCGTTTTACAGGAGTCTGTCCATAGCCATTTCTGATTTTTGTGGAGCAACTGATGCAATGGATGTAGTATCGTAGACAAGTTGGGTAGGAAGCGGTGGTAATAGTTCACCAGGGCGACCCAACTTCGTAATTCAGAAACATTTCTTGGAGCTGGCGCATCTGTAACTGCCTTGACTTTTGAATCGGTCTTGTGGATTCCGTCTTTGTCGACGATGTGAGCACAAAATTCAATGGAATCTTTGAAAAACTCACACTTGTTGGGGTTGACTTTAAGGCCGTATTCTATTAAACGCTGAAAGACTTTCTCGAGGGTACATAGGTGATCATTATCGTCTGAACCGGTGATTATCATGTCATCCAAAATACACTGCACGTTTTTGATACCTTTTAAAACCTGTTCAATTGCGCGTTGCCAAATAGAAGCAGCTGGGGAAATACCATACGCCAGTCGATTGAAAACAAAAAGTCCTTTCTGTGTGTTGATGGTCAGGTATTTTCTCGATTCTTCGTCCACAACCATTTGAAGATACGCCGTTTTGAGGTCTATCTTTGAAAATCTCTCTCCACCTGCCAATGTTGCTAACATGCTCTCAATAGTAGGCAATGGGTACGAGTCAACATTGAGCTGTGGGTTGACGGTGACCTTAAAATCGCCACATATCCTAACAGAAACGTCCTTCTTCAGAATTGGGACAATGGGAGCAGCCCAATCACTCCACTCTACCGGTGATAGGATCCCTTTACTCACCATGTTGTCCAGCTCCTTGTCGACCTTGCCTCTCATTGCGAACGGTACTTGTCTGGGTTTACAAAATTTAGGGGTAACTCCTTCTTTGAGATGTAACTTCGCAGTTATCCCTTTTAGCTCACCCAGTTCTTTGCCGAAACACTCACTGTACTTTTCCAGAAGATGGTCTAATTTCTTCTTACCTCGAGCCATCCGTATGGACTTGATTTCGTGCCAGTTTAATTTGATGTGTCGAAGCCAATCTCTACCAAACAGGGGTGGACCTCCCCCGTGAAGAATGTACAGCCGCAAACGATGTTCCTTACCTTCGTGTTCCACCAGAACATTCACGTACCCCTCTGGCCTTACACATTCTCCAGTATAGGTTTTCAACACAACATTTGTTCTCCGCAGCCGTAATTTACCAAGATGGCGCTGATAATCCCTTTTCGATATTATCGAAAGCGCAGATCCTGTATCAAGCTCCATATTGATCATTTTACCGTTTATTTTCGGACTGATCGTAATGGACGCACATTTCTTCTCGCTATTGTTTTTTACATCGCAAACAACTTCCGTATAGCCGAGATCTGAACAGGAAGTGCTGTCGCCATTAGAATCTTCACTATCACTGGTCACTTCATCGTCATCAACATAAAAAACTTTCTTCCTTGGCTTTCGCTTCTTAAACTGGTCTGTTCCGGTCTTTTTGCTCTCGGAAGATGACTTACCGGATTTCTTCATCTTACATCTTCTCTTGATGTGGCCTTTCTTACCGCAGTTGTGGCATTTCTCGTCCTTAAAACGGCATTCCTCGGGGCCGTGACCATTTCTGCCACACCTGAAGCAACGATTTCCAGTGGTCCTCTGCAACTTGTTAACATTTGCCGATGCTCCCTGGATTTCCGATACATCCTTCATGGCCATTTCCATGGCGATTGCTATCTCTTTAGCCTTCTGGTAGGTTAAATTCTTCTCTGACAACAATCTTTTCAGGACATTTTCGTTCTTTATCCCACAAACCAGCTGATCTCTGAGGTGCTCTGCAAGACGCTCACCGAACTCACAATGCTCACTCAGCTTTTGGAGGACACCCACGTAATCCGTCACCGACTCACCCGTCTGTTGCTGACGCTTGTAGAACCTGTATCTCTCTGCTATCACGTTGGGCTTTGGGCTGAGATGTTCTTGTAGCAACTCACCAATTTGCTCAAACGTCTTTGTTGATGGCTTGTTAGGTGAACACAGGCTATGTAGCAAGGAATAGGTCTTTCCGCCAATCAGACTAAGAGTTACAGCAACTTTTTTGTCGTCGGCTACGTCGTTGGCAATGAAATACTGCTCTAACCTCTCCTTGTACAGCTCCCAGTCACCCGCAGTCTCGTCGAAGGGCTCCAATCGTCCGATCAGTGATGCCATCATTCAGAAGTCACTTCAGCAAACACTCACTTTTCCGTTATCTTCGGTGCTTTCTTCTACGTCTTTCTTCTCGTAGAAGATTACATCGAAGTAACATAAAAGGAAGAGTGAGACATGCATTTCATACCTATCAAACAGAAACAAATTCTGCTGAGTCAGGTTTTTTTTGGTAAAGCGCGCGCCTGTTCGAATGACGTTATTATGACGTTATAATGATGACGTGATGACGTCATAATAATGTCATGATACCGTCATAAAGACGTCATGACGTTAGACTCCCCTAAGCGGCATAACCCTAACCCTAGGCGTAGACAACATGTTCAACAACATGTTGAACATGTTGAACTTGTTGAACATGTTCTTCAACATGTTCTTCAACATGTTGTTCAACAAGTTGAACATGTTCAACATGTTGTTCAACAAGTTGTATATAAGGCTATGTTTAAAGGCTTTTTCATCATTTGAAAAGTGCATGTTGAACCGAAAGGATGTATAAATGCAACATTTGTTTGAAATCTTACAATTGGCCACAAAGTCTTAAAAGGCACTTAAAGAATGCTCACACTTCAGAAGAAGAAGAATTGGAGATAAATATGGAAAACCCTGTAAAACCACCTATCACTGAAACTTTAGATGAGTCTTCTATGGAAAGTCAAAGCGTCAACATGACTGAAAAGAATGCACATGCTTGTACAGAATGTGGTGCGTTATACAACAGTCAAGAAGCTTTGTTCAAACATATGGAACATTGTGTTGAGGGTGATGATGGCGGCAGCTCTGAAAGTGAGTCAGAAACAGACTCTGAAAGTGAGTCAGAAACAGACTCTGTTTGGTATGATATGGTTCAAGAAGTCTACGATGAACATGATAAGAAATTTCAAGAAAAGGTTTCAGAATATGAAGAACAAGGGCTTGAAGATGCGCGTGAAATAGCAAGTGATGACTTTCGACCCATTTATAAGCGTCGACTTAAACAACTGTTTATGAGACTATTCAAATATGCCCAACGTCTACAACAAAACGAACATTATGAAACCATTTTAGAAGACTTCAATTACTTTGTTGATGAAAAACATTACGAGTATTCAAAGGCACTAAAGGCGGCTATAAGAAGAAACGATGCATTCTTTGAAGAGCTTCTAGATGAGGAGGAGGAAGATGAAAGCAGTGACGAAGAAAGTGATATGGATGCCAGTGAACAGAGTGAAGCAGATGAAGAAAAATAGACTTATTTGACTAAACATTATAATAAAGACTTTGTAAATCAATAAATGTTATAATATTGTTATAGATTTAAGCTCTATATATTTAAGTGTATTTAAGTGTATTTAAGTGTAGTTAAATGTATTAATAAACCTATTCAACATATGTCTTGTTTTTTTCTTTGCTTGAACTACAACTTGTTGAACAACTTGTTAAAAAGCATGTTGTTGAAAAAGTTGAACATATTCAACATGTTGAACATGTTGAACATGTTCAACTTGTGCAACAACATGTTGAACATGTTGTTGAACATGTTGTTGAACATGTTGAACATGTTGTTGAACATGTTCTTGAACATGTTGAACATGTTCAACTTGTTGAACATGTTGTTGAACATGTTGAACATGTTGAACATGTTCAACAACATGTTGAACAACAGCTTGTTGAACAATTGTTGTACAATTGCTAAACAACTTGTTGAACCATAGTTTGACGTAAAAATAATTCAAACACATGTTTGAATGGTGGGGCGCGCGCCATTCCAACAACCCATCTATGTAAACTACTGTAAACTAAGACATCAAACTGAATCCAACGGTGAAATTTTCTTTCAAATCGGTCAACCATACCGAAAGTTATCACACTTTTCCACTTTTTACAAAGTTAAAATGGCGGCATGTTGTGAAAAAAATGCATACAGCCAGCTGCGCAAATAGCCCATGACTACATTACAACAAAACTAGATATAAAACTGAACCAAACAGTGAAATTTTCATGTAAATCGACTAAGTATAACGAAAGTTATCTCAATTTTTCACTTTTTACAAAGTTAAAATGGCGGCATGTTACAAAAATGCATACAACCAGCTGTGTAAATAGCCTGTGACCACTTTATAACAAAACTAGATATAAAACTGAATCAAATAGTGAAATTTTCATGTAAATCGACCAAGTATAGCGAAAGTTATCCCAAATTTTCACTTTTTACAAAGTTAAAATAGCGGCATGTTACAAAAATGCATACAGCCAGCTGCGCAAATAGCCTATAACCACTTAATGTTAAAAGTAGATATAAAACTGAATCAAATAGTGAAATTTTCATGTAAATCGACCAAGTATAGCGAAAGTTATCCCAAATTTTCACTTTTTACAAAGTTAAAATAGCGGCATGTTACAAAATGCATACAGCCACCGGTGTAAATAGCCTATAACCACTTAATGTTAAAAGTAGATATAAAACTGAATCAAATAGTGAAATTTTCATGTAAATCGACCAAGTATAACGGAAGTTATCTCAATTTTTCACTTTTTACAAAGTTAAAAAATGGCGGCATGTTACTAAAATGCATATAGCCACCGGTGTAAATAGCCTGTGACCACTTTATAACAAAACTAGATATAAAACTGAATCAAACAGTGAAATTTTCATTCAAATCGGTCAACTATAACGAAAGTTATCCCACTTTTTTACTTTTTACACAGTTAAATAGTTTGGCTAACAAGGGCAATGCCAATCTAGCAATAGCTCCAATGAATCCTCCTTTCTGATTAATCAACTTCTTTTTTCGTCGAAGGGATATCTTCTTATCTGCTAGAGTACGTAGCGTATGACGTTCACGTTTAAATTCCTTAAACCGTTTTGAGCTTAAGGGTAAATGTCCTTGCAATATATTCAAACCAATTTCAAACAAGCTTGTTAATTCCTCCTTTGTAGCTTGCTGTAGCAAGGATTTACGTCGTTTAGGCCCACTGCGTGCAAGCAAATGAAGAAACGGCTGGTTCGCTCGAATACGTTTAGACATCTTGGCTGCGAATGGTCAAATGAGTTGGTTCTTGTTCATACACTGCTTTATCAATATATACATAATGTGTATCTTTTGGTAAAATGCCTGTACGAATACGTAGTTGATCATTTGTCTTTGGTTTTAAATCAATGAATAAATAACCATGAGGTTTGCTAGTAGCATCTTGATAGGCTTCTATGAGAAATTGAGATCTTCCAGGATACATTTGCCGCGCCAATGTACTAATTTGTTGACTGTCTCTCGGATTTTTAAACAGAATGATATAATGTGTATTCAAACTAATATTTCGCATCTCTTTCCCATGATGAAATAAATTATGCACAATAAAGATAATGCTTAGATTTTGATGACTGCTGCCAACACTAAAGAGACGTGTCATACGCTCATCACTATGACATTTGGTCATTAAGTCATCAATGATAAGTAAGTTTGGTTTCTTCGGGTTAAAACGCTCTTCAATGTCATCTGGAATGCCTTGGTAAAATTCCACGCCTTTCATTCCCTTGTACAAAGGCTGATCTGCTGCATAGAGCCATAAAATGTTTTTCGGAGAGGGTTGAATCAACTTTTGTTCTAGAATTTCCTTCACCAGAGACGTCTTGCCACTGCCTGTAGGTCCAGAGACCAAACATGTAAATGGATGCTTCATTGTTGAATGTCTGTTTCTTTCACCCAACTGTTAAACTTGTTTGGCCAACCTAACCACTTGACAAATAATTCTTTCACACCTCCTCGTCTTTTACGTGTTTTCAAGACTTTTTCAATTCTATAAATAGATTCAATATCTTTGGTCACTTTCTGCAGTTCTTCTTCATAGAAATGGCCATCAATATCTTCATCTAAAAAGTCTTTCACACGATACAAATGTATTCCTTGCTTCTTACAACGATGTGTGACAATGAAGACTTCTTGCGTCCATTTGATGTGATAATCGCGTTGAAACACATATTTAATGTGGGAAATGCGAACATGATCGCCAATGTTAAATTTATACTTCTTCTTCTTCTTCTTCGGTTTCAATTTCAGTTTGTCAACATACATATACTTCCACACTTTTGATTCGTTGTCTTTACGAATCTCGGCTGGAGCATATTTATTAGGAAGAGAACCATGAGGTCTATGGTTGTAATTGTACACCAAGTCTGGAAGAATGTCTAAGTAACGGTAAGTTTGATTATGTAGAAAATACCGATACATCATTCCCTTTAGAGTACGAATGACTCTTTCAGCAAAGTTGGCTTTGGTTTCATTCTTTGTGGTATAAGCATGAATTCCTTCTTTCTTCAAAAATGCTTTTACCCATCTGTTTTTAAATTCTGTTCCTTTATCAGACCTTAGAGTTCGCGGTCTTCGTCGTGTGTCATGAAAAATCTTTTGGAAAGCTTGTATGACGCTGGTATGTGATTTATTAGGTATTGGCTGTACCCAGACATATTTGGAAAACACATCAATGACAATGAGTAAAAAGCGTATGTCATCATTATAGGGAGCTATGTTTCCCATATCAGCCAAATCAATATCCCACATATCATCAATACCACGTGTAATGACACGTTGTCTTTTGAACCTGTATTTTACAGGTTGGAGTAAACTGAAAGCATCTTGATCCTGTAGCCATTTCTTCACTTGTGAATGTGTGACTGGTTGATTATGTTTTCGTAAGATGTGATACAGTTTGTAAGGACCAGCAAATGCTCCAGGCTGTCCAGGTTTGAAGTAAATATTGGTCAAGTAGTCTTTCCACGTCGACATGGTCACACCGAATGAAAACCACCTTCTCAACAGAACAGCTTTTATTTTATAACTCAACCAACATCACTTAACTAACATGCATTTATAACTTAACTAACAAGTTTTTACAAATCAAGTATGGATACAATGGTATGAATCACTGGAGACCATTGGTCTTCAATGAACACTAACCAATGACTGAGTTCATCCAATGTAATAGCATTTACACCATATTTCTCACAACGTTGATTTGCATTCTCTAACACTTTATCTAAATGAATGTAATATTTAGCTTCATTCCAATATGTATAAACACATGCAGTATGACAAGTATGTTCTGAACACTCTTCATGTTGACAAGCAGGACAGACTAAATAGGCAAACTTTTTTACAGCTGATAACATTTCTTCACAATAAGCTTTTTGCACAATATATTGTCTCAGTGTCATGTCCGCCATTATGCAGTCTTGTGAGTCTTGAATCAATGCAGCACAAGTCTGTCAGGTTTAGCAAGTTATGCTGCTCCGACAATATAGCACAAGTCTGTCAGGTTTAGCAAGTTATGCTGCTCCGGCAATGTAGCATAAGTCTGTCAAATTCAGCAAGTTTTTTCCAGTTGCTGTTCACTTAACACACTTCTCCATGTTCACACGTCTGCACATCAAGTCTCACACAACAGTTCTAACAACTTTCCCATAATATTCTGACCAGGATATCCAGATGACACTTGTTTCACACCAGCTCCCCACCAATGATCATACGTTGCTTCAACTAAAGTTTTGTCTTTACATTCTTTCAACTTGTTGCGAAACAATACACACTGATTCCATTTGACTTGTAAAACATCTTGCATTTTACTTCTCTTCACTGGTAAGGACATGGCTTTATCCCTTTAGCAATACGTTTCGCTTCATATCCATTTCTGGATGACACAATGGCTGAAGTAATATACTTTTCAAGTCGTGTTGGAAACATGTTTGAAAGAACGTCCTTATGACCGCTGAATAGTACAAGATTCTCCATGTTGACTTTGCTTCTGCTGTTTTATTCTGACATGTCGGTTTCTTCCTGTAATAAAATATCTTTTAATATATTTGCTGCCTCTTCTATCATGTTCTTTCTTGGTTTACGTTGAAACCACTCACATAAAACTAAATTTGCTAGTAAGAAAAACATTGTTATCAATTCACTATGTTGTTACAAAGATGATTAAAAGGTTTTTATATCTTTAAAGTTACCTGATAAAGCTGCTCGGTTTCCTCTTCTTCTTTACAACAATCTCTCAAATGATCCACTACGGTGAAATATACTTCTACATCAGTACGAGCAGAATAAAGTGCAGAATCAAAGTCAAAGTCAGGATCTTCTTCTATTCCAATTTTATGACATTCTCCAAGAAATCTTGAATGCAGTTCAATCACATCAAGACTATGATGTACAACATCCCAAAAAGCATCCAAATGATAAAGTTGATAGTCTGGAGTGCCACAGCAAGCAAGTTTAGCAATCATCAAGTCAATATAAGCATTTTTAAAACATGCGTCCATCTTGTTTCAGTGTCTTGTGGGCTTTTACTTTGCTTCACTGACTTTAAGTACTCCACACTTGCCGCAGAAGTTGTTTGGTTCACACAACTTGCAATTATACTTGTGGCAGTGGCAATGATAATCTTCCACATATCCACAAGCACCACAATACTCGCAGGTAAGTCCAAGTTGATTTTGTACGTTCATGTTCTCCAACTGAACTTCAGCCAGCCTTTTCTTGGATAGCTTTGACACCTTCATCCGACCATCCTTTCGCAGCTTGATAGGATTTATGGTATGACATTCCGTACATGGTAACAAGACTGAGTTAATGTTATCCATCTCCTGAAGCAATGTCTCCCATTCACCATCATCCATGTTGATGTACTTCGTATATCCTTGCCCGTGAAGTAGTGTTGTATGTGCAAAAGTTATATAGCGCT
Organism: Protula sp. h YS-2021; assembly: GCA_949752745.1. Taxonomy (NCBI): domain Eukaryota; kingdom Metazoa; phylum Annelida; class Polychaeta; order Sabellida; family Serpulidae; genus Protula; species Protula sp. h YS-2021. The sequence goes on along the minus strand of OX457025.1, from coordinate 18,926,857 downwards.
TACCCAAGATTGGAATGACTTCCAGCCACTTCGTTTGTGTTAAGTATACTTTGAAGCCAATGGTGTATAAATTTCTAAATTTCTCACATATACACTTCCACGAACATGGTGATAAAGCAACCCAATGCCCTCCACGTTTGATTCGTAGAAATTGTCCAAATTTTCCATGCTGCACAGTAATGGTTACGTTTTCACTAATTTTAAAGCTGCTTGTCTTCTTCTCCATGGTTACACAATGATAACTTCACTACCTTTTATGTCCAACTATATACCCAAACATTTCGCAAAGTTTTGAATTCACTTCAACTCATCCATCGTGAAATCGAGTAAGTTCTGACTTCTACTTTGCTTCACAGACTTTAAGTACTCCACACTTGCCGCAGAAGTTGTTTGGTTCACACAACTTGCAATTATACATGTGGCAGTGGCACTGATAATCCTCCATATATCCACAAGCACCGCAATAGTCGCAGGTAAGTCCAAGTTGATTTTGCACGTTCATGTTCTCCAACTGAACTTCAGCCAGCCTTTTCTTGGATAGCTTTGACACCTTCATCCGACCATCCTTTTGCAGCTTGATGATCGTTTTCTTGTCATGACATTCCTCACATGGTGATAGGGCTGAGTTGATGTTGTCCATCTCCTGAAGCAGTGTCTCCCATTCACCATCATTCATGTTGATGTGATGTGTGTATTCTTTCCCTTCAAACCGTGACGTGCGCACAAAACTCACATAGCGCATATCCAAGTATGAAATGACTTCAAGCCACTTCGTTTGCGTTAAGTATAGTTTGAAGCCAATGTCGCGTAAATTTTTCAAGCTCTGGCACACAATCTTCCACAAAGATGGTGAATAAGCACACCATCTCTCTCCACGTGTGATGCGTAGAAATGGCCCATATTCTCCATGCTCCACAGTAATGGTTAAGTTAGCACTAATTTTAAAGCTGCTGCTGCTGCTGCGCTGCGCTGCTGCGCTACGCTGAGCTGCGTTGCTTGTCTTGTTCTCCATGACTGCCACAATGTATTGATGATCCACTCCCTCCAACTGTCTGCTGAGAAATGACTCCTCTCTGCTGAGTTCACTCCCTTTTATACCCAACTATCTGCTGAGTCAGCTTTCTTTTCAAAGAACTTGCAAACTTTTGAATTCACTTCAACTCGTCCATGGTTGAACCGAACAAGGTCTGATACATTATTTGGAACATCATCATCATAATGTAGAATAATTCTAGTAGCTACAACTAACATGAGGTCAGTTGCCCAAATTGTATTCGCGTTGATAAATGCTAAATCAATGTTGTAAGTTGATAGTAAATGCAGTTCTTCACATTCATGTAGAAACGAGTGGATGAAACGATCTCTTGGAATAGCCTTACCCACAGCTTCCCAATGCAGATGCAAATTCTTCACTTGCAGCATCCGATCCGATTCAAAAGCAGGAAGCTTTGAAAACACATAGTCAATAGAAAAATGTTCAGAATCGTGTGAAACGGATAAATATGCAAAAATCACAATTTCGAGGGGGGGGGGGGGGGGTCGGTCGACCCAAAAATGAAAAATGTTCAGAATCGTGTGAAACGGATAAATATGCAAAAATCACAATTTCGAGGGGGGGGGGGGTCGGTCGACCAAAAAAATGAAAAATGTTCAGAATCGTGTGAAACGGATAAATATGCAAAAATCACAATTTCGAGGGGGGGGGGGGGGGGGGGTCGGTCGACCCAAAAAATGAAAAATGTTCAGAATCGTCTAAAACGGATAAATATGCAAAAATCACAATTTCGAGGGGGGGGGGAGGTCATCACTTTTTAGGGTCTGTTGCCGATTGACTTCGGAAATGAAACCTTGACTTCATTGACTTCGACGATCATCGACTGAAACCCTAGGAAGCCGCCACACAGCATGACCTCATTATGACCTCATTATGACCTCATTATGACCTCATTATCACCTCATTATCACCTCATTATCACCTCATTATCACCTCATTATCACCTCATTATCACCTCATTATGACGTCATGGATGGCCGCGCCTATCCTAACGCTTATCGTGACCTCACTTCCGGTCCAGACAACACTTCCGGTCCAGACAACACTTCCGGTCCAGACAACACTTCCGGTCCAGACAACACTTCCTGTCCAGACAGTATGACGTCACTTCCGGTCCAGACAGTATGATAGACAGAAAGTGGGCGGGGCTTCATTGTCTTCATTGATCTCATTGGCTTTTCATTGGCCACGTGACTGATGACGTCATTATCACCATGGTTACGCCTTGGTTACGCCTATGACGTCACTTCCGGTCCAGACAGTATGACGTCATCAAGTGGCGCAAAACCCCCCTTTTCTATCTACTCGTCGCCATTTGTTATACGCGTGAGGTGGCTACGTGGAAACACTAATTGAAACTAAACAGACGCCAAGTTGCCGCCATATCTTTATTTACAACCGGAAGTCACTGGCTACGCATATACACAACAGATAGATGGATAGATAGATAGATAAATAGATAGATAGATAGATAGATAGAGAGACAGATAGATAGATAGATAGATAGATAGATAGATAGATAGATAGAAAGAAAGATAGATAGGTAGATAGATAGATAGATAGATAGATAGATAGATAGATAGATAGATAGATAGATAGATAGATAGATAGAAAGATAGATTGATAGATAGATAGATAGATAGATAGATAGATAGAGAGATAGATAGATAGATAGATAGATAGATAGATAGATAGATAGATAGATAGATAGATAGATAGAAAGATAGATAGATAGATAGATAGATAGATAGATAGATAGATAGATAGATAGATAGATAGATAGATAGATAGATAGATAGAGAGATAGATAGATAGATAGATAGATAGATACATAGATAGATAGAAGAGGCTGGCGATGCTTTTCTGAAGAACATTGCATGAGAAGGAGTAGGGTGAAAACGAGAGAATCACCGCACTTTGTGACGTCATACTGTCATACCCCCCCCTAGGCGGCAGTCGGGACTGACCCCCCCCCCCCTGGTCAAGAATCATATACCATGGGGACCCCCCCTCCCCCCCAGGACATACTATGGACCGACCCCCCCCCCCCAGGACATACTATCGACCGACCCCCCCCCCCTAGGCGGCAGTCGGGACTGACCCCCCCCCCCCCCCGGTGAAGAAGTATATCATATCATGGGACACCCCCCCCCCCTAGGATGTGATTCAACACTCCTATAAGAGCACATTGTCTGTGCACATATGCATCATTCATGCTCTGACTGCCGTTGGATACACAGGGGGAAAATAAGTGAAACATTAGTTATTCTTTGGAAAAGGAAAGTGAACGATTGGTTATTCTTTGGAAAGGAAGTGAAAGATTGGAGACGAATTGGCAAAACAGTCGTGGTAAGTGACTTTTTTTTTTTTTATTATTATTATGATAATATTTAATTAGTCATATTTCAATGGTTTCCCATTACCGATCAATAATTTCAGAGTGCGCTCGAGTGTTTGGAACAATCAATAAATTTGAGAAGGAATGGGATTTTCCCTACGTTAAGTCTAATGTTATGTTTTAAGTTATAGTAGTTGGAAAATGACACTTCTAAAACACATTTAACAAATGTAGTTTTTAACACCATATAATATATAAAATAAATTTGAACATTTTAGCATGCTACTTATTTGAATGTTCTAAAGTTATAGTAGTGGGAAAATGGTGGTTCTAGACCAACTTTAACAAATTTAGTTTTTAACACCATATGATATATAAAATAAGTTTGAACATTTTAAGCACGCTACTTATTTGAATATTCTAAAGTCATAGTAGTGGAAAAATGAGGGTTCTAGACCAATTTTAACAAATTTTGTTTTTTGACAAAATATGATGTATAAAATAAGTTTAAACATTATACAATGGTATAGTAGAGTAAAAATGAGGGTTCTAGACCAACTTTAACAAATTTTGTTTTTTGACAAAATATGATGTATAAAATAAGTTTGAACATTTTACCATGGTGTAGTAGGGTAAAAATCAGGGTTCTAATCCAAAATTTAAATTTTTTTTTGAAAACATATTATGCTTTTCTTTTCTTAATGCTTTCAGGTATCGTCAGAACACATCGCTCTCCGCTAGATGTCTCTGCAATACATGCCTAGGCGGTATAAATAGGATGAGTGAGACCTACATTTCATCATATCAGTTTAAGCAACAACAATGGCATCTAATGGCATCTAATTCAGACACATCAGTCGTCTGTCATGATTGTAATGTGACATTTCCATCTCTGGAATTGTTCGTAGCACATACATGCAAACAAGCTAAGATGAAACGTGCTAATGAAGAGCTTGTTGAGATGATTGAAGCCAAGAGACGAAAGACGGTACAAGATGGTGTTATCAGACCTGATCCGTTCCTCTGCTGTGAATGCATTAAAATATTTCCATCTATGGATACTTATGAGGCACATGCATGCATGCCAGCTGAGATGGAAAATGTGTCTCATGAAGAACAAAGAAAGAAAGAGACAGGACAAGTAGGCAGAGGCAGAAGAGTGAGTCTTGGTGAAAACGCACAGGAAAGACGGTTTGAGCCTGAAGATGGATCGGATTTGCTACTTGAAATGCGACAACAAGAGAATAGAATCAAGAGACATTTGCTAGAAACGTTAAACCGTGGCATGAAATGGTACATTGTGGTACATGCACGCTTCAAGAAAATGACACCAAATGCTGAAGGCGTGATGGTAGAACAGGTGGATAATGCCTTCATCAGTAGTCCGACATATGCAGCATACAATCCAACAGATATTGAGAAGGACTTACCAGAAGCCTATGAAGAATTGTTCACCAGGTTTGATGAACATGAGCGACAAGGTTCTGGCTGGGTGTTGGATAACATATTATTCATTGAAGTGCATACAGCTACGTCAGCGCCTCTGGAAGCAAGCAGTTTTATCCCACTGCCGAAGAAAGTGAAGAATACATTAGGTGTGTTAAACATTCAGAATAAAGACAACAAATGTTTCTTATGGTCTGTACTGGCTCACCTTCACCCTTCAACAAGCAATGACCCACAGCGTGTGCATCAATACAAGCTATTTGAGAACGAATTGAAGGTGGAAGGCATGACATTTCCAACACCGATTACAGACATTCCAAAGTTTGAAAAGGAGAATGATGTGTCCATTAACGTGTTTGGATATGAATATGATGTCGTTGTTCCCATACAACTCAGTCGAAACACCAGTGCGAGAGAAATCAACTTGCTTTTGATTAGCAATGACAAGAAAAGGCATTACTGCCTCATCAAGAATTTCAGCAGACTTATGTCTTATCGATCAAAGCATAATGGTGCAGCTTTTTATTGTTTCAACTGTCTTCACGGGCTTATGCGACAAGAGCTTTTAGATGAGCATCGTGAAGTGTGTGGCAAGCATGGCGCGCAACGTTTATCATTTCCCAAGGAACCATTCGTTAAGTTTAAGAATGTAGCCAAACAACAGCGAGCACCGTTTGTGATTTATGCAGACTTTGAATGTTTCACGCAAAAGCATGAAGAAGGAGACAAGTATCAACATCATCGTCCAAACAGCTTTGCCTATGTAGTTGTGAGTCAGTACAACACACGTGCACCAGTCGTGTATCGAGGAGACAATGCTGTAAAGGTCTTTTTAGACCATATGTTGAATGAACGTGATCGTATTGTACGTGGTTTAGAGCGACCAAAGGAAATGGTGATGACTCGCGAAGACAAAGAGAATTTTAAGAACGCTGTTGATTGCTACATTTGTCATGAACCTCTAGGAGCAGATCGTGTGAGAGATCATGACCACATCAATGGCAAATATCGTGGAGCAGCGCACAATGAATGCAACTTACAATTCCGACTTAGAAAAGATCAGCAAGGGGATAAAGATTCTTTTATCATTCCTGTGTTTTTCCACAATTTGCGAGGCTATGACAGTCATCTGATCATGGAGGAAATTGGAAAATTCAAAGGTGAAACGATTACAGTCATTCCCAACACCATTGAAAAATATATTGCATTCACCATGGGCAATCTGAAATTTACAGACAGCTTTCAGTTCATGAGTACCTCTCTACAGAAGTTGGTATCCAACCTTGCAGCAGAAGGGAAAGATAACTTCTACAACATGACCTCTCACATTCACGATAGTGATCAACAAGATTTGCTGCTGAGAAAGGGCGTGTACCCCTACGATTACGTGGACGAACCATCCAAGTTTGCTGAAACACAGCTACCATCAAAGGATAAGTTTTATAGTCAGCTTAGCGAAGAGGACATTAGCGATGAGGATTATGTGCATGCGCAGAAGGTGTGGGATACATTCAACTGTACCACATTTGGTGAATACCACGACCTGTACCTGAAATCAGATGTGTTATTACTAGCTGACGTGTTTGAAAATTTTCGTCAAGTATGCCTCAACACGTATGAATTGGATCCTGCTCACTACTATACAGCACCAGGACTGTCGTGGGATGCAATGTTGAAAGCGACAAAGGTGAAGTTGGAATTGATCAATGACATCGACATGTACCAAATGGTTGAGCAAGGCATACGTGGAGGAATATCCGTAATCACGCACAAGTATGCGAAAGCGAATAATCCCTACGTAGCAGATTACAATTCTGAGATACCAAACAACTATTTGATGTACTTCGACGCAAACAACTTGTATGGTTGGGCCATGTCACAAAGCATGCCACAAAGAGGATTTATGTGGGTGAGCGAGCCAGAATCCCTCGACTTCATGGATGTGGATGAAGATGATGACATTGGATTCATTTTGGAAGTGGATTTAGAATATCCAAATTCAATCCATGATCATCATAATCACTACCCAGTGGCTCCAGAACGGAAATGTGTCAAAGTTGAAGAATTGTCAGAGTACAGTCAGAAGCTGCGGAAAGATCTAAACATGAAAGAGAAATCCAGTGAAAAGCTCATTCCTAACTTGTCTGACAAGAAGAAATATGTACTTCATTACAGGAATTTACAACAGTACGTCTCACTGGGGTTGAAAGTCACTAAAGTTCATCGCGCCATCATGTTTGAACAGAGCAAATGGTTGGCAAAATACATTACCTTGAACACGGAAAAGAGAAAATTGGCCAAGAACCCATTTGAGAAAGACTTCTTCAAACTGATGAACAACTCGGTGTTTGGCAAAACCATGGAAAATGTGAGAAAGCGAATCAATGTTGAACTTGTTCACAAGGAAAAGCGGTTCAAGAAACTTGTAGCCTTCTTTCCACAAATTCAAAATTTTCAACGAAGATTTGACCGCAGTACATTTACGCAAAGTGGATTTGCTTCTGGATAAACCCATTCAAGTTGGTTTTACCATTCTCGACCTCAGCAAAGTGCTTATGTTCAACTTTCATTACAACTACATCATGGTCAAGTATCCCAATGCCAAGTTGTTGTTCAGCGACACCGACAGTCTATGTTACAACATAGAAACGGAAGATATCTACAAGGATATGCAGCAAGATGCTGACCTGTTCGACACAAGTGACTATCCGCCAGATCACTTCCTACATTCCAATGTGAACAAAAAAGTGCTTGGGAAAATGAAGGATGAGACGGCAGGCGTCCCTATTGAAGAGTTTGTTGGACTCAGACCGAAAATGTACACTTTATTGTGCGGTGGGAAAGAAAAACATACAGCTAAAGGCATCACTCGAGCTTGTCAAAGACGTATTAAACATGTGCAGTATAGAGACAGTTTGTTCAACCAAACTCAAACGATGGCTACAGGACACATTATTCGAAGTCATAGTCACCAGCTTTTCTCGGAGAAGATTAGGAAGGTAGCCCTCTCCCCATATGACGACAAGCGATATGTGCTAAATGATGCCTATTCCACTTTAGCGCATGGACATTACAAGGCTGTGGTATAAAAGGGGGAGGTCCTCCAACGGAAGAGTTATTTGAGGTGTGAACATTGAAGTGTTAACATGGAACGTGAAAGTCGTAAGAGATCTACAACTGATATGGATACTCTTGCAGATGCAGTTAAAGACTTAAAAATGAAAAATCCTACCACTACCATCAAGAAATTGAAAGTGGAGACGGCACCAACACCACAGTCGTGGGATGGAATGCTTTCTCTAGGAAATGGAAAGTATATCAAGATTATGAAACAAAGCAATGAAGGAGTGGTAAACATTCGCAAGTACCTGAGAGATGAGGGGACTGGAAAAAACCGTCCTACGAAAAAGGGAATTTTGCTGACAATACCTGAATGGAAAATGCTGAAGAAGCAGGTGAAAGAAGTGGATAAAAGGCTTCGCAGACAAGAAGACGGCTCATAACAAGGTAAAAACATGAATGCACTTATGCTGAACCGTGGTGCTTACCTTACTGTAAATGATAGGAATGAAGTGATACTAGGTTCTCAGACAAGTTATCATCGGTTTAAACCTGAAGTGTGGAAAGACTTTAAAAACATACCACTTGAACATGGGTTTAAACGTAGACTTGAAAATAAAGTGGAAGTGACGGTGGCTGAATATGATTCTAACATACGTGTAGAAATCTGTAGAAATCTTTTACAGGATTATCCAAAGGATTATAAGGGAGTTGTGCCAGATACACCGTATACAGATTTGATCATCTTTGATATCAAGAACTGGCGCGCAGTCTTACGATTCCTAGAAGCTATACAACATCCACTCTTCGCCATCTTGCGAGCATAAAAACGTCTTTGCAGACAAGGAGACAGCTCATAGTTCATCTGACTGTTGAACGAGATGGAAGACTTTTTATCGGAATATGAACCCATTACGCATGGATTCTCATATCTGAGAAACGTATATGATGACATCGTGCTAAAACATTTTGGAAAGTATATCATTCTATCAACTGACGAACAATCTGTGTTGAAAGACCATCTAGAGAAGCTGAGGATACCTGGCTTTCTCCTGAAACTCTCAGAGGATTTAGAAGTGCGTGTGACTGAGAACTATTTAGACGTGTTTGTACGATTTCGCCAATATGACGAGCTTACAAAATGCTACGACTACATCACCCTCAACACAGTGGAATGGCACGCTCTGTTACAAGCATTGGATTGGAAAGAACCTGACGCTTGAATTCAAAGAGGAAGGAGTGCAACTCATGCGAGGCACCAAGTCCATTGAACTGACGCATCCCATGTGTGTTATGGTGATGGACATTGACATGAATGATCATGGATATGAACTGAAACTGTCTGAACACAAAGATGTTAAAATAATAAAGTTTGGTAATGGACAGTGTTATGCTAGTTTTCATAGCATTTACAAACGTGGATGTAATGTCTATGATACATATATTAATTTAGATTGGTATGAATGGCATGTGTTTATCGATGTATTGAATGTATTTGTAAAATAAAAGCTTAATGTGAAATAATTGTTAAAATGTAAATAATGTATAACACAATAAAAAAGAATGTTGTATAAAACTGTCTTGTTTATTTACAATATTCATAATACAATTCACAATTACCAACAACTTAACTAATACAACTTAACTAATACAACATCAATAAAATAATGGTTTATACTGTCTATATACAAAATCCTTTACAACAAAATCACCATCACTTCTTCTTAATACATCAATGATTTCAAAAGGACTATGTCCTCGAGCTCTTTGAATTATATAATATATACAATAAAATCCACATGTAGAGGATATTGGTGTTTGTAATGGAACTGAATTATAAATGAAATTAAACTTTAAAAACTTATTCAAACGACTGTCTATAGGTAAAAGTCCATAAGAGTCAAAATATTCTGCAGGGTCTTCGTCATAATATACTGCCACCCAATGCTCTCCTGGCTCATCATGATCGTCTGTGTTGATGACATAGGCACCGCGTTGTAAAGATGGTAACTGGTCCATGGCAAACACACCTTGAAACAAGTCTTTTGTCGTGGCATCATGGGATAGGATGGCTTCTATCTGCTTCGTGTTCATGACTGGTAGTCGAATTGAATGCTACGATTTGCACTTATTTCAACAATGTTATCAAATTCAGCATACACTATAACATTGACTGTATTTTGCAAGGCACCAGCAAAATTCATTTCTAGTCTCAAATTCCCATGTTTGATAAGGGCATAATGATCAGCACCATCATAATCAGGTGTTAAGTCAAAAGAAAACAACGAATAACCTCTAGGCCAATCTTCCCGTTTAATAATGGAACTTTTCTCGCCATCCAATCTATCAAAAGATTTGTAAAGAGTTTCAAAAGCATCAAGATATTTGCCTTCATTTATATTAAGCTTGAGAGGTTTGGATAGGACTGGTTCACCATCAGAGTAAAGCTGCATAAAGTTAAGATTAAAATGTTCAAAATTGTATGGATTTCTCAATACTGTTCCAGCAAAGGATTCATTATGAACCATTCCAATGACAATACGTTTTGGTAATTGGCCTAAAAAGATGCTATCTTTCACAAAAGATTGAAATCCAGTTGGAACAGCTAAAACTTTACATTCTTTTCTATTAACAATAAACTTAGCAGGACTTTTCATCAATGCATCTGCATGTCCCAACTGAATACCTGGACTAACCCTCACTTTGCGAATGGTTAAAAACGCTTCTCTCACTTCTACTTTAAAACCATTATTTGCAGCCATTAATACATATCCATCTTTTTGTCTATGTAAACGTAATTTCATACTAACACCATTGGGAAGATAACGATCCTGCTCAAACAAATCTACCCTTAAACCACCTGTAAGCATAAACTCACGGCTTAGACGTGTATACAAATAGCGATTATGTAAACCATTATTTCCTGTTTCAGCTATATCACCACCTTCAATATTTACATGAAAACCTGATACATATCTTTCATGATTAGGTCTTTTCACCTCATGAGTATTCATTGACCCGGCAGTATCTTTATAGATGAAACGCATAGAGCGCTCAGAATGGAGACTTTCTTCCGAGTCATGAATGAGATGAGATATGATGCTGGTATAACCATGGGTATTGTTACTATGTGATACCAATCGATCATTTAGAAATAATTCAATATTGGACCATAACCCATTAAACAAATCATTGATACATGACACGTTATCATCTACACCACACGGTGTACCATCAGCCTTTACAATGCGACATATAATATGGAGTTTACTGTTCTTTAAATCTAGATATTCTTCGGTACTCGCAGGAATGTAGAATTCTATTGGAGCACCCTCTCTAATGGTAGTCATTGGTTGATAGTCTACATTATAACTTTTTTCTACAGCAGTTTGCGTTGGTGGTATGTGAAACCATTCTAATGGAGAAAGACTACATTCACAAGAATGATTATGAATTAAAGACATGATTAAAAAATATCTTTCTTATATTTTGTTGATGTTATCCGTTTAGCTGCCTTTCGCCTTCTGACAGGTTTTGCTGGCTTCGCTCTCTTTTGTCCTCCTAACTCATCACCAAACATACGTTGTGCTACTCGACCTGTAACATCTTTCGCGACATCTTTTGCAGCCTTTTTAAGATGTGGTGCAACGATTTTAGCCCCTGCCTTAAGCAGTGGAATAGCTTTTCGAGCCAATGATCCCAGTATTGAACCAATCCCATCTCCATATTGTATTCGCACTCCTTTAAATCCTGGTAATTCTCCACCCACTTGACGAAGAAAATGGTTGCGATATATAGATGGATTGTGTGTGTATGCTTTCATAATGCTTTTGGTCGAAAATGAAGTTTACAGATCACCTTTCCAGTTTGAAATGGAACATTATGGCCTGTGTCGTCCTTGATATTCATTTCTATCACGTCAAATTTGGATGTGTTTACAGGAACATAATACGGTTCTCCATAAGTTTTCATGATAATGTCTCCATCATGTCCTTGTATTCCAACAGAACGTAGCAAAGGAACATAATAATCACCAACAACTTGTGGCTCACAAATACTACAGTACACATAAAGTGTATAAAATCCCTGTTTCACATCGGCTTTATGTTCAGCTGTGCACGTTTCAGTATACCATTGATCTGGGATAAATCCTAAAATCTCAGCTAATCCAGTGGAGAATGACACTTCAAAGCCGTAATTTAGAAATAGAAAAATACGTCGTCTAATTTTATCATACTTTATCTGAATAGCTTCTTTAAGGTCATCTTTCATAGAATTAGTTGCTTCTTTATTGACTGCCTGACATATCTCTTGTATGGATCTGTAGTAACCATAAGGAATATTGATTGTGTCAAGAACAATATCATTCAGTGGTTGTTGTCGATACTGAATAGAATAGTCCATTCCATGTCTCATGGTTGTCCATGTATGTGGATATTGAATTTCAGCTAAAGCCACTTCATATTTTCCGTTCAGATAGATGGTTCGAGGCATACGAATTTGATAATTCGAAGTCTTGTTGTTGGGATAATAGTTCATACTAGCATTGCTGGGTAAAGTAATGTGAAAACTTGTTGACTCCATGACAGCTAAATCGTTTATGTGATGTAGATAGACTAGATGTGTATATACATTACTTCATGTTTGACACTCTTCATCTTCACTTTCTACATTGTTGTCTACATTGTCGTCTAAATTGCTATCTACATGATCTACATTGGTATCTACTACTTCTCCCTGACAACAAGCACTAACACACCTAATTTTTACAGGAATAGTATTTTTATTTCCATTTTCTTTACAACAACAACACCATAACTCTTTAATCCATGTTAAAAAGTTTCCCATCCTTCTGGAAACAACCTTTGTTGACGTTGTTGTATCTCTTTTGTAATATCTTCACGAGTTGTCTTTTTACCAAAAACAGTTTTTGGAATATTAGCATCTACAATTTCCTCAATAAACTGCTTCCAACCATGCGGTGGTTCTCGTTGTTCTTTTCTTCTTGTAGCAACCAATGCTTCTTTCAACAAATCAATAATGTTATAATTTGTAATGACAGTACCCGTTTTTAAAACAAGTTCATTTTTATCTGTCCATCTCGTACCATATTTCTTAAGTTCTGCTAGAAGTTATGTTAGTTTTACATGATAAATAGGTTGAAAATGGCTTAGAAACTGTTGGGACTTTTCTGATTTTTCTGCTTTGGATGATGTAACAGACTTTTGTCGCTGTTGTTGCGACTGAATTGTTCGTAAATGACGGCCAAGAACTTGAGACATTTCTATTGCCTTTTCACGAGTTCTTTTCCCACGTAAAAGTTTATTCACTTTCGTTTTGATTTCACCATCTTTTCCCTTCTTTTCTAACAACATTTTATATTCATATTCAGGAATGAGGACCATTTTCATAGTATGTTTCATTTTAACAGCAACTGAGCTAACAAGGGCAATGCAAATTTAGCAATAGCTCCAATGAATCCTCCTTTCTGATTAACCAACTTCTTTTTTCTTCGAAGTAATATCTTCTTATCTGCTAGTGTGCGTAGGGTATGACGTTCACGTTTGAATACCTTATACCTTTTTGAGCTTAAGGGTAAATGTCCTCGCAATATATTCAAACAAATTTCAAACAAGTTAGTTAATTCTTCCTTAGTAGCTTGTTGTAGCGAGGTTTTACGTCGTTTAGGCCCGCTGCGTGCGAGCAAGTGAAGAAATGGTTGATTCGCTTGAATACGTTTAGACATCTTGGCTGCGAATGGTCAAGTGACTTGGTTCTTGTTCATACGCCACCTTATCAACATATACGTAATGTGTATCTTTTGGTAAAATGCCTGTACGAATACGTAGTTGATCATTTGTCTTCGGCTTCAAATCAATGAATAAATAGCCATGAGGTTTGCTCGTAGCATCTTGATAGGCTTCTATGAGAAATTGAGATTTTCCAGGATACATTTGTCGCGCTAATGTACTTATTTGTTGACTGTCTCTAGGATTTTTAAACAGAATGATGTAATGCGTATTCAAACTAATATTTCGCATTTCTCTACCATGATGAAACAAATTATGTACAATAAAAATAATGCTAAGATTTTGATGACTGCTACCAACACTAAAGAGACGTGTCATACGCTCATCACTATGACATTTAGTCATTAAGTCATCAATGATGAGTAAGTTTGGCTTTTTCGGGTTAAAGCGCTCTTCAATGTCATCTGGAATGCCTTGGTAAAATTCCACACCTTTCATTGCCTTGTACAAAGGCTGATCTGCTGCATAGAGCCATAAAATGGTTTTTGGAGAGGGTTTAATTAACTTTTGTTCTAGAATTTCTCTAACTAGAGAAGTTTTACCACTGCCTGTAGGTCCAGAGACCAAACATGTGAATGGATGCTTCATTTTCGAATATCTGTTTCTTTCACCCAACTGTTAAACTTCTTTGGCCAACCTAACCACTTCACAAATAATTCTTTAACACCTCGTCTTTTTCGTGTTTTCAAAACCTTTTCAATTCTGTAGACTGATTCAATATCTTTTGTCACTTTCTGTAGTTCTTCTTCATAGAAATGTCCATCAATATCTTCATCCAAAAAGTCTTTCACACGATACAAGTGTACTCCTTGCTTCTTACAACGATGTGTGATAATGAACACTTCTTGCGTCCACTTTATATGATAATCTCGTTGAAATACATATTTTATGTGAGAAATGCGAACCTGATCACCAATTTTAAATTTGTAGGGTTTTTTCTTCTTCGGTTTTAATTTCAATTTGTCTACATACATATATTTCCACACTTTCGATTCTATGTCTTTACGAATGTCTGCAGGAGCATACTTATTAGGGAGGGAGCCATGTGGTCTATGGTTGTAATTATACACTAAGTCTGGAAGGATGTCCATATATCGATACGTTTGATTATGTAGGAAATATCGATACATCATTCCCTTTAGAGTACGAATGACTCTCTCAGCATAGTTGGCTTTGGTTTCATTCTTTGTCGTATAGGCATGTATTCCCTCCTTCTTCATAAAAGCTTTTACCCATCTGTTTTTAAATTCAGTTCCCTTATCCGACCTTAGAGTTCGTGGTCTTCGTTGTGTTTCATGAAAAATCTTTTGAAAGGCTTCTATGACGCTGGTATGTGATTTGTTAGGTATTGGTTGCACCCATAAATATTTGGAAAACACATCAATGACAACCAACAAAAAACGGGTGTCATCATTATATGGAGCTATGTTTCCCATGTCAGCTAAATCAATATCCCACATGTCATCAATTCCACGCGTAATGACACGTTGCCTTTTAAACCTGTATTTTACAGGTTGTAGTAAACTGAAGGCATCTTGATCCTGTAACCATTTCTTCACTTGCGAATGAGTGACTGGTTGATCATGTTTTCTTAATATGTGATAAAGTTTGTATGGACCAGCAAATGCCCCGGGTTGACCAGGTTTAAAATAAATATTGGTTAGGTAGTCTTTCCACGTCGACATGTTAACACTAAATGATTAACACTTGTTAACATATCTTACATTTTATTTTATCAACACATCTTGCATTTTATCAACATATCTTACAAATCAAGTATTGATACAATGGTGTGAATAATTGGAGTCCATTGATCTTCAATGAACATTAACCAACTACTTAATTCATCAAATGTGATAGCATCTACACCATATTTTTCACAACGTTGATTTGCATTATCTAACACTTTATCTAAATGAATGTAATATTTAGCTTCATTCCAATATGTATAGACACATGCAGAATGACAAGTATGTTCTGAACACTCTTCATTTTGACAAGCAGGACATACTAAACATGCAAACTTTTTTACAGCTAATAACATTTCTTCACAATATGTCTTTTGCACAATATATTGTCTCAATGTAATGTCTGTCATTATACTGCAATGTAGATTAACCACTCTCTCACTTCATCAAACAGTCTTGGATCAAATCGAGCGAAGTGATATGCTGCTTCCACATCAAACTCCTCAGCTCCGTCAATGTTTGAAAGCACACACTCTTTGATGAAATCCTCACGTAATTTCGGTACGTTCAGCGTGGAATGAGCAAGTTTCCAATAGATGTCAAAGTGTTCCAGTTGTTGTTGAATAGATCCAAAACGCGCCAGTTCACTTATCATGTAGTCCACATACGTCTCCTTGAAAAACGTTTCTACATCCATCTTTTACATATCCATATGACACGTCTACACACTTTGACGACTGGCAAGCAAATGACTTGTAGTCTTACTCGGCAGATACTGTTAGTGAGCCGCACTTGTTGCAGAAGTTGTCAGGTTCACACAACTTGCAATTGTACTTATGGCAGTGACAATCATAATCCTCAGCATATCCGTAAGCACCACAATATTCACAGGTAAGTCCAAGTTGATTTTGCGCCGTATGCGCCGTGAATGGCAGCAATGCTCAAAGGAATTTCTTTTATTTATCTACAATCTGCGTAACCTACGAATGTTTTAGAGGATATTTTTGGTCTAAGATCTGTGTGATGTATTGGACTATCAATCTAAAGTACATTTTAGTGAAACTTATTGTTTAAAAAAGTTTTTTAGTCA
The DNA here is from genome assembly GCA_949752745.1 of Protula sp. h YS-2021. Lineage (NCBI taxonomy): Eukaryota > Metazoa > Annelida > Polychaeta > Sabellida > Serpulidae > Protula > Protula sp. h YS-2021. The sequence goes on along the minus strand of OX457025.1, from coordinate 18,910,371 downwards.
ACTTTTTTATAGTGACTTTGTCATTTTCATATGAAGAGCATTAGAGTTCAGTGCCTGGGATATTGATCCTATTATTGATCGTGCTTGTGTATAAGGAATGTACCTTAGTTTATGAATAGTAAGGCCTACCGTGGTCACCGTGGCGGTCAATATAGGCGGATTAAAAGACGAATAGCCCACAGAAATGAATTCTACACTCCTGGGCCAAGACATAAGGTTAACAATAACAATCTGATCGATCTACCACTGAATGGTAGTATACAAGTACATGTTTCTAACCGTGACCTCAGTACTTCTGGAAAATACATAAACAATGCGAATGATGGAGTAAATTATAAAAACCTTGTGGAGATAAAAACCCATGTTTTTGATTCCAGCCAAACATACCTACGTTGTGGCCTCCTAAACGCAAGATCAGTGAGAAATAAAACTGATTTTATTTATGATCTTCTGCTAAACAATGATAACTGTTTTGATATTCTCTTTCTAACGGAGACCTGGCTTGGTTGCGATGATGACAGTGCTGTCATCGCCGGTCTTTGCCCCGATGGCTACTCTTTTATCCACGAACCTAGAACAGACTGCCGCGGTGGTGGAGTAGCGATGCTCTATCATTCCGCTATCAAAGTAAAGAAAATCTCCGGATTGCATTACGGATCATTTGAAGTTATTGAAGCAAATCTTTCAGTAAAAGACAAATCTGTACGCGTATGCACACTGTACCGCCCAGATCCTTTCGGAAAAAACCATGCTGACTTTTTAGAGGAATTCTCGGATTTCCTAATAGCTACTTCGTCCTACAAGAAAGATGTTATTTTCTTAGGCAATTTAAACTTTCATCTTGATGTTATCGACCATCCTGATGTACTAAAATTTAATTCCACTCTGGCCGCGTGCGGTTATCTTCAGCTGGTTACCTCTGCAACTCACCACAGTAACCATATTTTAGACGTGATAATTTGCTCAAATCCTGAGCTAATCTCGAACATAAATGTTAGTGACCCTTGCATCTCAGATCATTATTTAGTTGCGTTTAACATCACTGTGACTAAGCCTCGTGCTCTACAGGATCGTGTTATTTATAGGAAATATTCAAATATTAACCTCGATGATTTCAAAAATGATGTTCTAAAACTTGATTTACCCTCTAAAAACGCTACCCTACAATCAGTGGTCAAGTCTTATAATGACGGCATTGAAGCTATCGTTGACAGGCACGCCCCCAAACTTGAAAAAACTGTCACAATACGTCCCAATACGCAGTGGTATAACGCCAATATACGCAGTGCCAAAGTCATCAAACGCCGACTTGAAAGGCGGTATGCCAAATCCGGTCTCGAAAAGGATAAACAACTATACCGAAATCAGTGTAAACTGGTGAATCATTTGTGCAATGAAGCCAAATCGGAGTTCTATTCAGCTAAAGTTCTCGACTCACAATGTGATCAAAAACGACTATTTAACGTCACAAAGGAGCTTCTTGGTTGGTCTAAGTCTAGCAAACTCCCAACAAATATTGAACAGGAAGTCATGCCCAACATGTTCTGCGAGTTTTTCTTGGATAAAATTATTAAAATTAGAAATGATATTTCTTGCGATGATCGCTCAAAATTCTTTGAAGAATTTCGTGAACTCAATGGTGCATTTTGTAGCTCAAAACTTTCTGAATTTAGACCTGTTACCACAGCAGAACTCAAAGGTATTATTGAAAAGTCATCCCCGGCTACCTGCTCGCTTGATCCACTTCCGGCATGGCTGTTGAAAGTATGTAGTAATGAATTTCTGGATATTCTTACGAACATTGTGAATTTATCCCTCGCCAACGCTGAAGTGTCTGAAAATCTAAAGTGTGCCCTCGTTGTACCTCTTCTCAAGAAAGCCAGTCTGGATCCAGACATTTTGAAAAACTACCGTCCTGTTTCGAATCTAAGCTATGTTTCCAAAATCGTTGAACCTGTAGTAGCAGCACAGTTGAATGAACATCTTATCACACACAATCTTTTGGATAAATATCAATCAGCCTATCGCATGTTCTGTTCCACCGAAACTGCACTGTTACGAGTTCAGAGTGATGTCATGGCCGCTCTTGACACGAAGTCTATGGTTGCACTAGCGATGTTAGATCTTAGTGCAGCTTTCGACACCATTGACCACGATACGCTGTTCACACGTCTACACCACCGCTTTGGAGTAAGCGATCAGGCTTTATCATGGTTTAAGTCCTACTTACGTAACCGAACTCAGACTGTGATCGTGAATGGTTTTACCTCATCAACTGCTACCCTCAGTCATGGCGTACCTCAGGGCTCTGTTTTAGGCCCTATTTTATTTACCGTTTATGTTACTCCGCTGGCGGATATAGCTAATAAATATAACGTTAAATATCATTTCTATGCTGATGACTCGCAAATTTATATTGCTTTTGATCACAAGAAGAACACTGTAAAGGCTATCAACACTATTGAAGAATGTATCCTGGCTTTCAAGAAATGGATGTGTGCCAATTTTTTGAAGCTCAACGATGACAAGACTGAACTTATTTTATTTGGCTCAAAATGTAATTTGTCGCGACTTGAGGGTATTGAAATCAATATCGAATCTACAGTTATTTCATCCAAACCTACAGTGAAAAATCTGGGTGCTATGTTGGATAATTCGCTAACCATGGATAAATTTATTAGCCTCAAAGTATCTTCTGCATTGTTTTACCTACGAAACATAGCTAGAATTCGACGATTTCTAACTACTCAGGCCACTAAGTTGTTAGTTCACGCATATGTAATATCTCGCTTGGATTACTCCAACTCCCTACTCTACGGCGTAAATAAATCATTAATTCGAAAGCTTCAAGTCGTGCAAAACTCGGCAGCTCGTCTCATCTCCAAAGTGAGCAGATTTAACTATGCAACGCCCCTACTCATCGAACTGCACTGGCTGCCTGTTGAACAGCGGATAGTATTCAAAATTCTAGTCATTGTTTTTAACTGTATTCATGGACGCGCACCTCAATATCTAATGGATCTAATAACACCGTACCGGAACTCTCGCTCTCTCCGATCGGGCTGTCAAGGATTATTGGTAGAACACAGAACCAACAATAGATATGGTGATAGAGCATTCGTGAATTTTGCTCCTAAACTATGGAACTCGCTGCCTATTCATTTTAGATCTATAAATAACGTTGCAGCTTTTAAGAGAGCTCTTAAAACACACCTTTTTAATAATGCTTTTGTCAACTAATTTGTAACAGTATTATAATTGTATTATTGTTCACGTTTATCATTTTAACTTAGAATTGTATACTCTGTGCAGCACTTGGAGCTTATTATTAGATAAAGTGCTATACAAATGTATTAAATAATAATAATAATAATAATAAATTTTGCACGTTCATATTCTCCAATCGAACTTCAGACAGTCTTTTCTTGGAAAGCTTTGACACTTTCATTCGATTGTCCTTTTGCAGCTTAACAGGAGTTTTCTTCCCATGACATTCCGTACATGGCAGTAAGGTTGAGGTTATGCTATGGATTTCCTGAAGCAATGTCCCCCATTCACCATCATTCATGTTGATGTAACGCGTATATTCTTTCCCTTCAAACAGTGATGTTTGCACAAAACTCACATAGCGCATATCCAAGTATGAAATGACTTCAAGCCACTTCGTTTGCGTTAAGTACAGTTTGAAGCCAATGTTGCGTAATCTTGTCAAGTTCTGACACACAATCTTCCACAAGGATGGTGATAAAGCAAGCCATCTCTCTCCACGTTTGATTCGAAGAAATAGCCCAAATTCTCCATGCTCCACAGTAATGGTTAAATTTGCACTAATTTTAAAGCTGCTTGTCTTCTCCATGGCTGCGCGTTGAATGATGACTTCACTTCACCCTTCTCCTTTTATGCCATTAGAAATTGCAGAGTCAGCTTTTTTATAGTTCTTCAAACATTTTACAAAGCTTTGAATTCACTTCAACTCGTTCATTGTTGAATCGAACAAGTTCTGATGCATTCGTCGTCAATGGAACGCCATCATCATAATGTAAAATAATTCCAGCAGCTACAACTAGCATGAGTTCAGCTGCCCAAGTTGTCTTCGCGCGGATAAATGCTGAATCAATGTCGTAAGTTGATGGTAAAAGTAGTTCTTCACATTCCTGTAGAAATGAGTGGATGAATTCATCTCTTGGAATTATCTTTCCAACAGCTTCCCAATGCTTATGCAAATTCTACACTTGTAAAATCCAATTAGATTCAAAAGCAGGAAGCTTTGAAAACACATAGTCAACATAGTTCACTTTGAAGACGTCATCCATGGTCTCTACACATCGGTGAAGAAGTAATGGGAAACCATTGAAATATGACTTATTAAATATTATCAAAATAATAAAAAAAAAATAAAAATAAAAATAAAAAAAAAAATGTGGGGGGGGGGGGGTCGGTCCATAGTATGTCCTGGGGGAGTCAGTCCCGACTGCCGCCTAGGGGGGGGGGGGGGTCCCATGGTATATGATTCTTGACCAGGGGGGGGGTCAGTCCCGACTGCCGCCTAGGGGGGGGGGTCGGTCCATAGTATGTCCTGGGGGGGGGGTCAGTCCCGACTGCCGCCTAGGGGGGGGGGTCCCATGGTATATGATTCTTGACCAGGGGGGGGTCAGTCCCGACTGCCGCCTAGGGGGGGGGGGGGGGGGGGTCGGTCCATAGTATGTCCTGGGGGGGGTCAGTCCCGACTGCCGCCTAGGGGGGGGGGGTATGACAGTATGACGTCACAAAGTGCGGTGATTCTCTCGTTTTCACCCTACTAGAAGGGAACAGAACTCGGGGTCACTGGGGGCAAGGAGAGAAGAGGGCCTGTTTTGGGCTTCAGTTTTCCATATTTCTGTAATTTTCAAGAACCGTATCCAAATACTAAGCCAGGGTGGTATGCTTTCTAAAATCCTTGAATATTGAATCATATATTTTTAATGGCAGAGGGCGGCAAGCAAAGGTTCAAACACTGTTTTCGGGATGCACTTTACAAGCACGGGTTGTGTGGGAAAATAGCTGTTTGAATGTTATGTATAAAAATGTTTTGGACTGCTGCTTGTCTGCTGTCGGCCTGCAAAGTTCTATTTTTGCCAGCCTAGTAAGTACATAACATTTTATTTTATCACATTACTGAAAAAGTCCTCACTGATGCTCTTGGGGCTGATATAAAATAAAACCTATATTATCGCCCAGCCGGTATTCCTTTGTGGAGCCGGACCACAATTAAATTTTTTCCTGGTTGCCCACAAACAGGAAGTGCCTGAATTTAGTTATGAAGGTGGGATCCTATGACATGAGAGACTTAAAAATATGCACAGTTTGGTGAAGATTTTAGATAATGATTTTAAATTAGTTTTAGTCACCGTTTCTAGTTTTTGAAATAAGCCAAATCACACGTTGGGTGTTTCGAATAAAATGCGCAAGAATTTTGAATTTCGACTGCGAGGCAACCGGGTAAAAAAAGGAAAGAAAAATATGGACGAAATATCGCAAAACAGCTTATACTTGGAACATAAAAAAACTGAAACTTGCAATTATTTGTTAAAATCTTTAGTACATTTTTAAAATAGCATACGGGTTGTTAAAAACTCCACTGATCTCTGGTGCAAGAGAAATTCGACATTTAGGATAAATCTCTCTATCATTTCTTTCATTTTTACCCGGTTATTTTTATTCGAAACTCAGAATTTTTGTGCATTTTTATTGGGAACGCCCAAAGTGTGATTTGGCTTATATAAGTTTAAACTTCCGGTTGAAATAGAGGTCGAGCAAAGGGGTAGCATCTTTGTGAAGCAAAAATTTATTTTGTCAACCGTTGTTTCAGTCCTTATTTTCAGTGGTCCCAGGGGTCAAACTCTGTGAAACATTGGTTGGTTTGGCTCAGCGAGATTATGAAAGGAGCGAGATTGCCGGCTGTTATACAGGAAGTCAGTAGTAAATAAATTGTGGTCCGGTTGATACAACGAACAGGGTGTATCAACCGGATAGGACAGTATTGCTGCACGACTTCAAGTGCAGATCCACAAACAACATTCACTTCTAAAATCCGTGCGACTGCAAGTAAAATCAGACTAAAAACAGTTAATGTCTCTGTCAGGATAAGGGGTGTTACGGTTCGTACTGTAACGAAAAACCGACCATGGTTCTTTGGTTTGGTTAAAAAATCCGGGCAATTTTTAGTTTTTGTTTTTTGTTCAGTTTAATTTTGTCACTGATGGTAGAACCTATAAAATAAAGTAAATTTTAAGAATTTATAACTCGACATTTTAATGTGAAATGTTCCCTCAGCGACATAGACGTTACGTTTCCTAAGTATGTTCAAGATTAAAAGCTTCTTACAATATGTGTAAAGGCGTTTTGTGTATTGCGTTATAATTAAGAAACTCTGCAAATGTTATTACGTTTGAGCAAAACTAAATGACTGCTGTGTGATAAACTGAAACTGCAATGATTGTTACGTGCTATACTTTAAATACCGTATTATGTAAATAAGAAATCTGAAGCAAATACGAAACTAGATATTTTCCGGTAAGCTATTCCGGAATAGACTACCCATATTTTGAACGTCACAGAGATCGGGGTGTCCGTCCGTCTGTCCGTCATCGCTTTATACCCCTTTGAATTTGGGGGCGGTTGGGGCCTGCTCGGGTTTCACAAATACTTACTTGTTTTTCTTTATTTTTCATTTCGACAAAATGTGATCAATTTTTGTGAAATCGTACCGAAAAAAAAAACGAACAGAATAATTGAAGCGAACCGAACCTTGGGCATGGCGTACCGTCACACCCCTAATCAGGATCCATGTGTTGTGCAGCCGTGTCCACTGCAAGGTAGCTCCAAGTCAGCTCTTTATTATTTTTACTCGGTATATTTATATATCAGAGCTACAGCGCGCTGTAGGGGTCAGCTTGAGTTGTCCTGAGGCACTTTATCGGTACAGTAATCGATATGTTGGCACACACACACGCGCGCATATATATATATATATATATATATATATATATATATATATATATATATATATATATATATATATATATATATATATATATATATATGCAGTATGTAGTGTTTATGCACATAAGGCCACATTTTTCATGCCTTGTGATTCTTTAAATTATGATCAAAAAGTGAAAAAAAACAGGCATTGGCCCGCTGTCAAGTGTTTTATTTACTTTCCGGGTTTGTTCTGGCTAACACGCTGTTCGACTGGAAATTTGAACCAAATTGATTTCTTCAATTTGTTCTTTTATGAAAATATCAAGATCTGTGCAGTTTTCAACAACACATTTTCTTTGAGGGCACTCCATAACACTTCGTGAATTTGGGTGTCTATCTTAATATATTGTGATATGATCGCCACAGAGGTGCCTCAAAGCGAGCGCAGCTGACTTGCATATCGTTTTTTATAACGTGGATTTTAAGCGGGTACGCCGAACGTCAGTAGCGAACTGCTTCTTGGAGCAACTGTAAGGGTGCTATCCGCTGCTCGGTGCAAGTCGGATGCGGACTAGGAACTGGTTCCATAGAAGGATAAAAATGGTAGCGGAATGCTTCGGAGTACAAAATTTGCAGATGAAGGAACCCTTGTGAGATAATGCGGGCGGAAGGGGGGGGGGGGGGGCTGAACAGGTCAAGGTAAAGGTATTTTGTATAGTCCGGTGCCTATTTTGTAAAAGAACGCTAGATCATGGAGAGCACGACGATGTTGGAGTGTGAACTACTTCAGAACGTGGGATATTTTGTTGGATATATGTGATGACGCATACGCGCGGTTGGGTCTGACTAGAGGTTTATACGCAGTTTCCTTGGCCTTATGTTCGTACATCTTGAGATTACGTCATCATAAGCAGGGTTGGCATGTTTCTTCCATGGAGGGAAAAAATCGTGGTTTTTTCCGGGTTTTTCCCCATAGGGAAGAAATACTTTCTTCCCTCCAATTTCAGGGAAGAAATGGAAGAAACCTTAAAAGGTGTAATATTTGGAATTTCTTTCAAATAATTTGCTTGAACTTCACTCAGAGTAATTCTTAAATAGGTGCGAATTTACATATCACACTTCTGTGTAATAAATAGGATTAATAGGGATTAGATAAAGGGTCGTGGGTGCCATCATCTCCGTTTATTATGTACTCCGGAAACATGTGCAATTTTGCGCGCCGCGATTTGGAAAGGGACTCGAATTCACATCTTTTTATTTCATGTAAAGAAAACAAAGGGGGCACGAATCCACACATAAACTGACCAATGATAATTATAGAAATTTAGACTCGTGTTTCAATGTGTGTTGGAAAGCTGGGGAGGCTGTAATAGCCCGAGTACTTTTGGTCAAGTGTTTAAACTTTGACTTTGCGTATGAGAATTAGTGTATCATTTTGTTTGCTCTTAATGTGCCAGTGAAAACAAAAGACAAAGGTTGTGTTTACCTTAAATGGGGGGACTAAGTATTAAGATTAAAAGGGGGTGATAAGAAAAGGGTCTTGCGGCAGCACATTTGCAAAGCACATGGTATAAGATCATTTTTTCTTCATTGTGTTTTGGTATTACTATGCATTTTTTTCTTCTGTTTTTTTTTTTTTCGTTTTTTTTTGTATGATAGTACATTAGAACACACTAAATATTGCTTCTGTAAAATCAATAAACAGATAGTACGTTGCATTGATGTTTTCTTGACAAAGTAGGTTTTTTTCCATTTTCTTCCCACTTTCTTCCTTTTCTTCCCGGAAGAAAGGTATTTCTTCCCGTTTCTTCCCTATTTCTTCCCAGGGAAGGGAAGAAATACCTTTCTTCCCGGAAGAAGTCCAACCCTGATCATAAGTTAAGTAAAATTGTGGCTTTTATTGTAAAGGTCTGAACGTGGTCGTTGAACGATCATTTATTGTCCAAAATCACGTCTAATATTTGTCATATGTAATCTCCTGAAGCGGTATCGGATCAGATGATGGTGAGTTGATGACATACATAAGGTTGACTTTATGTTTGGTGCGTTTCGTGATCCGGAATGTTTTACACTTTTTGGTATTAAAGCTCATCTGCCATTTTTTCCGCCCAATTTTGAAGCCGAAACAAATCATTTTGAAGTTCTATTGCATCGTCCGGGGAGCGTATTTCGCTTTAAATGGCACTGATTTTAGAGCCGGATTTTAGATGTTATTTCTACTGCTATGTCGTTAATATCGAGTAGGTGAAGCAACGGACGGGCACAATGCCTTGGGGACTCCAGAGGTAACAGCTTCGCGCCTTGAGCTCTTGCCATTGGTACAAGGCGTTCCGCAATACAAGTCTAAGACCGTAGATTGCTCGGAGGATGACAAATTTGGCGTAGATAGATCGAAACCTACTTTGTGCATTAGGCCCCAACCCTTGGGATTGGGGGCTATAGGTTTGGGGTGTCCGCCTGTCCGTCATCTTTATCCCCCTAGGAATTTCGGGGCGGTTGGGGCCTGCTCGTGTTTCACAAATACTTACTTGTTTTACTGTTGAATATTCTTTGAATCATGTAATTGAGAAAGTGTATGTAATAATATTTTAACATAAAGTTAACGTATCGTGCATTGTTCGAGGGGAAAAAAATCAACAAAAACTGATCACTGTGATCGGCTTTTTTGTTGACATTCCAATCATGGCTCTGCTACGTCGGTTGTAGTGGTGTTGGTGTTCGTGATTGATTCTCGTGCAGGCCGCTATTTTATATCCCAAAGTTGTGTATTGTTTACCCAAGAAACATAATTTCTACTTTATATTTTTATTGTCTTTATACTAGGAATTTGCTGTGTTTTGGATCAGCAGTGTTTGGTCATTGGTATATATTGATTCCGTGTAATTTAAGAAACATTTTACTTCAGGTAAAGTTTTCGCGCAAATATCCAATTTTCGCTCAAAATCTACACGATATTGAAAAAAACCTAAAATGACAGTTTATCCAGCACTTTATTTTATTTATGATTTATTTATGTATTTATTTGCAAAAGCATTTATTTGGTCAGTTTATTTTAGAAGATTTATCCTGGAATTTGAAATTTACTCGAAATGAAGCAGTTAGAAAATGTCATACTGTTAAGAGTTTTATTTTTTTGCATGCTTAAAAATAGGTGAACGGACAAAAGCCCGATAAGACAAAACCCCGAGACCATCATCGTTTTGACCGCAAATTCGAACTTTTTGCTGTTTTCATGCACAACATACTTCAATCACGCAAATATTGCTTTTAAAATGTTTTATGAAGCATGCTGCCGGTTGTCCTGTTGGGAAACCAGGGGTGGTCTGGTTTCTCGACAAAGCTGAATGTTAAGGTCCAGCCCTGTCGGTAACATCGAAATTTATTTTTACACTTCAGCCAAATGTGGTTAAGGGCAGTTGCTATCGCCATGGCCTTCTGTCCGTAAACAATTGTCCTACTTTGTCCACTTCTCTCTACCAGTTTTTGCCCCACAATTTTGTAACTTCACTCTATGACATATATTGCAGTTTTGCCTCGCCCATGTTCAACCAAAAATTATCTAAAAAAAAAAGAAAGATAATCTTAATATATTGACTAATGGGTGCTTTGCCCTTACCTTTTTGTCATTAGGTATACTCCTTCAATTTTGTAATTTCGTGCGGTTAAAGAACGCATATTGTAGCTGCAGGGCAGAGTATGGACAGTAAGATATACAGTTGTTCCGGTACAAAGAAAGACGTTGACTTAATATCTTTCAGTTGGTTTGGAATCACAGTGTAAAGTTTTTATGTATTTTATTTTGAGCACTCTATGCGTAATTTGTCTTTCCTAAAGGAATGCACACTTTGGCATTTGCCGAAAAGTCTTGATGTTTCGACCGTGACATCCTAAATAAAACCTGTTCCAGCTCATCCTATGTAAAGAAGTCAGATTGCTTCTTGTAATGAAGTTACACTGTGTTACGAACTACATAGCCAAGGGTTTTCAAAGTCAGCTCGGCAAATTTGGTCTTTTTGCTGAAGTTAATTATAACCTGGCACTGTTACGAAGTACAGTTCATACTTTTTATATGTCCTGATGTTTTGTTCACGAATGAATTGTGATTTATTGAAAGTATTTTTCGCTGTTCTCAAAATTTAACTTGAAATATGTTATTTTAAGTCTACAACAGCATGATAGGGTGAGAAACAGGTTAAGAAATATATCGCGAAAATCGTTATCGTGCAGAACGCGTATTTTTTGTGAAGCGTTTTTGTCAAGTCTTAGTCAATTCTCGCCTGAGCTTAGATGTCCAGCAAAATTGTGGCTTAGTGGTATTAGTGTTATTCTGGCGCGATAATCTCCTGCATGATATTTTAAACATGTCTTAGTATGTTTAAACAGGAATCTGCTATATGCATCATGCATTAAGCATAATTAATGTCATCCAAATGCTGCACACAATGTCTTCGAGAAAAATGCATTTAAGAGGCAACATTTCATAAGTGCACGGAAAATTCCATTGGGGAAAAGTTTGATTACTCCATTAAACAATAAAACTAAATTTTATGTGTTAATATGCGCCAACATAAATAAAGTTTAACGGAATCTATGCTGTGGTATATACAGCCGTGGAGGAGCGGAGAGGCAGGGGTTGCGGGGTTCATGTGCGTTCCTTTATCAAGTTAATTAAATGCGCCAAATGGGTTTTCGGTGTTGCAACACGAACTTTCTACGTGGTGCGATAAATTCGAGTGCCGTGTTGGATGCCGTTGGTTCTGAACACGTAACGATATGGGAATCGGCCCAGTTTTTGAGAAGGGCTGCATTAAGTGTTCGCTTACATCTTCATCATGCGCATTAAAATATTTATGTAGCAGAGTGTTAATCCTGTGTGTTGTTGATGCATTTGCAGCAGGTCAACAGATTTCGAAGTTCATCGGAATTGGCTTGCTATTACGCACAGCCTACCCTATAACCGCTGGTATTATGAGGTAACACTTTGGTTCTTAAGTTTGAAATTCGTGATTTAGTATGTAAAAAAAAAAAAAGCAAACACACAAAGAAACAAACGAAAAAACGTAATATATACATGTCGGTACTTGCTCAAATTCAGAATTAAATAGTAAAAGTTCCAATGATATTAAAAAAAGATGTTTTCATGATGTTTTATCGAGATGTTCATTTTACAGAAAACATCCGAATGGACACTGGATTATCCGCCATTATTTGCGTGGTTCGAGTTCGCGCTGTCTCACATAGCGCATCTCTTTGACCCAAACATGACTGTGATTACGAACCTAAACTACGCCAGTCCAGCCACCGTGCTGTTCCAGCGTCTCTCCGTTATACTCACCGACTTGGTGTTTGTTTATTCGGCGAAAGAGTAAGTAAAACGGTGGAAGAAATTGGGGAGGGGTGGAGGGAGGGGGGCTTATATCTGAATTAGTTCAGCTGTCGAAATTGTTTTATTGCATAGCATAGATCATAAGCGAGTTTGGAATTTTGTTACATTCACTCAAAGGTCACCCAACGAACATTGCGCCCTGTTTTAGTTATTCTGATTTTAATACGGAAGTCTATAGGATAAATGTAAAAAAAAAAAAAAAAAGAAAAAGATTTTTAATTTAATAGTTGACCTCATGCAAGATGAAGATTTTGCCGACATAGAAATGGCAAAGTCCCTTTAAACCACCAATTTGTGGCCAAAAAAAAAATGCGATGAAAAGAACGTCATTTGTGCAGAAGTAATCCGAAAATACGTAAAATTCAAAAGATTATACATTTTTAATGGTTAATAAATTATTAAGTTATTTTAAAGTCAAACGGGTATTCCGATGAGACTTTGTGATTTCTTTCATTTTAAATCAGATTTTGCGAATTGCTGTACGGCAAGGGACGAGGTGAGGGGAAAGCCAAGCGGCCGAGTGAACTGCTGTCCTCGCCCATGTATACTTTATTCTTTCTTCTGATCTGTAACATGGGTCTTCTCCTCGTCGATCGTATCCTTGAAAGTATCAAATTGTGGTGTGTAAAATGCAAGGTTTTAGGCGTAACATTACTGTACGACAGTAGGTGATGTGATTGCAAGATGAATTTTGGGAGAGTGACGAGGATTCCTTGTTTCAGTGATTCCGCTCAGTCTAGAATGTTTCACCCTGGGCGGTTAAATGAAACGTTTTTTTTTTTCATTAATGCATTAAAATGCCCAAAATAAAATGAATAAAAATAAATACCAAATGACATAAACTGAAAAGTAATTTTAAAATTAACTGAGAAATATGACCGCGTTGTGCTGGAACGGGAGGAGGGGTGGGGGCGGGGCAGGGTGAGGGTGAGGCGAATGAAGACCGAACAATGACGTAAATGCTTTAGAGTTTTCTGGGTTTTAAAAGGCTGCGTTCCATTTTCATACAGCGCACTTGCAGTGTATGTCAGACCCGAGGACTTTATGTATTGACGGTTTGTTCAGTGATCACAAATAAAACATTTAAAATAAATCGCTGTGTATTAAAAGAAAGGAATAAAACATAAAAAAATACTTACAGCAGCTTTACAGATATCCATTTCCAGTATAACGGCTTCCTGTTCGGCGTAATGCTTCTGTCGATCACCAGAATCTGTCAGGTGCATTACTTACCTATGTCTGTGATAAACCAGTAATAGTGGTAATGATGATGCTGATGGCGTTGATGATGGTGATGATGATGATGATGATGATGATGATGATGATGATGATGATGATGATTATGATGATGATTATGATGATGATTATGATGATGTTGTTGTTGTTTAAATAAATTATTAAATAAAGAAATAAAAAATGTTATCTACACATACCAGAGTTTTACAGGCGAATTGATGCTTGCAAATAAATATTTAAAAATAAGTACCAAAAAGTCTGCTTCGAAAATAAAAACAAAAAAAAAATAAATAAAAAATAAATAAATAAAAAAAGGAAAAGTAATTTGGAGTAAATAAGAAGTTTTAGAATTCGCCGATCTTACTGGCATTAATAAGGTAATGATTTGCCGGCGTGTCACGTGACCTAGGGCCGCTGCGCTGAGGGCTCCATGTGGTTTGCCACGCTGCTGAATTTGAAGCACATCTACCTGTACACGGCTCCTGCGTATTTCGTGTTCCTGCTGAGGAATTACTGCTTTCAAAGTAATCATCCAAGTAAGTGATTAAATGTGTCAAGGATGTGGTCAGAAGTGACGCAAGTTTTACTTTTACTTCGCAGCATGTATTGTTCCATCTTTTATACATATCTGCTTTGATTTTAACCTAGTAAATACCTATCTGCAAGTAACGTATTGCTAAATATGATGCCCCGTATGTAGAAATGACTTCAGTTTTGTGCCTGGTTGTTCCTTGTGGTAATGCCACTACAGACCATTTTCTATGAACCAGCAATTATCTGTTCTGGTTAAACACATCCAAGTTGGAAATGCCAGTGCCATCTTCGCAAGTCTCCAGATGATTTTTTGGAGTGATCCGTGAATGACACAGTTTTGAAGAAATATAAATAAATGCCCGTGTCTACAGGGGTAGTCCTTCCATGGCAGCGTATGTTTACGTTTTTTCCCAATAATGGTGGGTGTATAAATACACTGCCATATAAAGAAATGATAGCTGAGTCCGATGTCCTCTGACCGCCTGTGAATTTTCCATAACAGCCGCATGCTTATACCGTTGTGACGACAGGCAACAAGACTTCGTGACGCAACAATTTGTACAGTGCGAAATTGCAGGTGCATGAACAACCGCTCCCTGTCGCCAAATATGAAATAATAGGAGCGAAAAGGCGAGAAATATGTCTTTACATCCAGTATTTGCTTGTTAATGTTACTGTTACTCTATGCGATCACACTACTCCACATTATACTGCTAGGAGGGAAGTGCGTTATCGCAATATCACACTTCCGTTTCTACTGAAAGCAAACTTTCTTAGCGTTCAGTCAAAAAGCGTACAGGAGTTGAAGGATGCTTGATCGGCGGTGAATTTTGCTTTGAGGTTCCAGGTTCAAACTGAAGTTACCAAACAACAAATAAACTCCAGCCTTCGGTGTTATATATGATATTATTAACTGTCACATTGTCAACTCACTATTTTTCTGTAAACTGTTTCTTTTTTTTTTTGTTTTTTTTTTTTTTCTTTTTTTTTTTGCTTTCTTTTCGATTTTTACTGGCATATTATTCATGCCCTTCTCATGTCACTTTCTTTTAAATCGAACACTTTTCCGGCAATCACTGCAGCAAATTGTAGGTTAAACCATAAAAGTAGCGACACGTTTAGAAAATAAGCTGTTCCTGTTGAACGCACCAAAGTATCATGGTAAGGTCGAAAACAACCAGTAAGAAAAATACTTTCCACCTACAGGAATTCACATATTAACAGTGTATCAGTGTCAGTTTAAATAGATAAATCTTGTATTCCGTATTCTATTAGTAATCTTGACTCACATCTGTGTCTGCCCTCTGCGGCATGAACATAATACCATGAACATGGATGTACATGTTTTCTGAACACCAGATGGAGGAGTGCAGTGGACGTCCTTCTCGGTCAAGCGCCTTGCTGTGCTGGGTACAGTGGTGATCGCCGTCTTCGGCCTGTCATTCGGCCCATTTATTGCCATGGTAAGCTCGACTTTATTCTGTGGCTGGTTGGTGGTTTTTTCTTCATGATGGTAATGTGGGGATGGGAAAGGGGAGGGGGGGCGTGTGATTGAAGCTTTTAATAGACGCACTTGAAACCACTGATCATTCTAAAAGCGGGCCTTGAATCATTTGGCGAGGGAAAAACCCGACCCAGCAGAAAACTGATCGCTTTCCGATGTTGAAACTGACAAAATATCCGATGGGCAGTGAGCCGCTTTTAATTAATCAAGCGGGTCACAGTGAGACCTTGAAAGTTGGAATGAGGTTGTTCTGGAAATTTTAATACCTTATTTCAGGAAATACGATGATAATAAGGTGTTTGCAGGTCGATCGTTGCTGTCGGTCTGATGCAGTTTTAAACAGACGAGGGTGACCATGGGCAAAAACTTAATAAAACGCAATAAGTGCCGGTTTGAGGTAAAAGGCCAAACTTAATCACACCTTTCAAGTTTATCTAGTTCAAGAAGTTTGCTTTGCGTCACTAGAAAAGTTGAAAAATGGGAAAAGTGTTGATGGTACACGCCGGACAGACGATACGCCTTTTTTCACACCAGGCTAATCAGTGGTACAAACAATTGTACGCGTAAACATTGGCTGAATCAAGAAATAAAGTGCCCATTATCCCCCCGTGTAAAGGGAGGGATATAGTGATGAGCTTGTCCGTCTGTCCCCGTGTGAGCCCGGGTTATATCTCCGAAACTATAGGTCGGAGTGTGTGGTCTTTTCACACATACTGGAGGTTTGTAACGTCGTATTTTTGTTCGGATTCATGAAAAATTGTCGAAGTCACAGTATTTTGACATTTGGTAAAATTAAGAGTTTCTGTAATTTTTTCCGCATAATGCAACGTCGTGTTCGCGTTATATCCCCTGAAACTATAGGGTCGGATTATTTCGAAATTTTACACACAGATGAAACACATGGAATATGTGCAACGTGTTATTTCCATTCGGATTCATGAAATAATGACGAAGTGCATGGTAGAGCAGAGATTGAAGGTGTGCCAGTTCGTATTTTTATTCGAATTCCTGAAAAATGGTCAAATGACAGTAATTTGAAATTTGGTAACACTTTGCGTAAAGCGTTTTGATATTATCTATCTGTGTAACTGAACGTGCCCGTCCAGGCTGTTCCTCCAAAAGTATTCTTCTCAATTTTTTTAAAATGTCACACACAGATAAAACGGTAAACGGTCATCTGCCCCCCGGTCAACTGCCCCCCCCTTTTTTGCAACCCGGTCGACTGCCCCCCCCCCCCTGCAATCTGACAGGGTCGTCATCTGCCGTCCTCCTTTTTTAGTGAAAAAAAATTCTTTAAAAAATTAGGCAATTGTGATGTCCCCCTCTGCTTCGTCTCTGAAACAATTGATCTTCATTGATCTATTCACCAATAGTGATCTTAGGAGAGACTGATCCGTAAACTAATTGCAAGTCTAATTGCAATTAGTTTGCTATTGGTAAATTGCAATTTACCGAGGTGCAATACATTCAATAAAATAAATATAATTTTATTTATTGTGTCTTTGTAAGCCAAGAACCCAAATAGCATATGGAGGGGGATATCGGATAAAACAGATATTGAAAAGTATCAACACAGCTTTGTTAATATAAAACTAAGCTTTTGTCGAAATTTAAAATTGCAAAACTGTTATAATTGTGAAAGATGCAATGGAGTTGGCAGTAGTTTGGCACTTTCCAAACCGACTTCAGCACCTATTTCATAGGACATTAGTGTTGTACAGGTAATCGTGTCTCTCTGAGGCTCTAGTTTAAACAGTTCGTTGAACCGGAGACAGGCAAATGTTTTGCTGAACTATTTTTAGAATGTGAAACTGAAAAGCAACCAACATTTTGAAAAAAAAACTTTGCTATTCATCGTGACATTTCACTTTGCTATAGCAAAATGTCTTGCTGTGAAAATTGTCGAAAGCGTATTAATAATGGCGGGTGAAGTTCCTGTTTGTAATGGCCTGAATTCGTTGCACTTTATAGAAAGAAAACGGGTCTCGCCATTTGTATGAGCGACTGCTGTGACGAAACTGGTCCTTCGCCCGTATTCAAGAACGTGGCTCAAGCTTACACTTAAAATTTAGCGAATTATGATATTTATTTATCAAGGTAAAACTTTGGCTCAAATTTAGTCTGGGCTCGAATCCGCGACAAAACGCCTCGCGACATAACGCCTTGCGTTAAAACGCCTCGCGACATAAGGCCTCGCGACAAAACGCCTCAAAATGTAAAGTGCGACAAAACGCCCCACTCGTATAAACTCCCTATTTCCGCCATTTTTCTTACTTTTTATCGTACTCATTGTTCGCCTATTACACATTTGTCATTGAACTGGATTCTGAATTTTTGCTCGTACTGTTTTTCCATTTTTGCTGACATTTTTGCACGCACAATGATTGCCCAGGATGAGATTGGAAATCCGCCCAGGAAAGGGGTTCGACGAGAAAACAAAGACCTGCAACAGCGTCTACGTACTCTTTGTCGTGATCGTATTGATAACCGAAAGACTATTGCTCAGTTTTTGCGCGGAATCGGTCACAACATTCGTTGGAAAGCAATCAATCGTGAGCATCAAGAAGGAGATGCGCAATAGACTGAACAATTTGGATATCACACCTTGGATTCAATCTGCAAAAACTAGTGTACTACTGTACTAACTGTACTGTTCAGCAACATGAAAGATTGCAACCGAGCTGTTGAATAGTAAATATAGCGCATGTGTGAACTATGCATGTCAGATATAAATGTAGTACAGTAAACACTTCAAGTGGAAACTATAGTGTAAAAATATATTTTTGCAATGGACAAAGCGTTACAGACATTTATACGTAGTGGAGTAAAGATTTCGACTAGATAATTTGGTGTAAATGAAAGTACTTGTTATGGCGCACAGTTTTAACTTTGTTAGAGACATGTTGATGCAGTATAGTGAAGATTTCGAGTAGTAAATATCTTGTAAATATATCTGTTTGCTGTGTAATGAAACGCTCATTTGTTAGCGATGGCTAAATGGCAAAATTAAAATCAGATTTAGAAAGTGGAATTATGTGTTTTAATTGTCATTTCAAAAAGTGAGGCGTTTTGTCGCACTTTACATTTTGAGGCGTTTTGTCGCGAGGCCTTATGTCGCGAGGCGTTATGTCGCGAGGTGTTTTGTCGTGAGGCCTTTTGTCGAGATACCCTAAAGCTCACTTTGAGGCAGCATGGACGCGGCTTAAAATTAGTCGACTTCATTAAGAAGCTAATAACGTTTTGTTTAACTCTAAAGAAGTTTGGAGTACCTTATTTTGCAAATTTAAATTATACAAACAAAATTTCCCTCGCCGGCCATACAAAGGTTTTGAACTGAGCAGAGGTTTCGAAATGGTATAGCTCAGACTTTGAATAAATGTTCAACTGAGTTAGAAAATCCATTTTGGGTGTGAGTTGGAGGGTCTTGGGACAACTCGGCCCTTTGCGAACTCGGCCCCTACCATCTCGGCCCTACCTGAAAGACGACTCGGCCCTTTTTTGGGACGAATCGGCCCTACCTGAAAGACGACTCGGCCCCTAATTTCCAACTCGGTCCCCACTTATATTTCTTAAATTTAACAATGAGTTAGCCGTTTCCGCAGAATGATATATATATAATGACGGTAGATGAAAACCAGAATATGACAACTTTTTACTTTATTTCCGACAATCGCGATCGCTCTTCATCCTCTGATGATTTTCTAGACTCAAATTCCACTTCTAAATATAAATAAATTCTTTTCACTCATCTCTCGTTCGAAAATCACTAATTGTCACCATTTTACAAATAAAAGCACATTGTCCTTTAGGAATTCAATCACATTGTGGTTCATAAAGTATTTTTTTACTTCCTACACATTGTGGTGTGTAAAAAGTTTTTTTATAGAACTTCGCAAACATGCAGTCAATAGGCATCGATTCATCTGTCGTAAAATTCGATGGTATTGAATTGTTTGTTTGCAAAATGGGCATTGAGCAAGACGCTGCGTTGCCAATCTGGCATTGCCCATGATAAAGGATGACATTCTGTTGACAACCATCGCACCAGAAATCCAGCTCTCTTTTGCAAATTGCAATTAAGTATTCCTTTTTATGAGAGTGTGCATTGCACAGTAAAAGAAATTTCAAAAGCCTTTTCTCTCCCAATAATGATTCAGAAATAACCAATATCAAAATGGCAATTAATTATTCGTGTGATAATAATATGTATTGCATTTTATTGGAAATTTTAAAAAGCCTTTCATGTCCCTGTAATGATTCAGATATTACCAATCCCGAATTTGCAACTAATTTTCACATTAAGAAAAATGGGGACGCGTTTGAACTAAAAATTCAAATGTAATCAAATGTTAATTTTAGGTATACTCTTTGTTGAAAGGACGATTGGCTTCTTTTGAGAAACATTTAACATTAGGGTCTTTTTCCCAGTGTTTTTCGCAGAGAGGGATTTAGGTTATTTCTCCCCCTCTCTCACCATTTTAGCTCCCTTTTTGGAACATGAGGGGGCTAAAAATCCCCCACTGAATTTGAAAAAGCCCCCTTCTTGTTCTACCGAGGGGGATTTTTGTTCGCAGTCGGATGAACATTACAATTTAATTAGTGACCACTGTTCATTTTACACACCACAATTTGTGTGGAATCGTTTTACATTTACGAGAACGATCCCTAAAATCTTCCTTTCTGGTGAAAAAAAAAAAACAAAATGGCTACGGTTTAGAATAGATTAATTGAACATTAGTATTTTTGTATCTTATGTAGGATTCCAACGGCATCCCTTAACATGGGGAAAAAGGCCCCTATTTTTTTTACAGAGGGGGATATTAAGCCCCCCGTCCTCCCATCCTTGGTAAAAGACTGGGTTTGAGTTGGCAGTTAGGGGCCCAGTCGTCTTTCGCAAGGGACCGAGTCGAGTTAGGATAAGGGGCCGAGTTGTCCAAAAAGGGCCGAGTTGGCGAAGGGCCGAGTTGGCAAAGGGCCGAGTTGTCCCAACCCCAGTTGGAGATATGTTATTGAATACAGGCGCTGGTCTATTTGTTTAATAGTTTATCTGACCAAAAATTTTAAATTTTTCGAGTGGGTGGGGTTGGTTTGCCTGTCTTGCCCGTAGAACAGATAAGGTGTGAACTACAACGGTAGCCCGATTTGCAGAAGGGATGCAAACAGCATTTCACGTCTTTCTTAATTTTTGATTCACCTCTGACGTATCAGTTTGCCTGTAAACGTTTTATATTTTGGTGAAACAATGGCGGCTGAAATTTTCCGAAAACTGCGAAAGTTCTAGACTAGGGTAGTCGTTTCCATGTCCGGGCTGTTTTTCACAGTTTCACGATCCTTTGCCATCTCATATTCTTGCGTGGTACTGGTACTGGGTATTACTTCTTCAGAAAGCCAAAAATATTTTCGGTTAAATGGCGCTCGCTGTAGCCGAGTTCCATTTGATTGGTATGTATTTATGATTGGTATTTTAAACTGTCGAGTTTTTGGAAAGTTCATGAAGTGATGACGTTATTTAGAAACAATTTAGTCGAATTCGTTTTTCTTTTAATCGCCCTTCCCTACGGGTTGTTCAAGATTTAGAACATTGCAGTGCTTAGCCGCTGATGGGCGTTATGTAAACACGCACGATGTGATTGCGTCATCGTTATCGGTGCATCACTTTCAAGTGTGCCTCGCGGTTGTGTGCAATTGCCACTACCAAAATGAAAACAAGAGCTGGAAGGCGACGCCTTTTGCTTAAGAAATACAGGCAGAAAGATGTAATCGGGGGAGCCACTTAATGCGTTAACCTTGCCCCTTAGTGTTGCGTGACATTTTCCCCCCTTATTTCACCCCGCAAAGTGTTGGATAAACGTTAAGCTGTTTCTGAATGTGATCTTTCTGTCTTCGCGATGATGGATGCCATCGAGACAGGAAAAGAATTAACTTTTCCAGACGGTTTTCCTCTGCAAGTGTGGTATTATTAAGTCCTATTGTGTTAATGTATGTGGTTATCAGCAACTTATTGTGTGAAGCGTCTGGGTTGCGTCAACTGACTCGCCCGTTTAAGTTGCACGCGACATTAATATTTATTCTATTTATAGTCTCTTGGCTATATACAATAACAAACAGCCAGCCCCTTGATCTATCCTTATAATAGCTTTTATGTGTAGAGAAACATCTTCAAGGAGTACATTTAACTCCTGATCATATCGATAGTCACGAAATCATGTGGAAAAGCCTGTAAACATTTCAGTGTACAGTCTAGGGCTGGAATGCTCCGATAGGTGCACAGCTGTCAGGCCCACAATTCGGACCGGGGCCCAGATTTCGGATCCGTGGAGAATACTGTATTTTATTTAAGAATTTACGCATGATGTCAATTGTTAATGCACATGTAGATAAGTGGTATGATTTTACAAATATTGCTCAAATTAAGGAATCTCAAATAAACTTAATTTTATTTCACGAACAGTTCAATAGAAACAATTTTTGATGGAAAAAAACAGTTCACATGAGCCGAAGTCGGACATATGATTTTCACCATAAATGGCTTACGCAATTGTTGCTTTATGTTTCTTTCCACAGGGTCAGCTATCCCAGGTTTTGTCCCGACTTTTTCCATTCAAAAGAGGGCTGTGTCACGCTTATTGGGCCCCGAACTTCTGGGCCCTGTACAACTGCGCCGACAAAGCAGCCACACTTCTGGGTAACGTACACATTTTTGTATCTTTGTACACCGCTTCACACTGACAAATGCGCTTGCTCCAAGACAGGGATATAATTTAAAGAAGCAAATAAATATATTCCACCGTAAATTGGAATATAACGCATTTTTATTGGTCCAACGCGAAAGCGCCACAAAATCTTCAAGTAGGAACTGTGTTTATACAGCAGTTCTCATTTTTAATTCATGTACAGAATAATTGTTTGTACTCGGCAATGGGATTCTGTAGGAGAATTTGACGCTGTGGTTTGTTTAACGTGACCTTGTCAATGGCAGGGACATTGACCGATTGGCGGGTGCAGTTCTTTGTTAATTTAGTCATAATGAGAACAGGTCACTGTGTAAAACACGTCATCAATTAGCGACCCCTTTTCATAGCCGAGATGTAGCCATTGTAATTGGCCACTTATTGAAGTAATGTATTGCTGGTTTGTGTGAGAAGACTGTGATCATGAACAGGAAAAAAAAACTATAAAAAAAATAAATAAATAAATAAACGGAAGCTTACGTCAGATATAACGCGTAGTATTTTTCAGATATTTGGCATAAACAGCATGGGCGACCACACCGGGGGATCCACTCCTGTTGTTTGATATAAATCTAACGAAACTGAAAGTCCGTGCGGAGAAATCTCCCGAATGCTTTCTTTCGGAAAATACCGGGGTAGTCGCCATGTTGGAATTTACGTCAAGGATAACAGATAGATATAATATTGCAATATAATAAGTAATCATTACAATATGATAAGTAATGTAATTATATAATATAATGTTAATTAGTAATATAATAATAGATTATAATCTTAAATATAATATTTGACATTTGTTTATGTGGCTAAGTGTTATTTTTCTCAGCTATCTCAACATAGCAACTATTGCTCAAAGCCATGATAAACATTTGAAAATAGACAGGGGAAAATATTCCAGGGAAAGCATTCCAACGGGGGGGGGGGGGGTTTGGGAAGACGGAAAGGGGTCTTGCGTCATGCAGAAAAGTACCAATACTTTTGCCCCCCCCCCTCCCCTCTAATATTAAAGAAAACAATATGTAAATAAAATGAGCAGGCGCCTTTGATCTTGTGATCTGACAGGTGTGCGCCTGGGTTACGTGAGCGCGGAGAACGTGACGTCCGCGTCCATGACGGGCGGGTTAGTACAGGAGTTTGAGCACACCGTCCTACCGTCCGTCTCGCCGCCAATGACCCTGGCCTGCACGGCCCTGGCTCTCCTTGTAAGTCTCCACGCGTCTGCCATAAAGCACACGTGTATGGATTGTCAGTAAAACGCCCTCCCAGTAAAACATAGCCACACCCTTGGGACTGAGTAATGTGTTCCTTGTATAAAGATGTTTCTTAATGAGAGGTAAATAATTAAAGAAATTATAGGAGTCCGACAGAAATCTCATGAGGGTGTTCCTTAAAGAGAGGTGTTGCACAAGGGAAGTTTCACCGTATAAATAAAACTACTTTGTTGCGTTCTTAGTTAATTTATTTATCAGTATTTTTTATTTATTATTTTTGGGAGTTGTTCAGCTTTATGTTGATGTCGATGAAAGACAACGTAAAATATGTATGCTTATGGTTATTGGTTAAATAAAGAAAGAAGCAATGGAGTGTAATGTTATGGTGTACTTAATCAGTATATTTCGTGAGTAACTGAGTATTTAATAGTATAATGTATTGAATAACACAGTAGTTAGAACCAGATGAGGTGTGCTTGTGTTTCAGCCGTGTATACTGCATATGCTGGTTCGGCCGTCCGGCTTCCAAGGCTTCCTGCGCGGCCTCGTGCTGTGTGCCTTCGGCTCCTACCTCTTCGGCTGGCATGTGCACGAGAAGGCCGTTCTCCTCATCACCGTCCCACTCACGTAAGAGCCTCCCATCTGGTCACACTCACGTAAGAGGCTCCCATCTCCGATCACACTCACGTAAGAGGCTCCCATCTCTGATCACACTCACGTAAGAGCCTCCCATCACTGATCTCACTCGACTATTTTTAACACATATTCACTCAGCTAGAATTTGGGGTTTTGCTTACCCGTGTGTCGCTGCAAGATCTCCAGTTTTAGCAAGTCGCATTACTGTGAGTTTTATATAAAAACATTTTGGACGAATGCTATTGGTCGTATTTCGCTTTTAATAGCCTGTGGGATCTGCCAAAAGGTCAACGGATTAAACGCAGACGGTCAAATAGTCTCCGAATGCAAAAGCTGCTGAAACGTCGACCCACTAATGTTGGCTGAAGTGAAGTATTCATATCTGTTAATAAAAATGATTAATTAACCAATGTGTTCAGTTCAAATATACAGTTACCTATTAACATTCTCCGCCACAAAAATTAAGTACTATCAATAAAATGCAACGCCATATGATATATATATTGCCCATATCTGAATTTTTAACAGTAGATTATCTGGAGTTCAAACACAAACCGCAGCTTTTAAGACTTGACAGTACATAGACGCTGGTTTTCCTCCTCCAAAAACTCATGACTTGATGTCTGCTAGAGAGCCTAGACTCAGACACTAATACTACCGTAAATATACAGTGCAGTATTCCTTAAGTACGGGGCATCTTAAAAAGAAAGCTTCATATTTGCTTCGGAATTCCATTCAACTCCTGAAGGCAAAACGAATCCTGGTCAAGCCTGGGAAGTTCAGCTGTAAACCGGATGAAACACGTCCTGATAATACTCACTGGGGGTGGGGGGGGGGGGGGGTACCGCTCACCAACGATGGTCGACATCTTATCCGGATACTGGGAAAGAGTATCAATGCACTTGAAAGGATTTAGCAGCATGGAGTTAGTTCTATAGGAAATGTAAAGCTGTAATAGACCAGAGGCTATTTTGCCGAAATTGCGTTAAACGTATCATGAAAAACACTTGTCATTGAAACGTTGATAAATATGGAATACTAAGAACGTTTAAAAAGACAGCGATAAGCTAGTCGCTGGCAGGTTACCCCTGACAACGTCTGTCTAATTAAGATTAATATGAACATTGGATTGTGCTAGATTCAGGATGTGTGACGAGTGCCTCGCCATAAATAAAAAGAAAAGAAAATCTTGTGAGAGACGCTCAGAAATAGCTACTTATACTTTTTTCACGTCTGTGTTTGAGGGTGTTTTTGTTTTGCCGTTCACGGCGTAGGTTGCACTGCGTGGCAAATAACTGACACCTTGGTCACCTCAGAAACACCTTGTTGTCTGTTTGAATGCTGGAACAGATTGTGCAAACATGTTTGGTCGTGGGTGTTACGTTTTTTTTCTTTTAAGTAATTGCCGAAAGCTCATTGGGCGTTTGATTCCATGATAGGAGATCTGACCCGATGCTTCCGACTATCTAATACAGTGTGAACGAACGCCAATTTCCGTGCTTATGACCCCGGTCTAGATTCGAACTCTGGACCTTTAGCATAACGATATCAGTTCCTTCACTGACTGAGCCAACCGTCACTTCAACAATTACCCTCTTTGTTCAACAATTTTTCTTTAGCTGTACTATATTTCCGACATGCCAGTCATTGCAAAGACATTTTAGCATACACTCAGTAGCTTTCAGCGAGTACTGCAAGTAGTTTTTGTTTGAAAGTCTTTACTGAACAAGTGTTGGTGTGTACAGATGTTCGGGTGCACTGGCTGCTCTAGATTTCAATAAGCAAGGAAGCCCATTGGCAGACCGAACAAAGCACGGGTAGCATTATATCCTTGGCATTTTGATGCTGCAAATCTCAGGATAATCGGGTACTGACCTTATTACGAAGTTCATACAATTACATGCTCTAAATCATGAAGATTTTTTTTTTTTTTGAAGATGAATAAAAGGCGAACATTCCTTTATGATGTCTTCACCTTTTCAACCGCATCTTTTTATTGCGTTTCAGAGTCTTAAAAAGGTGCAAATAATGAGGTGCAATGATTTTCATTGCAAAATTAGTGTGTATTTTTGTTCTTGCGATCGTATTCTTTCTGTGCTTTTTACGTCATCACGTGCCGAAGTAAAAAAGCTATGAAAATTATCTGGAAAGTGAAAGAAGACTTTGTTTTGAAAGTTACAGAATATAAAGCAAAACAAGAAAACTGCCAAACAACTGATGTAACTGAAATCATAAACAAAGCAGTTTCTGAGTTAATGGACAGCAGTGTGCTTTTTATGCCTTATCCAGTGCAGTTTAATGCCACCACCCCACCTCCCTCCTACCTACACTACGTGTGTACGTTAATGTTTGTTTTTAATTAATGTTCATTAACTTGAGTGCTTCAAATACATCTGTATTGGAGTAGGTTTCTAGGTGTACGACGAAAGCTAGGCTAAGAAGATTAAGGGCTGTATGTAAAATCCATGCACTACCAACATCTACACTGTTTCTGACAAACTCTTCTGGTAAATTAAAGGTGGTTCATAAATAATATAGCAATTTACTGGAGTCCTGATTTAGCAGAGTGTCACTGTTTTAGGGTGTACTTGCGGTGGGTAAGGGGCTGCCCCTGGCGGTTCAGCGCCCGCTTGTAAGTGCCGTCCTCCAGCCAGGATTTCGTGGCTGCGATTCGGCGATTTGTTATCCCCCGTCGCCCTAGCCGGGTGGGTAAGGGGCTGCCCCTGGCGGTCCAGCGCCCGCTTGTAAGTGCCGTCCTCCAGCCAGGCTTTCGTGGCTGCATTTCGGAGATTTTTTTCTGTCCAGTTTCACGTGAACGTATCACTTTTATGTACGAGACATTTAGCAAATGAATATACGGTGATTTATACGAATTCGCCGTCAGAGAGAGATGCACGCACGCTGGTAAATTATGACGCGCGTTGAATGCATTTCGCCCTGATTACTCCGTCTGGGACCGGGTAACTGAATAGTTTGTACCATTGCGTCTAGACGGATAGATGTTGACCATGACTGTTGACCGTGTATGGCAAATTGTGTAACGTAACAATAGCTGTCGTTGTTGAGCCCTTTGCCGGGCGGTCGGTGAATCGGTAGGTGAAAAAAAATTGTTCTGTCTTCTGTGATTTCACGCTGCCCCTCGAAATGCTCGTCCTCAAGGAAAACATCTGCGAACATTCTGTCATGGTACTGCTAAGAAACCCCCGAGGAACTTGCAGATGTTTTAAGCTACACAAGGCAAGTTTTCTTAGGGGTGACAACTTTCTAAGAATTGCCGAGAGAGAGATATATATTCAGAATCTACAGCAGTGCATTCATTGAACCCCGTAAGTTGCAACCTTGCCGTTATGGCTTGACCTACTGCAATGCCAAATAAAAGTTAACCTGGAAGCCCGAGCATTTTTTCCCCGAGGATTGATGCCTTTCCTGCATTATGTAACGTTTACGCGGTGTTGTGCAATAGCCAACCTCTACGGCGGTTCGGTCTGCTGTGTATAACAGCTTTTTTTCACTCCGCAGACCCAATGGGGATTCCGCGAAAAGAGAGGACGTACCTTTAAAATATCCACCCACTCTTGGTTTATGCGTAACAGATAGATCTCATCAGAGGTCAGCTGTTTTATAACAACTGGTATTTACGGACTTTTTGAATGGTTGTTATCCTTGTCACGCAGAGACAAAAAGGCGAAGGTCACATTTCATTCAGTGGAATTAAGTCTCCGTTCTTTGTTAATCTTGATCTTGTCGATATGTTTGGATTTCTGGGCAAAACTCTTTAACAATGGTGTGAACTGGAAATCGAGGGGTCACAAATTAGTACCAATTTGGGCACAGTGCTTTCGGTAATATCCGTGACTAGTCGCGGGTAATTTGTATCCTTCGTGAGACTTGTACTTGCCTAAATGAGTCTGTAAACAAAAAAAGTTGATGTTTGTTTTTTTTTTTTACTGAAGAAAAAAGGGGGATTTGCGTGATGAAGTTCAGTTTACTGAAAGACTAATGGCGAACCTTCTTAAAGAATGGGACTAAACCCGATAGCGTGTGAGTAAATACTGATAGAAAATGTGAAGCTAAATGATACCTCCTTAGTGTCGGCCTCTGATTGGTCCAGATGTTTCAGTTCGGTGGCGTACTTGGCATTCTTGGTTTAGTTTTCGCGTAGCTCTTTTTAAAGGAAAAAAGACAGAAACATGGTCAGAGTTATGACCCAGAGAGCAGCGTCTAATGGACAAACAGTTTAAAAAGCATATTTAATTACAACATTCTTTAACATACGAAAGAGTGCATTGTGTGCAAATGATACCAGTTGATACCTTAATCTTAATTTACTTTAAGGGAGGGGTGGGTGTAAAGTGGATGCTGGCCTGTTATTGAAATGAGAGTAGTGGGAAAATACGGGTTTGAGCACACGTGTGCCCAAACCCGTACGGGTTTGAGCACTGGTGGGTTTGAGCACACGTGTGCCCAAACCCGTACGGGTTTGAGCACTGGTGTGCTCAAACCCGTACGGGTTTGGGCACACGTGTGCTCAAACCCGTATTTTCAGGTGTTTTGAAACCCGTACGGGTTTGAGCACAGGTGTGTTGAAACCCGTACGGGTTTGAGCACACCTTCTGTAGCATGGGGGGCTGACTGCACGTATTGCTACATGGAAGTAGTATAAAAGCATGAGTGAAACATGTCAACTAGTCAACTAGTAATACATTGTGTGACGAGAAAAGACTTCACAATGTCAGCATTACTTCTTGACAGATGTATGACTATGGACGACGTCTTCAAAGTGAATTATACTAACTATGTGTTTTCAAAGCTTCCTACTTTTGAATGGGATTGGATGCAGCAAGTGAAAAATTTACATCTGCATTGGGAAGCTGTCGGAAAGACTATTCCAAGTGATTTCATCGACTCGTTTCTACGTGACTGTGAACATCTACATAAACTATCAACTTATAACATTGATTTAACATTTATCATATCAACTTATGACATTGATTCAGCATTTATCAACGTGAATACAATTTGGGCAGTTGAGCTCATGCTAGTTGTAGCTGCAAGAATCATTTTACTTTATGATGATGATGTTCCATTGACGACGAATGTATCAGACCTTGTTCGATTCAACCATGGACGAGTTGAAGTGAATTCAAACGTTTGCAAGAAGTTTGAAAAGCTTGACTCAGCAACCAGTTGGGTATAAAAGGGAGTGAACTCTGCAGAGTGAAGTCAAAAAAAAAAACATGGAAGAAGACAGAGCTATGGAAAAAATATTTAAGGATTGGTACGCTACATGGATGTTTTCACGCATTCGAGTAGAAAATCCAGCACTATGGTGGGAAGACATTAACAAAAAATGGTCAAGTGCACATGTTATAGTTTCTTCATATATTCTTTTCAATGGATTTAAGGATGAATGTGAAGAATTGAATCTTCCTTACCAACGGTTTAATATACAGGAAGCTATGCAAAAAACAGAACATGAATGGTTGCCTGAAGTAAAAGAACTCGTTAGAAAGTGGTTCATAGCCTATTGGGGTGAGGAATCAAATATGATTGGTTAAAAATTCTGTAACGTCTTCAAGCAACTCTGATTGGTTAAAAAATTCAATAACGTCTTCAAGCAACTCATAATATAATTGGTTAACGCTTTTATGACGTCATATGGTATATGACATATAAAAGGAATGAACTCTAGTATTACTCAACAGTCACAACCATGAACGCAACCATGAACACATCATTTGAAATCAGTCATAACTTACAAGTCTGTGTAGAAGAAGGAGCATATGGAAGCTTTGCACGTCTTTTACGTGGGCCAAGATGGATTGTTCTCTCAACTCTTATGTGGGATAAAATAAGAGTCAATAGTTACCACATGCGAGATGAAGGATATGAACTCAAACTTTCTGACGATAAACATATTACAGTCATTAAGTTTGCTGAAAAGAGATATGTCAGTTTTCACTGGATTCGAGAAGTGAACAGTAAAGTGTACAACAACTACATCAACCTAAATGATGAGGAATGGAATACCTTTTTAGATATTATACCAAAAGTTGCAGAGCTGTTGAAAGGAAAATGTCATGAAACATTGAAAATACAGCTTTTTCATCAACGTATGAAAGAAAGCGAGCTGAAGAAAGAGGATCTGAGAGAAGTGAGAAATTGTAACAAACACGCGTACAACCAACTTGCTTACATTTGTGAGTACTGTGGTGGATCTGAGTTCTTTGGAGACAAGTGTCATTGTCATAAATACAATTGTAAAGACTGTGAACCAGACAATTTCTGTAAGGTGTGTGGTGAACTTAAGGTAGAACCACATGGAATCGTATCGCATAATGGAATTTGAATTTAAAAAACGTTATGCTCATTGGATGTACATTAGTTTACAGCGAGAAAAGTCTTTTGTTTTAACACCTCATTTTTCTTTGAATGAAAAACTTGATTCTGTGTTTATATACTTTAATACATACTGGAAAAAAGCACGGCTTAACTTACCGATTCATCAAGTGTTGGTGGAATTTACACAAAAGTGTAACAGCCTTGGTGTACCACATGAACAATTTATGTTAGGACTAGCATTACAAAAGGCTGATTATGATTGGCTACCAGACATTCGTTTTTTAGTAGCAGAAATGTGTTTAGTTACGCATGCGCCAGTGGACACTTCTACACAATAAAAGGGTACAACACAGTCACTCCTCATCATTTTAAAACGAACCGCTGAGGAGTGAACGTCAACATGAATTCAGGAGAAATAAAAGTTAGTGAGGAACCAGCTACTAGACAAGAAAGTGTAAACAATATACTACAACACTTAAAACAATCCGTTCTTATCCCAACTGCACAAGGTGTGAAAGTGAGTGGTGAACCAGCCTTCACGCAAGAAATTGCTACACCACAACAACAAAACTTAAAAGTTCTCATCCCAATTGGGAATGGAAAAGGTGTGAAAGTGTGTCGATACAAGCAAAAACTCTATGTAAATATCCGCGACTATATTACCACAAAAGATGGACGTACTTATGCTAGCAAACGAGGTATACTGCTTACACCAGCTGAGTGGAAGCAACTACGGAAGAGTAGTAGGGAAATAGACAGTCTAATAAAAGAACATTTAAAGTAATATGCTTGTTATAGAAACATGAGTTATAGAAAGTGTAATAAAAGAACTTTCAAAGTAAAATGGTTGTTATAGAAACAGTTATACATATAAACATGAGTTATAGTTAAGCTGTAGTTAAGCATAGGTATAATGTTTTTAATGCTATTGTAAAATAAATGGTTTAATTGTTACTGAATGTGTTTTTATACCATGGCTAAATGGAAAGATTATTTAAATCAAATTTATTTTGATCCAAGTCATCCTGGTGCTTTTGCTGGGCCTTATAAATTATATCAACTTCTGAAGCAAACAGGAAAAGCAACTTCATATAATAACGTTAAAAAATGGATTCGTGATCAAGACGCCTTTACACTCTTACAACCCGTCAAGTACAAATTTAAACGACAGCGTATTATAACACAAGGTATAGATGACTTATGGGATACAGATTTAGCTGACGTTACCAATCTTTCTCCACACAACGAAAGCATTCGTTTTCTGCTAGTCGTCATTGATGTTTTTTCTAAATATTTGTGGATTGAACCATTACCAAATAAAAAACATGACTCTGTGGTACAAGCCTTTAAAACCATTTTCCAGAAAACAGACAGACGACCTAAGTTGTTACGGTCAGATAAAGGGACAGAATTCACCAACCGGTGGGTGAAAGAATTTCTGAAAAAACAAGGTATTCATGTCTACACAACTAAAAATGAAACCAAAGCGAATTATGCTGAACGTGTCATACGTACCGTAAAAGGTTTGATGTACCGTTATTTTCTTCAAAATCAAACATACAAGTACACTGACATCTTACAACAACTTGTAGCTAATTACAATAATAGACCTCATACCTCACTACATGGCTTATCACCTGCTGGTGTAAATAAAACAAACGAAGCCAAAGTATGGAAACGTATGTACATGGACACTATTAAATTTTCTAAAAAAGTTAAACCATATAAATTTAAAATAAAAGCTCAAGTACGTATTTCTCATATGAAATATGTATTTCAACGTGACTATCAACAGAAGTGGACTGAAGAAGTCTTTATCATTACGCATCGGTGTCGAAAACAGGGTATTAACTTGTACAGACTTAAAGACTTTATGGATGAGCCTATAGATGGTCATTTTTATGAAGAAGAATTACAATCCGTTTCAAAAGACGCTGATTCATTATTTAAAGTGGAAAAAGTTTTAAAAACACGTAAAAGAAAAGGACAAACAGAACACTTTGTGAAGTGGATGGGCTGGCCGAAAAAATTCAACAGTTGGATAAAAGACCAAGACATACAGTGGTTTTAACATGCAATTCAAACACCCGTTTACATGTTTATGTTCTGGACCCACTGGAAGTGGAAAAACATCTCTAGTGAAAGCTATTATTGAGCATAAACTCATTTATCCACCACCACAACATATTTTATGGTTATATGGTGCAGACCAACCTTTATACAAGTCTATGCGTCAGGTAATATTTCATAAAGGTATACCAGAAGACATTGAAGACCGATTTGATCCTAAAACAACTAATCTCTTGGTTATTGATGACTTAATGACACAGTGTCATAGCGATGAACGTATGACGCGTTTGTTTAGCGTGGCTAGCAGTCATAATAATTTGAGCATTCTGTTTATTGTGCACAATTTGTTTCATCAAGGAAAAGAAATGCGAAATATTAGTTTGAACTCTAATTATATTATTTTGTTTAAGAATCCAAGAGATAATCAACAAATTACAACATTAGCACGTCAAATGTATCCAGGCAAATCACAATTTTTAATTGAAGCGTTTCAAGACGCTACAACCAAACCTTTTGGTTATTTGCTTATTGACTTAAAACCAAAAACAGAAGAACACCTTCGCATTCGTACTGGTATTTTACCACATGACATACCTTTCGTTTATGTAAATAAGGCTATGTCTATAGCACAGTAGTCATTTCTAGCTTTTACATTGAATGAAGCAACATGTCAAAGCGACTAAAATCAAATCAACCATTCCTTCATTTGCTTGCACGCAGTGGACCACAGCGACGTAAAGTTTTACTTAAACAAGCGACAAAAGAAGAATTGACTAGTTTGTTTGAAATTTGTCTCAACATTTTAAAAGGGCATATACCATTAAATCCGCAAGCTTATAAAAAGCTGAAACGTCATAAACACTTGTTGAGAACACTGAGTAACAAAAAAGTATCTCTTAAACATAAAAGAAGCTAATTAATCAAAAAGGTGGTTTTATTGGGACTTTAGCAACGTTTGCCCTACCCCTATTAGCACAGCTTATACGACGATGAAACACACAGAGAAAATGGTGTTGATTCCAGAATCTGAATATTTTATGTTGTTAGAACTTAAAAAGCCTCAGTCTAAGGAGAGTGATTTGAAAAGTAAAATAAAACATGTATTGAAAGCTGAAAGGAATCATGAATCTGCTAAAAAGATGTCACAGCTTGTGGGAGAATATATACGCTACAAACAAAAACGTGGTACACCTCCAGATAAGAAAACAAATATAGTACAGTATTTTCCACCTACATATCATCAAAAGGTGACTTTAGTATTAAAAGAATTGAAAGACAATGGAATACAGTGGACTGAACAGAAAGAACTTGTGTTAAGTACGGGTGAAGTCATTTCTAATTCAAATATTGTTGACTTATTGAAAGAAGCACTGGTGGGGTCACGAAAGAAAGAACGTGAAAGTCTACCAGTTGGATGGAAAGAGTTTATTGAGGCTATAGCAAAAAGTAACATTCCCTTAACCATTTTTACAAAACGTACAACCATACAAGATATTAAAAAAGCCCGTCAACATGAGCTGGAATGGGAAATGTATTAAATTACCTTCATTACGTTTTATGAAAACCTTCCAAAAAGTACGGTGCTTAAGTGGGTGTTGTGGAGGTACAGTAGATGAAACTATAAGTGTAGAAATTAATGTTTTACCTAAGCACAAACGGTCATTTTCAATTTAGACGTCATGGAATCAACAAGTTTTTACATTACTTTACCAAGCAATGCAAGCAAAGATATTTATCCAAATAATACAGCTTCCACTTTTCAAATACGTATGCCAAAAACAATTTATTTAAGAAACAAATTTGAAGTAGCATTAGCAGAAATTCAATACCCTCATACATGGCCTACATTTAAAAAAGATGGAGATTATTCCTTTTGGTATGGTACAGAAGAGTTAATTAAAATTCATATTCCTCGAGGTCATTATAGTACAATGGAAGAATTAGTAGATATGTTGAATAGGCAGTTGCTTATAGAAACCAATACAACAGCGATTACAGCATTGAAAATAAAATTCAAATACAACACCATCACACGACGCACCCGAATAATTGTAAAAAATGGATATCAACTCGGTCTAAGTCAAGGTTTAGCTGACGTGTTAGGATTTCGCGACACAGGTTTATTTACATCTGACGCGGACAGTGAACAAATGTACCAATCAGACTATACCTCTAATATTACACGTGGATTTTACACTTTGTATGTGTATTGTAGTATTTGTGATCCTCAAGTTGTTGGTGATTATTATGTCCCTTTATTACGTGCAGTAGCTGTTCAAGGAAAAAATGGTGAAATAATCACTAAAACTTATGGGGAACCACATTATGTTTCTGTAAATAGCAACAAGTTCGATACTATTGAAATCAATATCAAGAACGACACAGGGGAAAACGTAGCATTTGAGAGTGGTAAAGTCATTTGTAAACTTCATTTTAGACAAAAAGCGATATGAAGCCTTATATTCACAATCCAAATATTTATCGAAACCATTTTCAATACCAAGTTGGGCGGGCACTACCTGGTTTTCGAGGCACTCGAATGCAATATGGACAAGGTATTGGTTCTTTTCTGAGTGCATTGGCTAGAAAGGCTGTACCACTACTTGCATCTGGCGCAAAAATGGTTGCTCCTCATTTGAAAAAAGCATTAAGAGGAATTGCTAAAGATGTTACTGGAAAAGTAGCTCAGGAAGCGACAACACGACTCGTAGGTGCTATACCAAATGGTAAAAGGCGTAAGCACGCACGCAAACCTGTTAGTAAACGAAAAAGAGTGAAAGCGTCAACATCAAAAGATATTTTTTAAAAACATGTCACTTATTCATGATCAGTCCTGTGAATGTAGTACTTCACCTTTAGAATGGTTTCACATTTTACCAACACAAACAGCAGTTGAAAAAACATCTGATGTAGAATACCAACCCGTTACTGCTCTTAGACCAAGTGCACCAGTAGAGTTCTACATACCAGCAACAACAGAAGAATATCTAGACTTAAAAAATTCAAAACTTCACGTTACCTTTAGAATTGTAAAGAAATCAGGAGCTGGTTGTGGACCGGATGATGAAGTGGCTCCTATTAACGATATATTTAATGCATTATGGAGCAATGTGGAACTGTTTCTGAATGATCGTCTTATTTCACATAGCAACAACACTCATGGATATACAAGCATTATTTCACACCTCATTCATGACTCAGAAGAAAGTCTCAAATCAGAGCGAACGCTACAGCTCATTTACAAAGATACAGCAGGACAAATAGATTCTTTAAATGTGAAGAAGGCTAATCCATTACAGTATATTCCTGGCTTCACCATAGGAGAGAATGGACAACCCATTGCTGATCCACCTGGGAACCATGGCTTACACACACGCTACAAATACACACGTAATAGTCAACCGGTGAGCGTCATAGGCTCATTACGCATTGATATGTTTGAGCAAGAAAGGTACCTTCCAAACGGCATCAATGTAAAACTGCGTTTCCACAGACAAAAGGATAGTTACATGTTGATGACACCGGCAGACAACTATAGAGTTGATTTGATGGAATGTTTCCTCATGGTACGAAAAGTACGAGCAAGCCCAGGTGTGCAATTAGGTCATGCTGATGCACTATTGAAAATGCCAGCTAAATTCCCTATCACACGTAAGGAATGTAAAGTGGTTGCTGTGCCGGCTGGATTTCGCACATTTGTGAAAGACAACATATTTCTAGGACAATTACCGAAGCGAGTTGTTATAAGTATGGTGGAAAGTTCAGCTTTTTCTGGAAGAGGAGATAAGAATCCTTACAATTTTCTACATAACAACATTAACTTTATTCAACTGTATACGGATGGTGAGCCTGTAGCTACCAAAGCTCTCCAACCGAATATGAGTGAAAAAGATTATTTGCAATGCTATGAAACATTGTTTCGAGGATTTGATAGGTTGGATGGAGGTAAGAGCTGTATTATTAAGCGTGAAGACTGGGATAAAGGTTATGCACTCTTTGCCTTTGACTTAACACCAGATTATGATGAAAATGACCACTATGGTATTATAAAACATGGTAATTTAAGGTTGGAAATGAATTTTGCTGAAGGATTGCAGCATCCGACAAATATTATCATTTATGCGGAGTTTGATAATATTGTTGAAATAACGGGAAGTCGAAATATTCAGTTTGACTACACATGAATACGTGGCAGATTGAAGCTATTTTAAAACATGACTGTATGACTAAGGATATTTTTCATGGTGTATTTGCTATTGATCAGTTACCTACATGGCAACCGGGGGCTTATGTTATTAACACGGATGAACAGCATAAGCCCGGACAACATTGGCTGGCGGTGTATAATAAAGAGTATTTTGATTCCTATGGTATAGCACCTACAGATAAACGTATAGTTCAATTTTTAGGAAAAAACTTTGTAATGAATAGTATACCATTACAACAACCATTGTCAAATGCATGTGGATTTTACTGTGTGTATTATATTTTACAACGGGCTCGAGGTGTGAATGTAGAAAACATTCTAGAGGTACTCAGAAACAGTGACAGTGATTTTATTGTAAAACATATGATTTATGATCGTTATAAACCTTTGTTTTATTAAGTATTTGTTTAGTAAACCTTTGTTTTATTAAGCGATGTTAGTTATGCATTTGTTAAGTATTTGTTAAGTATTGTAAAGTAAACTTTTTTTTTTTATAAAGTATTTGTTAAGTATTTTGTTAGTTAAGTATTAGTTAAGTATTAGTTAAATATTGTTAAAAATGAATTGTTATTCAAGTGTTTGTTGGTTAAATAAAATTAAAAAAAATTATGGACTTTTATTTCAAACACATAAATAAAACACATTCAAATATACATTCAACTTTATTTACATATATTGTTTAACATATGAATGAATACATTAAATACATTAAATACATTAAACATTAATAAGTGCGATATAGCAAAAAAATTACACTTCTGACACATACAAGAAAATTATGTTTGTTCTTTACAGTTTTTATCATAGCTGAGCACTTCATACAAGTTAGTTTTCACATTCTGAATAAATCACATCATCTATGAATGGTAGTGTGTTCATAAATGTTGTCCACTCCTCTTCATTCAGATTGATGTATGTGCTATACACGTTATGATTGACTCGATGAATCCTGTGAAAAGTGATAATCTGTCGGCCCACATATCTAGTAGCTTTCACATTCTTCTCATTACTCAGTATGAGTTCACATCCTTCTGTTATAAGGTGTGCATGTTTTCTAATTGTTTCCCACTGCTGAAGCGAATAGGTAATACATTTAGCTCCTCGTTTTAAACATATGAAATAGTGTCCTTCTACATCCTTATCCACTGTTATAGTGATAAGCATTTTGAGTGTATGTGTATGTGTAGTTGCGTAAACAGTAGCTTATATACTTACTGCTTACGTCATCATAACGTCACACAATTATGTCACAATGTCCATAAGCCAATGTACTTACACCATCATTCAACACATACCTCTTATCATCAAATGGAGACAGTGCTACCTTTACAAGTCGTTCTGCATAAACTTGATGTTCATGACTTCGTAACGTATTGCTTGTTGCTATAGTCTGACATTTCTGAAACAGAGCTCTTTTATAGTCTTCATGCCTCATTTTTCTGATATATGCCCGACTAATACCTTTAGCAGTTTTCTTTTCTACTCCAGAATATGAAAAACTGTACATTTTGGATCGCAGACCTACAAACTCTTCTATAGGAAGACCTGCAGTTTCATCCTTCATTTTTCCAATCACTTTTTTGTTGGTAGTGGAATGAAGGAAATGGGATGTAGGGTAATCACTTGTATCAAAGTAAGACACATCTTCTAACATATCTTGATACAAGTCACTTGTTTCAATACAGTAACACAAACTGTCTGTATCCGTGAACAACAGTTTTGCTGTGGGGTACTTAGCTTTTATGTACAAATAATGAAAGTCATACATTAACGTTTTGCTGAGATCTAAGATGCTGAATCCAACATAAATCGGTTTGTTCAACAATAGTTCAGCCTGTTTCAAGTGAACTGCAGTTAAATGTTCGTTAAAAATTTTGAAACGATGGAATGTTGGTTTTGCTACGAGCTTCCTAAAGCGTTTCTCATTATTCACCAGTTCCAATTGAATACGTTTCCGCACATTTTCCATTGTTTTTCCAAATATAGAATTGTTCATAAGTTTGTAGAAATCCTTCTCAAACGGATTTTTAGCTTCTTTACGCTTTTCTGTATTCAGGGTAATGTATGGTTCTAACCATTTACTCTGAGTGAACATGATGGCTCGATGAATTTTTGTTAAGGTTAAACCTAATGATAAATACTGCTGTAAATTCCGGTAATGTAGAACATATCTTGTTTTGGAATAAAGAGTAGGGACCAGTTTCTCACATGGTTTCCCCTTCAAGTTTAATTCGTTCTTGAGTTCTTTACTGTAAGGAGACAGTTCCTCTTCTTCAACACATAGTCGCTGTACAGCTACTGGGTAGTCACTGTGAAGAGCATGAAGGTTATCTGGATAGTCTAAGTCCACTTCCAATATATACCCTGTGTCTCCGTCTTTCGGTATAGACATGACATTAATAGAATCCAAGTCTTCTACCCATGTAAAATTTCCTTCTGGAAGGGGCTGACTCATTGCCCAACCGTATAAATTATTTGCATCTAGATACATAATGTAGCTGTCTGGTTGGGTGGAATCATAAGTACTTAAATATTTATTATTTGCCTTGGCGTACTTGTGACTTATCATTGATATTCCACCACGAATGCCTTGCTCTATCATTTGATACATATCAATGTCATTGATAACAGATAATGCAACATCTGTATGTCGGAGCATAGCGTCCCATGACAGGCCGGGAGCTGTATAATAATGTGCTGGATCCAATTCGTAAGTGGTTAGACACACTTGTCGAAAATTTTCAAACACGTCAGCTAATAACGTGACGTCTGTTTTTAAATACAAATCATGGTAGTCTCCTAATGTATAGCAATTAAATGTCTCCCATACATTCTGCGCATGTTTATAGTCGTCTTCACTGATACCTTCCTCAGTCAATGTACTGTAAAATACGTCCTGTGGAGGAAGGCTGCATACATGAAATTTATCAGGTCCATCCACAAAATCATATGGGTATACTCCCTTTCTCAACAACAAATCTTGTTGATGACTGTTTTCAATGGTTGATGTCATAATATGGAATTTCGTTTTACCTTCGTTTGCTAAGTTGTTCACCAGCTTTTGCAGGGAGGCTCCCATAAATTGAAAAGAGTCAATGAACCGTAAATTATCTAATGAAAAGGATATGTATTTTTCAGTGGTGTTTGGAATAACACGTAGTTTACTTTCCTTAAACTGTCCAATCTTCTCCATAATGAAATGGCTGTCATACCCACGTAAGTTGTGAAATACAACTGGTATGATGAATGAATCCTCCTGACCCTGACTCTTTTTCATTAAACGGTATTGTAAATTACAGTTACTGTGAGCAGCACCGCGGTAGAGTCCAGTGACATGGTCATGATCTCGCACTCGGTCAGATCCTAAGGTAGCATGACAAATAAAACAAGTGGTTGCAGTTTCAAAATCATGAATGTTTTCTGGTGTCATTTCCAAAGGTTTCACATTCATCAAAATATCTGTGATCCGATCTTTTTCCTCCATCAATTTCTGTAAGAATACATCAACAACATTGTCTCCTCGATACAGTACTGGTCGTCTTGAATATTGAGCATCAGTACTAACAACAACGTAAGCAAAACTGTTTGCTTTATGATGTTGATACTTGACACCATCCTCCTCTCTTTCTGTAAAGCATTCAAAATCTGCGTATATGATAAATGGTATCTTTTGCTGCTTAGCAATGCCTTTGAATTGAATGACTAAATCTTCTTCCTTCTCAGGAAAGGTCAATCGTTGTGTTTGATTTTTCATGCAGACTGCCTTATGCTTATCCAACAAATCTTCTCGAGTAAATGCATGGAGGCAGTTGAAACAATAATACATACGTCCTTTATATTTCGTACGTGTATGCATAAGCATATTAAAATCCCGAATCAAACAATAGTGGCTGCGCTCTCCCTTGCTGATGAGTAATAAATTAATTTGTGTCTCGTAATTATATTTACTCAAATAAATTGGTACTACATTGTTTTTGTCATACCCAAACACATTTATAGATAAGCTGTTGTTCTTCTCAAAGGTTGGTACTTCACGTATAGGTGTTGGAAAGGAGATATTGCTCACGTTGAGTTCTTTCTCATAGTTCGTATAATTCTGCATCCTGTTTGCATTTTTATGTTTCACATGAAGATGTGCCAAGACTGACCATAAAAAACACTTTTGGTCCTTGTTTTTAATGTTTACAATGGCTCGTGTTCTCACCAATGGTTGGGGTAATGGTAAATAAGAAGACCCTACCAGTGGATCATATGTAGCGGTATGCACTTCAATATTGTTCACTTTATCTAAATGCCAACCTGAACCCTCACGCTCAAATTCTTGAAACTTTGTATGTAGTGTTTGAAATACTTCAGGTAATGCATTTTGAATTTCCTCAGGTTGTAGTGCAGTATATGTTTTACTCCCTTGATAAATTTTATAGGTTTTTTCTAACATATTCCCTTCATCGTTTTTCACCATTTTCCTATATACTGCGTGTAGAGTGACATACCATTTTATTCCTCCTCTTATATCTTCCTTTAAATAATGTTCAATGTCAGGTTCCAATTCCTTCAAAGCCATTAAAATATCATGATCATTTTTAGGCTGAAACACCTTTTCTCTCGCATGGTTTTGCATACTTTTTCGATACCCACGACCCACTTGTGAGACGCGTTGCTGTTTGTTCCTCATACTACATACTAATCGATGCTGTCCGAGAAGCTTGCTACTGTTAAACATTTTACCACAATCTGTGCACATTAGAGTAAGGCGTTGGTGATTAGCTTGAGGATGTTGTTGTAGCTTCTGACGAGAGCTAAAATGTCGACTGCATATGCAGCAATGATGTTTCATGATACTTCTCTGCCTTGTCTTATGGTCTTGTTTTATTTCATTGTCTGTATTTTCTTGTGTTATATCATTGTCTGTATTTTCTTCCGTCATCTCATCGTCTGTATTTTCTTTGTAATGTAATAAATGTGCACGCAATTTACCTCCTGGTGCTTGATATATACGTCTTTTAGCACATGGGTCTATGTCTTCAATTGATGAAGTATCAGTTTGTGCAGCACGCTCTTTAAACTTAGTATCAGTAATTGGTAAATGCTCCTCCTGTGCTACATGCTCCATTACATCAAGTTCCTCCTCCACTACCGCA
Organism: Protula sp. h YS-2021; assembly: GCA_949752745.1. Classification (NCBI taxonomy): domain Eukaryota; kingdom Metazoa; phylum Annelida; class Polychaeta; order Sabellida; family Serpulidae; genus Protula; species Protula sp. h YS-2021. Next base: position 18,868,410 of record OX457025.1, on the reverse strand, counting down.
CTATCCATAACATTAAGTTCCTGTTCAGTAATGGGTAAGGGAGACCAAACATACTCATCCTCCTCCTCCAGTGATGTATGTACCAATACATCAAGTTCCTGTTCAGTGATGGGTAAGGGAGACCAATCATACTCATCCTCCTCCTCCTCCTCCTCCTCCTGTGCTGCACGCTCCATAACATTAGTTTCCCTTAACTTGTTGAGAGCATTCTCAATACCGATAAAATCCACCTCTGCTGTTGCACCAATAGCAATCAATCGATTAATTTCAGCTAAATAGTCATCCATTCTAACTGTTCGTACACTTCATCCAGTTCAGCTAAAATTTGTTTTCGTTGTCTGTAACAGTGTAATTCATACACCAATATACATGGAATGATAAAAAGCATTGTCTCTCTCTAGAACTGAAGAATGTGGTCACCCCACTTTAACATTTGCTTTTGATGTAGAACTACACATTTATCTGGTGTTCGACAGTATGCACATCGTTGTACTCCATCACGTAAACATTGTACATTCCATTTATGTGCACACTCTAAGCAACAGTAGTGAAGGCATGCCATTGTATATACTCGGCTCCATCCCATAACACCATTACATATGAAACACTTTTCACTCAAGTATATCTCACACTGCTTAGCCCATTCAGGATATTCGTCTCTTTCTTGTTTACATGGTATTCCCATACCAAGAATGATATGATAAATAAAGGCGTATTGGTACTCTCCTTTCTGTATATGTCTTAGTCTTCTCCCTAATTCTGTCCAGTTACTCATAGACTTTCTAATATATTTAAGTTTTCTATTCTTAAACTTGAGTGTAGTGTAATACGTCCGGATTGGTTGAACTTCACTCTGTCGATTAATGTAAGCTGATATTAATGCATTTTCCTCTGTAGCATTTTCCTCTGTAGCATTATTTTCCTCTGTAGCATTATATTTTTTTTCCTCCGTTAAATCCACTACATTAATGACGTTTTTTGATTCTTTACGTCTCCTAATTTCTTTATTTATTAAGTCATATTCTCCATAATAATATTTTGTAACCACAGTGTTATCCATAATTATCATATGCTTTGTTACATACCTTTATATATGTATGAAAGGTCAAGGTTAAAAAAAAAATATGTGACCTTAACAAAATGAGGTCAAGGTTAAAAGTACGCGTTCACTTTAACGAAATTAAAATAAGGTTAAAAGTGCATGTGTACTTTGACGGAGTGTCTTGAGGAAATGAGGTCAAGGTTAAAAGTACATGTGTCCTTGAGGAAATGGGGTTAAGGTTAAAAAGTATATGTGTATTTTGATGAAGTGTCCTTGACGAAATGGGGTCAAGGTTAAAAGTGCATGTGTACTTTAACGAAGTGTCCTTGACGAAATGGGGTCAAGATTAAAAGTATATGTGTACTTTAACGAAGTATCCTTAACGAAATGGGATGAAGGTTAAAAGTATATGTATACTTTAACAAAGTGTCCTTAACGAAATGAGGCTAAGGTTAAAGGTACATGTGAACTTTGACGGAGTGTCTTTAATGAAATGATTTTTAGGTTAAAGGTGCATGTACACTTTATACAAAGTGTCCTTAACGAAATGAGGCTAAGGTTAAAAGTACATGTATACTTTGACGGAGTGTCCTTAATGAAATGATTTTTAGGTTAAAGGTGCATGTATACTTTAATGAAGTGTCCTTAGCGAAATGAGGTTAAGGTTATAGTTTTCTTAAAGAAATTAGGTTAAAATATATAAAAAAATTCTAAGCATATAGACATCATGAATATAACATTCATAAATACTTGGTCTTCCTGAATATTATGTTGAAAAGACGGTTGAAATTGGTTTAATAGTTTTAAAGTTATGTATGATTGAAATATTTAGGTAAATGACGTCATACATAACGTTAAACCTTAAGAGGGTTTGATGAAAATGTTTTTTAAACCACTTCCAGAAAAGTGATTTTTTTTTTTTTTTTTTTTTTTTTCTTTCTTTCTTTTTAAATTTATGTTTATTTATTTTTATTTTATTCATTTTATTTTATTTATTTTTTATTGATTTATTTATTTATTTTTTTTTTTTAATAAACATTTATTCGTCTTTTACCATAAGCCCTTTCACACACACATAAAAAACCTTTCATTCAATTTCGTAATAAGCGCTCATTTCACATATTAGGGGCCCTAAAAAGGGCCATTATGTTATTTTTTCCTATTGTTGCTGCTGCTGGAGCCAGCTTTCGAGGGTTTGAATAGTCAGCTGGTTTCCCTGCTGACTACTCTCCGCTCCAGCTGGCCCCAGATAGGTTACTGTTGGCAAATCTGGAACCTTCATTTTCTTCTCCGGCGGCTCTGCTAACAGTCGATTTAATGTCGGCTGTGCTGGTGTTGATGGTGGCGGTGACAGCGTCGGTGGGTCGGTTTGAGTACCGACCGACACCACCGATTTCTTGGCCATGAGCTGCAGCTTCTGCAGTCTTATACTTATTTTATACAGCTCACACTGGATGTTGAAAAATTCGTGTTCCATGGTTATCCATCCCTCCTACTGTTTCGTCTTTTTATACGCTAAGTTCATACGTAAAGGCAAACCATGCTGACATGGGGTTGAACACCGTGATGAGGGTTTAGATTTGTGTTTCTCATATTTTATTTTTCACTTATAACTTAAAAGGTTTATAGTTTTTCTTATTTTTAAAAATGGAATGTGAAACAAAAAGATACTATTTATTACTACATTTATTAAAATAACTAAAAAAAAAAGTTTTTCTATATGAAATTTAACGTTATTTCATTAAAAAATTGAAAAAATTAACACTTTAACTGTTTAAATAAGCTTTTTTTTTTCTATATAATTATTTTTTTTTATGTTCAGTTTTAATGAAGACTATGTATGAAACTCTAAATAATTATACATAAAAAGACAGAAAAAAAGATGTTTTAAAGGATTTTAATATATGATATTTGTTAATGAATTAAAACAGAAATTCTGGCTTCTACTTAATTTCTTTCTAATACATTTATTCTTTCACTTTTTTAAAAAATAAAAAAAGGAAAAGATGGCAATAAAACTATAATTATGATGTAGTATGATTAAGGGTCAGTAAATGGTATGTGGTTGCTATAGTTCAACAAAGCAGACGGTTGATCAAAAGAGCGCGAAGTAATTATGTTCGTATGACGAAACAGTTCAGAGAGGTAATGACAGCGTCATAAGTCCCACTCACTTTCACACAACTTTTTTTTTTCTCAAACATTTACAATGACTTTCAAACTGCTTTTAAAACACTTTCACACATTTTTTTTTTCTCAAACTGTTTTTAAAACAAAATAGATTTAGCTTATTTGTAAGAGTGGATGGCTCTTATAAGAGCCGGTTGGATTTTTGCTTATTTTTTTTAGAGTGCTATTCTCATTTGCCTGGTCTCAAAAATTTGAAATTTCGTGTTGGTTCGGCACATGGGGCAGGTCATTTGTCCAGTTTCATAACATCTATGGCACCATTGGTGAGTACATTCTATGCAGAGGTCATGATAACATGTTTCTGTGAAGGCTCTGCTTTGTCCCATTTTCTTAAAGCAAATGAAACACCGTGTTGTGTACTTCTCCAGCCATGCGTTGAACCAGTCTGGATATTCTTCCCTTTCTTGTGTGCAAGGCATTTTATATCCTAGCAGGAAATGGAAGTAAAATGCCATTCTGTAGTCTCCTGTTTCTATGGCTTGTAGACGAAGTCTTTTCTGGTGAAAAAACCGCATTCCTATATTCATTTCAATAAGCTCTCCATTCTCATTCAAGTAATATGTTGTCACCCACTGTCTTGATAATGCACGATCTCCCTGACTTCTTATAAAAGAAGCCATAATAGCTCTGTCAGAATCTTCTTCCTCATTGCCTGTTAAATCAATCTGGTCTCCCTCTTGATGAGCCATTTTTCTCAAACACCTCAAACAGGTTTTTTTTTTTTATATATTCATATGGTTCCCCCCCTCTCAAACCACCCTTTCCAACCTGATTCGTTCTCGTAACTACAAAACTATTGGTTCTCTGAAATAAGTATTATTCATTAGTGACCTCAACCTGTCTTAACCGGCCTTAACCTTTATTGAGCACCCCCACCCTGAAAGCAGCCTCATTTACATACGACCTCAACCCGTTCCGAGCGGCCTTGACCTTGCCTACAGTAAGTCTGAATGTAACCACAATTTTATTTGTCCGTGAAATGGCATGACGATTGGTTCTTAATTACGTTACGTCACTGTGCCTCTTGCTCTGTACTTTGAAATGTGCAACAATTTGTGTTAAGCAACGCTGCTCCCTTTTCTATTTTATTTATATATTCTTTCTTTTCTTAAAAAAAAAAAATGTTGTTTTTATACTTACATAACGTTTTAATACTCGTATAACTTTAAAAAAATACTTTTATTCACTCACACATACACATACACACATACATACAATTTTTTAAAGACACATGTTGCTTATTTTGTAATAATAGAAGCCCTTAAAAGGGCTTTAATTTTTCTTCTGGATTGATTAGCAAACCCGCCCAAAGAGCTGGTTTTCTTCAATCCAGTCTTCTATACCGCCTAACGCCATTTCAATAGCGAAAAATATTTTCCATAAGTCATACGCATTCTCATCCGGCCATTCTAAAACACACTGCAAAAACACTGTGTTCCGAACACCGAGTGAAAAAAACTTATGAAACAAACCGACTCTGTCAAGGCGTAAAGACATGATTGTTGCTTCACTTTCTCTTTTTTTTTTCCTTATATATATATTTTTTACTTATTTCATTGGTCTGTAAAAGTCTTCCTTGATTGGCTTCACTTAAAGTGTCCTTCACCTTCTATGGTCTTGAATACATGACCTGAAATGTGGGGGTGGAGAGAGAGGGAAGGAATGATTGGTTTCACTTAGTGTCCTTCACCTTCAGCAATATTCAATACAAGACATGAAATGTGAGAGTGGAGAGAGGGGAAAAGTACTTGAACTGGAAGATAAAATTATACATTTTTTTTTTTTTTTTTTTTTTTTTTTTTTTTCACACACACACATACACACATAAAAACAGGTTTAGCTTATTTTTAAGAAATAGTGGCTCTGAAAAGAGCCGAGGGTGTTGGTTGTAATAGTTTTTAGTAGTAGCTCTTTGAACCCTCCAAGAACTTGCATTTACATTGCCACTTGTAGTACTGATCCATGGTAAAAGGGCGGCCAACACACTTGAATGGGTGCGAGTTAAAACCACCCAAATTTTTTAGTTTAACTCCACACCAGTAGCAATCCGTGCAGTCAGCCCCCCATGCTACAGATGAGTAACTGTACCATAGGAGACCACCACACTTCCTGCAACAAAACCGGCGTGGAGCATTATGACCCACGGGACAGTTGTGTGGCTCACCCTCATACCGTAGGATAACCCAGCACTTGTAGCACTCAATGCGATTCATTTTGACTAATGCCTCACTTTCACTTTTTTCTTATATACCTCTCTTTTTCTCTCATTTCATTCGTCTATAAAAGTCTTCTATGATAGGCTTAACTTTATTCTTCATATATAGTGACCTTAACCTTTACTGATCTTTAGTTATCTTAACGTTGAGTGTCCTTGACCTTCGTTTTATTTATTTTTTATTTGTTTATATATATATTTTTTTTGTTTCTTTTATTTGTTTATTTGTTTGTTTCTTACAACTTCCAAAAAAAAAAAAAAAAAAAAAAAAAAAAAAAAAAACACCTGTGTTCATACCCGAGCGGGTTTGAAAACAGGTGTGCTCAAACCCGTACGGGTTTCAACACACCTGTGCTCAAACCCGTACGGGTTTCAAAACACCTGAAAATACGGGTTTGAGCACACGTGTGCCCAAACCCGTACGGGTTTGGGCACACGTGTGCTCAAACCCGTACGGGTTTGAGCACACGTGTGCTCAAACCCGTATTTTCCCACTACTAATGAGGCAGAATGGTAGAAAGATTAGGGTGATTAGGGGGGGTGGGGGGGGGTTACCGGGAACCAAACATTACAGACATGAGGGTGAGGACTGTACGTCGACTTCATCCACAGCGCATATATAAAAGAGCCCTGTACAGCTTCAAGGATATTTTTGTAATACGGATCCCTGCCGCTTGTGTAACCTGTGGAGATCGGTTTCCATGCAGCTGCCTGCTTACAGCTGTTGATGTATTAACGCGGACCCATAAAACGAGGGCGGCTAGCTGTCTTCTGTCCGGCAATTTCGCATTGAGAAGCCAAGAACAGGAAAAAGAACTATAAAAATGTCCGACACAGTATTCACGACTGCAGTTGTTGCTGAGTAGATTTTATTGTCATTGCGAAGTGGTATGAGAGCCAATATTCATGAGCATTCACTTCTTATTTTCTTGACTGGGCTTAAAAAAACTTATCAATTGTGGGATATTGCCTCCCAAAATGTGCACCCGGTCCGGCTTTTATGGCAAAAGAGGGACCTGATTTCTAGGAGAATTTATGGTAAAAGCACAAATAATAATAACAAAAAAAAAAAAAAAAAGCCGGGTGTGAAACTAGTCGCAATTATGGAGCTTTGGTTGTTATTTTCTTTATTTGAAAAAAATTCCTCCAGTCCCTTAATTTTCCTACCGATCCTCTATTATATTTTTTAAATTTTGGGACCGGGTGTCCAGCAAAATTAACATATTAAAGCTATGCTTAAGGTTTGCATAGCTTTAGTATATAAAGGATGGTGTGCGCATTGCATTTAACCAAAGTGTTGCTTCTTTTATTTGCTTGCCAGTCACATGGCATGTTGACTGGAAGTGTGCTGGGACTGGTCGAGCAATTTCTTCACTGGCAATGATTTAAAAAAAAAAAGACGTTGTGAAAGCAATGCCGAAATGGGGTTCTGTAATTTATTGTCCGGGATGTCGTAAATCAGTGTGTATCTGGTTCCAGTTGCCTTCATACTGCGTTTTTTTTTTTGGCCCACATAATATTATTTTTATGGCTTGAAGGTTCGTGCTAGGACAAAGCTGTGAATATCGGATTCGTGCAGACCACGCCTACATTACAATGGGTTTTTGTGCACCTGAAATCAAAGCTTGACTGTACTGTCCTGTGAGAGTTTTAATCTAAAAAAAATGTGGCTGTGATAGCAAAAATTAATTCTGGCTAAGGCTATTTATCCTTTTGACTTTTTTGTCCTTACTTGTCCTTTTGAATTATCAGTATTGAGTTCGGTTATTTTCTGGGTGAAGCTCTGCCTTGTATTGTATTGTTCACCTGTTCGTGAGAAGTTGGTGAAATGGCAGGTTTTCACAATAATTATTTGATCTAAGTGCTAGTCGTTCGTGCGTCCGGTGACGTTGACACGGTTTGATAACACACTTGGTTAAAATGACATTATAACTTCGCAGTGTACACCACCAATGTTGGGGGGGGGGGGGGGGGGGGCTGGGGTGTTACTTTTCCATATAGCTTATAGCTAAATCCTTGTTTTCAAATACTTAAATTTTAAGCACAGTCGCAGCGTTCAGAGCCCTGTTTTACCATAGCCAAACGTGTGATTACACTCGACGTTGCCATTTTTAGAATAAATAGGAAAAGCTGCCATTTAACGCGCAGCTTTGACGGCGTCTGGTGACGGTGTGAGCTAACTTGATTAGTAGACGAACTAACATGTCGCTCTGTCCTGGCTGCTGATTGTTTTTTTTTTTTTTTTTGGGGTTTATTTCTTTATTTATTTGATGGTGGGACTTTATGAAGGAGATGCCACTCTCTCTCTGGGTGAGGTCACATGTTTTTTTCCTTTTATTATCTCTATAAACGTTTTGATGATGCTATGGCCCCAACCCCCTTACTTCGGAATAACATGCTATAATAACATAGCAGTTATGTATTTTCGGTTATATTACAGGGGTGGGGAGGGGGGGGGGGGTCACTACCCAGCAAATATATTTATAATACAGCCTCAGAATACAATGAGTGGATAGGGGCATTAATATTCCACACTTTTTGGCGGAACTTGAAATCACGTGTATTTGGACAATTGAATAATAATGAAAAAAATGAAGGAATTTAGTCTACCGACGTCAAACAATCTCGACTGGACGCCCCTCGAATTTTCAAGGATGTAGTAATTAATTTCTGAAGGGATCAACAAATCACTCGTTCTCGCGAGAGCAAGTTATAGGCTACATTTTTGTTTGCTGGTATAGGGTCAACGTGACACTTGGCACGCCAAGCCGCAATTGTTTCTGCGATATTTATTTATTTAATTATTTATTGAAAGAAAATCGAAATCCTGTGGAAGAAATAATTTCTCGTGGCCGCTTTTTTTGGCAATCTGTCAAAAACGCCAATTTTTGGTGGAGCTTTTGTATTTGAATGACATGTCCGAATGTTCCCTGTTCGATTATTGCTCGTTTGCCCACGCCCTAAATGTGCCGGTTTTTTATTGGTGTACTTTGCAGTGTTATCCCGATTTTTTTTTTCTTTAATCGTTTTCTTCGTTTTGAGTACATGGATAATAAGGGAGGGAAGTGGGGGAGGAGGCGGTATCTGTTAAAGCTCTTTTCATTACCTATCCATCACACCGGCACAAACCTCAGTTTCCCAAAGACAAGTTGTTTCCCTCTAAAATTAAATTGGAAACAACACATTTTCTCTGCCATGTGAGGGAGGTGATCTCCACCTTCGTCAAACAGAGGGGAATCCGAATTGGATGTTCTTTATAGGGGCTAGTCCCTGGGATTCACTGATTTGTTGTTTTTTTTTTTTCCTCTCCACGAATGGGAGTATGAATTGCGCTTTGGATTTAGCGAAAAAAAAAGAAGAAAAGAGAATTTGTTGTGTGGAATAGAAAGAGCGAAGTTTATTTCTTCTCTTTCATGCTATGAATACATGATTCATTAAAATGCCCTGTAACAATGATGGTATGATTGAAGATCAACGTTTTGTACTGGCAGTTATTGATAATTTATCAGCCTGGGTCAAGGGCTGTGCGTAAATGACCCATAAACAATTTGATGTTGTTTTTATGGAGAGGCACTCTTTTTTTTTTTTTTTTTGCATTTGCATGGATCACAACTGTCTCATCGGCCTCTGGTCATGTCGGTGTACACTGCTCAATGGTCGGCGGCACCGAAGTGCGTACTGCAGAATGGCGTGCGCTCCCAAGTGCGTAATGCCCAATGGTGGCCGCCCCCGAAGTGCTTACTAGCCAATGGTTGGCGCCGCCGAAGTGCGCACTGCCTAATGGTGGGCGCCCGTGAAGCTCAATGCCCAGTGGTTGGCGTCCTGAAGTGCGTACTGCCCAACCAATCAAAGCACGAAATAAAATCACGTACTTCTCGATAATCTCGTCTGTGTCAACCAATCAAAGCACGAAATAAAATCACGTACTTCTCGATAATCTCGTCTGTGTCAACCAATCAAAGCACGAAGTAAAGTCGGTCAGGTTAGGAATTCCCAATTAATCCAGCTCATCTGGAATAATTTTGTATGCTTTACATAGGAACAGACACCGACTTTCAGACACCACGACGTTTATGGGGAAGTGACGGGAAAATGAAAGTATTTTGGAAAATTCTGGCAAGTATATAAATAGGGGTGCACAACTCACAAGATGTTTTGTTGTTTATCCAGTTGAACTCACCGGTTGTTGAAAGTATGATTTCACTTATTAGGTCAAACCTCACCTCTGCGGCCGCTGTGCGCTCGAGCCGCCCCCCCCCCCCCTGGCTCTTTCCCCTTCGGGGGCTTGGGGCAACCCCCATAAGGAAAAATTAATTTCCATCCCTGATCGGAGTGATAGTTTTTTTACAAGTGAATGTCATTATGACATGAAAATCCATCTGCAGAATGGGGCTGCAGAGTAAACAAAGATTAAAAACACCATTTCCTTCACGCAAATGTGTGAAAAAAACAAACTAAATAAACAAGTATGATAAAAAAAAACACGCTTGTTTTTATGCAAGCTTTTACTTAATAATTGGGAGATGATCAGTCATAGAAAGAACACAGCTGAGGAAGAAACAAATGTAACTATGCTTTTGTTGACATCCTTATTTTTTATGCCCCGCCTGACAAATCTCAGCGGGGCATATAGTGTTTGACTTGTGCGTCTGTCCGTCCGTCTGTCTGTGTGTACGTCACGCTTCAGGTACCACATTTTGTGGATCGTACTGTAGCGTAGCTATCTGGCCGGCAACTTTTTTGTTTCTGGGATATTGTTCCTAATATATTGAAGTTGTGAAGGACGTCGTCCTTTTGTTCGACGAGGCGTTTATCCGGTCGGAATTGGGGTGTGAACTTAGGCAATGTTACTGTAGTTAGATGTTTTATGTACTACGTTTTGTGGATCGCACCTCACTCTATATATTTGTTTGGTGATTTATTTGTTTACAGATTATTGTTTCTAATGTACTGAAGTTGTGCAGGACGTCGTCCGTTTGTCCGACGAGGCGTTTATTCGGTCGGAATTGGGGTTTGAACTTAGGCAATTTTACTGCAGTTAGGTGCTTGTTGCTAAGTCCGTGCTTATTCATTTTTTCTTCAAGAAGAATCGCATCCCTCAAACTAAGATTATGTCACTGACTATCCGCCAGGCTGGGCATTCGTGCTCCGATCGGACACACCTCTAGTTTTTTTTTTCATTTTTCTGGTGTTATGTCAACAAAAATTGCGGGTGGAAATCCAAAAATGGCGGCCTGTGTGACCTTGAAATTAGGTCAGGGTCAAAATAAAAATAACGTGCAATTGCCCACTATGATAGTTTATCTACAAACCAGATATCATAGTCAACAGATTATTAGGGTGGCATTAACAGCCGGTGATGGCGCTAATAAGTAAGTAACTGAGTAAAGTACATAATTATATAATTATTACTGTAGACATGAAGTTGTCTTCTGTTTATGCCACCCCCTCTCTTTCCCACTATAGAAGGAAATGAAATAGACGTCTGGCCCTTCTGAACATGGAAGTGATTTTGCGAACACATCTATTGCAGCCAATGATCAGATTGAAGCAAATGTAGGATTATAGACGTGCAGAGAAGTACCATTTTAACAGAAGATGCAGCCATTTAACAGTTGTAATACCTATAATTAAATAAAATTGAGCGGCAAACTGATGGCATTATTTAGCTAAGCGCGTCCCGGGACATAAGCGAGTGCAAAAGGTTTAGTCATATGACCCGAAAGAAATTGCACTAACAGTCCTTGGCCAGTGATTCGATAAGGAAGTGATTCGATGCATATAAAAATCCAAGGGGAAAATTGAATTTTATGCTTCAATGATTTGTACAGTTTTAGCTATTTCTAAGCAGACTGAAAAAATAAAAATAGACCTGTTAAGTGTGAGTTCTCTTGTTTTGTGTTGAATTCCCTTCTTGCCAATACAAAGGTGTTGAAATCTCGTTAGACAATCTTTGAAAACGACAAAATGACGTCACGACCAGTGCGCACTGAGTAGAGATTAAAAGATTGAAGAAACGAGCATGTTATGCAGTATTCTTGTTACTTCCCTGCTCTGGTTGTAATTCAAGTCATCCCCTGTAGTTTTCTGCAGTCATTAGAGACTTTTTGCAAGAAGCTTACTTTTCAAATTTTACGTCAAAACAAGACATTTGTAATGAGAAAAAATCTGACAAACAGTTTATTTTCCAAGCGGTAAAATTTATTGTTTTTTTGTATTTATTTATTATTTTTTTGCTTCTGGAAAAATAGCAATAGAAATAGTTTGACAGCAGAAACAATCCGATAACAACGGATCTGACAACACAAACGGTCTGACAACACAAACGGTCTGACAACACAAACGGTCTGACAACACAAACAGTCTGACAACACAAACGGTCTGACATCACAAACGGTCTGACAACACAAACAGTCTGACAACACAAACGGTCTGACAACACAAACAGTCTGACAACACAAACGGTCTGACAACAGAAGCAATCTCGGCAGCACCAGTGCGCAAGTAGTCACGATCGTAGAGCTTGGATAGCAAACCTTGAACTAAAAGTAAAGAGTTTTTGAAGCTTTTGAATTTTATAGAGACATAACAGCTTCACAGCTGCAAAGATCACAGAATGACCCTTTACTGTTTAGTACCTACACGCGAAGAATTGCTGTGACTCTAATGCGCGATTAATTTCATTGCCTTTGCACGAATTGGGCTAAAAGACGTGTCTATAGCGGGGGGGGGGGGGGGTGTGTCTGTGTTAAAGCGTAGAAAAAATTGTGTGCGGCTTGTTTGTCTGGCTCGAGTAGTCGCGGTTCTGAGCAGTGCCCTAATATGATGAACTAAGAGTTCATCATCATCATCATCATCATCATCATCATCATCATCATCAACAACAACAACAACATCATCACCATCAACACCATCGTCGTCGATGTCATCATCATCATAATCATCGTCATCATCTCTTAATTTTCCTTCACCATATGTCTGTAGGTCACAACATCTTAGTTGCGTTTACCGAAATCATGACAAAGGCCACGTCACTTTTGATCTTGACACTCAAGGTCGAAGTTCCTTTCACACATTTACACCTTATGTAACTCTGTATGGGAGCTTCAGTTTGAAACATGATGTCAGAATCTCTCTATAATGGTTGTCCAGATGGCATATGTTGTGTGAACTTTGACCTTGGCAATCTAGGTTAAAGCTCAGACCATGAAATTAACACTTTTGTAAGTTCACGAAAGTGATGTCAGTCAGTAAATAAGGTCAAGGTCAAGCTCCACCCCATTCTAGATTTTCCCAGTTCAAATCAAATTTCATTTCCCTGAAGAATTTGATGAACACAGGACCCAGTATGAAATCTTGCATTATGTATTAGGAACGGCGTTGCCCCACTTACTACACTCACTAGTGTAGTTGCAGGGCTAGATGTAGGGGAAGTGTTGTTTGGCGCCACCGCTCTAGTTGCTCTTCCAAACTGGAACTTTTCCCCTTGATTTTGTTTCTAAATGAATTACGTGAAGAATCCTTATATTCAAGCATGGATTAACTTTGCCCTTTATGTGTTAAAAAGACTCCCCGAAACGTGTTTAATATTAAATTTATGTCAACTTTATTACCTTCCTTTCTTTTTTTTTTTTATTAATCTTTGTTTCAGTTTTCCGGTATATGAACCTGTTCATTTCCCCTGTTCCCTTGCTTTTTAATCGAAAAAGGTCGCCCGCAGTTTTGAGATAGTCGAGCGTGCTAAATGTTCGTAATGCTTCTACAGAAAGCAAAGATTAAACACGACAGGTTTCTCTGTTCACAATCCCCCATTAAGGTAATGAGGTGCAGTCTTTCAAAACAAGCCACTTTGCTATTCTAAAAAAAGTAACAATGAACTTCTTGCTCTGCCTCTTTGAACACTTCTTGTTTGGCAACTTTCTTTCCACATGGAAATATTCTACCTAAAATTCGTCAGCTTTGTCATTTTTAGACATGTTTAATATATTTCTTTTTTTTTCTTTTTTCACTTTTTTTCACTTTGTGTTTTGCAGACAAAACCCCTCCAAAAGCCCTTGAGCTAGGAAAACAATTTTTTTTTCATAGATTGAAAGAGTGATGGGAGCTCAAAAACTTGCACACATATGACGTCATATCAATAGCAGCTCTGCGACCTTTACCTTTTAGCGAAGGTCATCAGAGACGCTGTAGACGCCATTATGTGTCTCGCGTCAGCGTTATTTTCCTGCATCTATACTACTGGCCCTTGATTGGCTACTGTGAGTTATAATGTAATATTAACAACGTGGTTTTTGTCATGATAAACATGTCAAGTGATTAATTTGAAATAGTACGCTATTTCGGCGTTTGGTGGTGCTGATCAGGATGCACCAATGATGAGGCTGCCGTGAGTGACAGCTGTGACATTATTGAGCCTAATTCCCAATTCAGGAGAGAGAAACTGCTGACTAGCTTTGATCCAAGAGCACTTTTAAAAATGCTGTATAAATGAACTATTACAGGCATTATTCGAAACTTTTCCGGAAAAATGCTAACGTCTTGAAATGGCACACATTGCAACATCATAGGGATTTACACGATCCATCTTCTTCTACAAAATTCGTTCTGAACTCGATGTTTATTATGTGCTTCCTTCCCCTCACCACCCGACTGGATATCACCACTCACAGGCTCTTCACTGTGAATCGTATCGTTATCATTTTTAGCCCAAAACAATCCGTCAGTTGAGTCTGCTCCCGGCTGATATTCACCTCACAGCATCACTCTCGTTGTACAAGTGACGGTTGAATTGCACCCTTACAGTGGGCACGGGTGCACGATAGGTGGACATTGGTTTAAAAACGCGTTGATCTTAGCGTGATTTTAAACTACACCTACAGAATTAGAGTGAAATTTTAATGTTGATAGTTTTTCTCTACACTAGGAGTGGCGCACCAAATCCTGTCCAGTTCGGTGACTACAGTCTTTTCAGACACAACCTTTGAAGATATTAGATTATCTGACGACAGTTTACCGCGTGATGGCAAGCTTACTACCTTTACACCGAGACTTAAAAAAGGCACAGATTTCCACTGGAACGAAAATCCCATGAACTTATGGTTATATTACGTCTGATGTCAACAGGCGTAAAGGGTCGTTTGTGTCGGTCGGTTGGGCGTTTGTGTGTGCGTAACTGTGCATTTCTCCCTGTTGTTTAGTGCCAGTGGTCTCCAAAATGGGCCGAAATGATTGACAGGTTATTGGCAGTACAGATGAGGAGAGAGGGCGGGCTGTTCTTTTTCTTCTCCAGTGTTGGCCATTTTAGTGAATTGACATTTATGATTGACAGGTTATTGGCAGTACAGACGAGGAGAGAGGGCGGGCTGTTCTTAATCTCCTCCAGTGTTGGCCATTATAATGAATTGACATCTATGATTGACAGGTTATTGGCAGTACAGACGAGGAGAGAAGGCGGGCTGTTCTTAATCTCCTCCAGTGTTGGCCATTATAAAGGATTGACATCTTTGATTGACAGGTTATTGGCAGTACAGACGAGGAGAGAGGGCGGGCTGTTTTTATTCGTCTCTACTGTCGGCCATTTCTCGCTATTTCCTCTCATCTTCACCAGCTTGGGTAAATTTTACTATTGTTATTATTTGACTCAATTATTTCGCCCAATTTTCACTGCTGTAATTGTCAATTCATTTTTTTTTTTTGCGCTACTGTAAAAGGAAACAAAAAGAGACGTTTTGGATCACAGAATATCACCGTGTATTTAAAAGTTAGCATATTGTGAAAAACAATTATTACACTGTATAAAAATTCGTTCAGCGTAAAGTTATCTTTTTTGTCATAATTCCAATGAACGAATATTGATTTTGTCTGAAATTAAAAAGTGTCCATGCTGTAACATGAAAAGCGACAGTAAAACGCGGGCAGAAACCAGCGTGATGTAGTCTGATTTTACTAGTACTGTGCCGCTAGGGTGTGAAATGGAAGACGGCGGTTTGGGTCAGTTGTGTCTGTCGGGCTGGTCTAGTGGGACAGAAAGACTTACTCGTCATCCGTAAGAATGTGCACCATTTTGCAGTGCTACCCCTCCTAAGCTTGTGTTTCGATCGTTTTTGTATTGAACATAGTTGTTCTGTGACTGGCCAGCTGCCATACTATTGCTTTTGGGTATCCGTCCAAAAACAATGACGGAAATAGGTTAGTTTTAGTTCTAGTACTTTTCACTCCAAAATTCCTCGTTATGGTCATAGTTAAATAAATGTGAACCGTTGTCGCTGTGACCCTAGTGAGCCCTTCCCAAGTACGCCGCAGTTGAAGTCAAAACAGCCTTGTTGAGAGAGCTGTCGCCGAACCACGCCTGTTTGCGGCCATTTACCATTGGCTCTCAGTACTACTTGGCCAAGTGGCTCTCACATCATTAATCTGTCTGCCGTCCGTCTACACCCGCCCACAGCGTGACATCACTTCCGTAGGTGTCTGGGGTTGTAGTAGCTAGTGGATGTGTCAAGTTGTCTGATGTCGTCCTGGTAAGCAACTGTTTTCTGACAACACGGCGTTATATTTTACTGGTAATCGGATGGCCATGCCTTACGGCCTGGTGCCGGTGCCTCAGGGCCTCGAGGCCAGTCACCTGCTGTTGGTGCTAGGCAGACGTTCAAGAACCTTGGTGATTTCGCCGGAGCCCCTGCTATTTAGCTGATGTCACAAGGGAGAAACGACCGGAAACCATGGCACCCGAGGCAAGGCTGAACCCACCCCTCTCCCCCCGCCTCAGTCCCGTCCACCTGGGATGACCTCATGCCTATTAACAGCCTAAGTGTTTTTGCCCAGGAAAGAAACATATCACACTCCTGGGTGGTCTTTCTTTGTTTGTCTCCAAGATCAGTGACGCAGGACCTATTTTTACAAAAGCATAAGGGCCTTTTGTTATAAAGGCCATCTTGTTGATTTACTTACAGTGATAATAAACACAGACCGTTGGCTATTCATTGTCATTTTATCTCTCTTTACGCGCGGGTTGAGAACGGGAGCACTGTTCGAGAGGAGCTTGGCCGGGAGGGGGAGGGCGGAGGGGGGGGGAGTAGAGGGGTTAATAGAGGCGAAAAACATTGGAAATGACTCTATTACAGCTGAGACTGACCCTGCTTAAAACATGGAGTGGGTTGATCTGAAATGGCTTTCAAATATATTAATTAATATTCTCCGGCAGGAAATGAAATTGTCTTTATTTTTAGAAACTATACTGTTCAGTTTGGTTAAAACAAACCTAACCAATGTTCTTTTTATAACTGGACAACCGTGCTGACCAATATATATTTTTTTAGATCTAAAAATTGTATTTCAAAAATTCGTTTTTCTACAATTTAGACGGAGTATGGTGTAGGTGGAGAAAATCCCCGGAAAAACTGTCCCGTGGAAAAAATCCCGTTTGGGCAACTGCGGAGAAAAGCCTGTCACCCTTCCCTTGCCATAGCAGGAGAAAATCCCCCCATGTAGATACAGAGTTTTGAACCCCCTGCCCCTCCACCGTCACAGAACTTAATTTCTTTCAGCGAATATTAAACATATGTATTAAATCCATTAAAATAGTAAAGTGTAGCTTGGTGTTTAATGGAGTACTGCTGCAAAAAAAAGTAACTTCAGTACTTCCGGCACATTTCATTATGTTTTACAAGTTTTTCTAATCACCAACTCTGCCCGTTACTAATATCTCTACACTCTGTCAAAGACTATTATACTGTTTTCTGATGCACTCAGCCATGATCCAAAAACATTGACTGGATCCCTCTCTGTAGACAGTGGATGTACAGGGGGGGGGGGGGAGATATTCTCCCGAGTGTGACCAAAATCAGTGATGAGGGGGGTTAGAGGGGGGGGGGGGGGGCTTTTAAGTCTGGGGAGGGGGGCACTGAGATTGCCCGAGTTCTAGTATGTCGAGGTTCGAGGACTCAAATACGCCCTTCTTTTTTTTGTTCTTCACCGAAAGAAATTAAATGACACATCTGCCCTCTTGATCTACTATAAGTTTGACCAAGTAGCTGCTTCTGGCAATGTACAGTAGATTGGCCACACCACAAAATGGCTGCCCAGTGGCCAAATGACGCTCCAAATGACATTGAAATGAATGTCGCTAATTGTCCAACTTGTGGGTTGTTCAGTAAAAAAAAAAAAAAAAAGAGAGTGTCATTCTATTTAAAGTACAGTGTCTTGGAGCTTGATTGTATTTATTTCTGCAGTGCTCATCATCTAAAGGGTCCTCCTTGTCAAGGTGTTAATAAGCAGAGCGCTGATTAGTGCGTCAGATCCTTATAGTCTTTCCGAGCAAGTGTTTGATGTTAATACCAGCACGCACATCTGAAAAGGTCGCCTGCCTTAGGTTTAGTCGTCAGTCGCCTCGTGACCAAAAACAAATAAATAATTAAATAAAGAGATAATTCAATAAAACAAGTAAGTAAAATAATAACACATGCACAGAAGTAAAGGGGAATGAAAGGTCGGGGTTTGTTGCTTGCAACACTACCAGAGGAAGATGGGGTTTGTTAGAACCGTCTTTTGGCTGTGACGTAATCGACTTCGGTTCTTTGTCTGAACAAAATATATGAACAAAAATAATAATGATAATAAAAATAATAATAAGAGGACTGACTGAAACAGTCTGGATCTTAAAGCCTTTCATCGGCATATAAGAAGGCACTTTGCGCATCAAAGCAGAAAAAAACACCTTCGCGAGAATTGTGTTGCAACGCAGAAGGTATGCGGAGTGATACAGCATAGGCGAATGTAAACAGGCCCGTCATCATCGTGCGTCTAGACACTCAAGTAAACATAGTATGCCACACGCCGAGAATTATGAAACGAAACCACCCCTACTTACGCAAACAGCTGGCATTTTTGTGGCAATAACATTTTTCCTACCTCTGTGTAACAAAAAAGCCCCCAATTATCGCCTACACTGATTTATCGCTTCTTGTCTGCTCATTAAGCGCTTTTGAAATAATTCTGTAAGCTTCATAAATGAAGTCACTGTGCCACAGTGTTCGCATGACATGGATGTTATCCGAATCGCGGCAGTAACTTCGCGTCTTTTCTTTCTTTTCTTTTTCTTTTTTTTTTTTTTTTTTGAGCTTATTTGTGTAGCATAAATCTCTTTTTTTCTTCTTCTTGTTAAAGTTTGTGTATGGCATAAAGACCTGAAATAAAAGTATCATGATCACATGACTATGCGATGTGACGCAAAAATGTCAGGCTAAAAATGATTGCCACTCCTTGGGATAATAAGCTGTACATTACCAGAAGCTGCTATTGGTCGTTGGAAGTGTCCTCTGAAATAGGTCATACTTTTCTTCTCTCTCTCTTTTTTTTTTCGCAAGTTGTTTTATTCAAAATGGCAAATCTGATATGGGTCGAGGACACAGTGACGTCATAGCTTTGCATGAGGGCTGAGGTGAAAGCAAAATCAAAATGCAACACAATAATCTTCATTATTTCCGATTTATCTGGCAGTTGTTCCGATGGACATTCAACTTCGGATTTTGTGAAATGTGTGATGTTTTTACAGTTGATTATTTAGCACATTGGTGTAATTAATCATGTTGCTGAATCCCTTGTATACATGTTAAATGTTTTGTTCATATTTGAATCAGAAATAATAGCTTTAAATTACGATACAAAATCCCTCTTGAATATGTATTCATATACTGCCTTTCTACTAATCAAAACACAGCTTCGATTAATATTTAGGGTTTGGGTAACTAATTCAAATTATTTCACGTTGGAAATTAGGAGGTAATATAATTTTATTCATACTTCTTTAAAAAAAAGTGGTTACTCGTTTTTATTGAAAATAAGCTTTATTTCTTTGAAAATACTTTTTGCCAGAAGATTTTACTCCTCATTCGAGAAGTCTTCTCAGACGAAAAACCTGAAAGGTTAACTTCTTGCAAAAGCTCTCTAGTGTTTTTATCGTTCCTTCTGACTGCAGTCACTTGCTCGGGGCGTTCTTTTTCTTGACCTCTCTGTCCCGGCGCTTCTCTTCAGAGCTTAAGTATGCTTCCACGAGAATCATACCCAATCCCGCCCCCTCCCACCCCCACCCCACCCCCCGGTAATGTCAACAATTGCTCGTCACAGTCGTGTGACAGTCTGCTCAGTTGAAGCCCTGTCAGGATGTGTGAAGTATGAGTGTCCCACCGTTTACACGCTCATTTTTAGCCCTCAGCCAATACTGGCTGAAGGCTGTTGCTGTCGGTCTGTCCGTCCGTCTGTCTGTCCGTAAACTTTTTTTGTCCGGACGATATCTCAAAAATTATTTATCGGATCATCACCAAACCTTACAGGAAGGAAGTATATATATTGTAGCTGTGCAAGTGGGGGGGGGGGTTCAATTTGTTCCATCTCCTTCCGTCTGTCCGTCCGTCGCACTTTAAACTTTTTCTTGTCCGGTTGATATCACAAAAACTATTCGTCGGATCTTCACCAAACCTTGTAGGAAGGAAGTATATATAAGGCAGATGTGCAACGGGGGTTCAATTTGTTCGATGTCCGTTCGTCTGTCCGCCCGTCGCACTTTAAACTTTTTTCTTGTCCGGGCGATATCTCAAAAACTATTCAAAGGATCTTCACCAAACCTTACAAGAAGGAAGTATATATAGTGCAGATGCTGAGATGGGTTCAATTTGTCCCATGTCTATTCGTCTGCCCACCCGTCGCATTTTAAACCTTTTCTTGTCCGGGCGATATCTCAAAAACTATTCATCGGATCTTAAGCAAGCCTTACAGGAAGAAAGTATATATAGTGTAGATGTACAAGGACCCGTCCGTCGCTCCATCCGTTGCACCTTGTATATTATTTTTGACCGGGCGGTATTTCAAAAGAGTAACTGGACCACAGTGATGTAACCGCTATTGGCTGAGGGCTCTGCATCTCCGATGCCTGTGTTATATCGTTAAGTTCCGTTCGCACTTAATCCCGTTCTGTCTAGAGCATACTACGTTCACACAGCCGTCCAGTCAGACAATTCTATTTGTTGTGTATTACAAACAAAAGGCTCCTGTCTCACTTGTCAAGAAATATTTGACAGATTTCACTTTGAACTTTCCAATAAACTAAATCTTTTTAACCAGTTTACAAGGATAAAATCACTTACATCACTTTGTACACACTGGAGGTAGCAACGCTGGTAAGTGCACTCAAAGCTGGGTTTTCAGTGGCGAGGTTTTCAGTGAAGCTGTTTACTCCGCCACACCGAAGTACTTAATGGTATGACATCCAGGGCACGAAATTGTCAAACCAAGCCCGTGTGGCTCTTTCAAAATTAAGACAGGAGTTGGATAGCAAAGTGCTACACGCCTCGCAAAACATTTCGCGACTCGGGTGAAGAAAACTGCACGTCACTGTCCGGACAGTATCACAGTTGTACACTGTTAACGTTTATATCAGCTGTGGCATTCAGGTGTGACAGTCCGGGGTAGCTCTGTCGCCTCGATGAAAGCTTGTGTCGGTTGTACTGTCTGACAGCTTTGTTTTGTTTTGTGTGTTTGGCAGAGTTTTGTATTGTGTATATTTGTACATATGTTGTGCATTTGTGTGTGAGCATCGCTGCAGCTGTCCCTTTGGCCTCTATTTTTACCATCAATTGGGTTGTGTAGTTCTGCATTTGCGTCTCGAAGGATTTCCCTGGAGTTTGTTGTGTCAATGAGTAACATCTCTTTACATATCTGGGATATGTTCCTATGTCCGATATGTCGTTGTGTCACATACTTTTACACAGCGAAAAGCTAAACCTGAAAAATATGTTCTTTCCTGTCAGAACAGTGTGTTACTAGTGTTACGACTATCCTGCCGAAGAATCGATTCGTCGGCGATTCTATCTTCTGGCGACATGGAGTTGACCTTTCATACAAAATTCTCAAAATAAAAATGATCTCCATTCTACAACTCTTTGTTGACCAACACAAAACAAAAGTATCATGAAAGACCATTAAAGTGAGGAGCAGGAGAAGCTCTGAAACAGAGCCGAAATCTACAAAACATTTAACCCTTATAATCACTTGGTGGCTTCTTGTGGTTCACCGAAATCGACACAGTCCGGCATGGAGCCTCAAAACAGTACTCAGTGTGCTCAGTAATGAAATAATGCAATACATATTGTAAGTAAACATAGATTTTAGCCAGGGCCGCTGTGGTTTGCTAGTCGTCAGTGCGCCATCTGTGGGTTGTTGTTCTGTCCTGGACCAGTTTCTTTTGTCGCCATTACCTTATTTAAGGAAATCTTTCGTTTGAAAAATCTCAGTGCCTGGGAATGAAGGTTTTGTTTTCAAATGGGGTGTCAAGTGTCAAGCGACCTTTTCTGCGGAAAGTTTAATACTGTTTCTAAGAATAAAAAGTCACCTTGGAACTTAACGGAAGAGTTAGAGGTGGGGGGGGGGGGGGAAGGCTGTGGAAAGGTGTGTGGGGGAGGGGGGAGGATGTAGAAAGAAGGTGTGGGGGGGGGGAGGATGTAGAAAGGTGTGTGGGGGAGGGGGGAGGCTGTAGAAAGAAGGTGTGTGGGAGAGGGGGGAGGATGTAGATAGAAGGTGTGGGGGGCTGTAGAAAGAAGGTGTGTGTGAGGGGGGGGGGATGAAGAAAGAAGGTGTTGGGGGGGGGGGGGTAGGATGTAGAAAGAAGGTGTGTGGGGATGGGGGGCTTGGACCGGAAAGGGATAAGGTGTGTGGTCGAAGGTCGCATGTAATCGAAAAAGATATCACTTAAAGTCGCTCTGTTCGAAAGGAACGATCACTTAAATTCGTTTGAGTGGGAGAGATCGTTAATAGTTTGTTATAATCCAATTGGAAGAGATTAAAAAAAATGAACTTTCAGACCGGCCGAATTCGTCGCACTGGTCTCGTCATGTCGTTGGGGACACTTTTATTTGAAATGCTTCCAATACATCTTTCACCGGGTAGTTTTCAAAAATAATGCAAAGTTTTAAGCGGAGGGCCACCTGAAAAGTACCTGTTTTTGAAATGGCGACAATTTAAAGTTTTAATCTTTTTACCAAAGTGCTTTCATATCTCTCTGTGCGTTTTTTTTTTTTTAGACATGCATGGTAACTGAATTCATACCAAGTTCCGCCTGGACTTTCTAAATCCTCTGAACATTTCCTAAGAGTTTTAGATATGCTTGTACTTTAGATTGTACTCTGCCAGATGTGTACTTCAAACCCATGTAATAACTGATGATTCAACTGGTCGTCATGTCCCTAGACACGGTTCTGCCATGCCTTTGTCTAAAAGGAAAACGAACAGCTTGTGCTGAGTTTGAAAAGGTTGCTCACTGCGGATGAAAAGACCTTTTCGATACGAGAGCCTATGGTGTAGCATTTCCTGAAGATACGAGTCTCCTACCACGCAAAAACCTAACCATCCCAGCACTGGGAGTACCCCTCTCCCCCCAGGATACAAAACAGAAAAGATTTTTCAAGGTTGCGTGAGGACAGTTAAGTGACGTGAAGGCTTTGCAACGCAATAGGGATTGTTTACCAGATTTTTTTTAATTTAAAAGAACAAAAAGGGACGGAAGTTAATGTATTAACAACTGCAGTTAACGTAATAGATTTGGCTTCTGTTCAAGGTGTTGCCTTTTCACGGTGCTATGCAAGAGCGAAAAAGAAAAGAATCCAGAGAATAACCTGTGATTGATAGCCAGGCCTTGGCAAAAACATGTTCTAAAAATAGACTCGTCCAAAAACCAGTGACAAGCTCAAATTTATAGTTTTCTCAGTATCAGAATCTAGGGATGTTGACCACTAATTGAAATTGACGTTTCTTTTTGCAAGTTTCCCCATTTAATGAACGGTGTGAAAAGAAGTATTTGTATACATACGCCAGCTTTTTCTCAGTGGTTGCATACCGCAGTGCTGGTCAGAACCCCAAACATGTAAAACGTGTTTCTGGTGAATTCAGTCTGAAAACTGTTGTTAGGAGCAACTGTGCGCCATGTCCTTCAATATTTGTTTTTCTTTCTTTTTAATTTATTTATTTATTTATTCATTTTTTTTTGGTCAAGTTCATTTATCGGATTGATTGCAGAATGCGGATCAGATCTAAAGATAATTGCGTGTGTCCATTCAAATTGTGATCCACGCTGGTGACGTAAGTAGCAATTACCCGGTAGCAAAAATTAGCTGTTGCTGGTGTAACAATTTGTCTAGAGAACCAAGTGTTCGTGCAACTGCTCATGACTGTGTGATCTGATCTAAATTCAACAATATTTGCTACGTTTCTTCCATTTAGGACATTCTCAATTATTAACCATGAATTTTGAAACTAATTTTCTGCCACCAAAGCTATACTGCATACAACGTATGTTACATTTTTATTTTATATTTATATTTAACACCTTATTGTTTACAATAAAGTTTCTAAAGCAAATATGAAACCAGATATGTTTTGGTGGTCTATTCCGGAATAGACTACCAATATTTCAGATGTCACAGAAATCGATAATGCTACATTTTTCTTGTACCAAAGGGTGAAAATAAGTTTATCAATTTAAATTTTTGTCTTTTCGCGAAAGGAAAATGAAAATGAAAACAGCGCTCTGTTTAATTAACCGGAGATATCGGTTTAAAACCTAGTTTACTGTAACATCAAGGCAGCTTCGAGGAACGTCTTCGTTAGCATGTCGAACCTTCAGGAGCCGCTGAGCCTTGAGGAACGTGTTCGGCATGCCGAGCTTTGAGGAACGTGTTCGGCAAGCTGTGCCTTGAGGAACGTGGTCGTCATGCCGAGCTTTGAGGAACGTGTTCGGCAAGCTGTGCCTTGAGGAACGTGGTCGTCATGCCGAGCTTTGAGGAACGTGTTCGGCATGCTGAGCCTTGAGGAACGTGTTCGGCATGCTGAGCCTTGAGGAACGTGCTGGGCAAGCTGAGCCTTGAGGAACGTGGTCGTCATGCCGAGCTTTGAGGAACGTGTTCGGCAAGCTGTGCCTTGAGGAACGTGGTCGTCATGCCGAGCTTTGAGGAACGTGTTCGGCAAGCTGTGCCTTGAGGAACGTGGTCGTCATGCCGAGCTTTGAGGAACGTGTTCGGCATGCTGAGCCTTGAGGAACGTGTTCGGCATGCTGAGCCTTGAGGAACGTGCTGGGCAAGCTGAGCCTTGAGGAATGTGTTCGGCATGCCGAGCTTTGAGGAACGTGTTCGGCATGCTGAGCCTTGAGGAACGTGTTCGGCATGCTGAGCCTTGAGGAACGTGCTGGGCAAGCTGAGCCTTGAGGAACGTGCTCGACATGCTGAGCCTTGAGGAAAGTGCTGGGCAAGCTGTGCCTTGAGGAACGTGTTCGGCATGCTGAGCCTTGAGGAACGTGTTCGGCATGCCGAGCCTTGAGGAACGTGCTCTTTGATATATAATGCAGTGCACACATTTTTCTTTCTGTTTTCAGAAATACCTGTAAAGTACAGTATGTTCGTGGCCTTCACCTGGTACAGCTTCCGCTCGCTGGGAAAGCAATTCGGGTGAGAATTCTCTTACTTGCTCACTGGAAAACGGTTAATCCCATAGCCTGTTTGCGAAGGGCAGCTGGGCGGGTACGCTGTGTACTTCAGCCGTGAAAGAATTCAAGGGACAGGGATTTTAAAATTGATTCAGCTTGTCGGTTTGTGTGATTATCCGCGATGGCTACTTTCAGACTTTATCTGAAGTCTCGCTTTCTCCTGATGTTCAAAGCCAAATTTGGAAGTGAAATTTCTTAACCATTTTGAAAGCAATTTGCCTCTCAAGAAGAATTCCTTAATGTTCATAAACGGCATCTTTTGTGGTTGATGTAATCTTTAAGCGTTAGCCGATTTTTCGGAACCATCGGCATCGTTCAGTATAAGTGCAAACTATTTCACAGACTGTAATCACGGCACGGACTCTTTTACCACAATCACGGAAAGTAGTTCACGAAGTAGGGGGCGTAATAGTCGAGGTCATTCTGGCAATGTTTTCTCCCTCATTACCCTCACTTTCCGTGATCTTTGTCGCAATTCGGCAAAACCAATTTAAAATGTCCCAGGCAATGTACAACCTTTTGAATTATTATTATAAAGAGTAGGCCTTTTCTTTACCACCCAACGATCATTTAAAGGTGTTATTTTTAGCATCAGCACTCTATTCTTACTCTGCATTCTTTGTTTCAACTTGACGTGGTATCATTGTGTTTTTTTCCCTTCTCTGCCGACGACCTTGCTTCAAAATTGATGCAGATAGACAGGGTTGTTTTTTTTTTATTTATTCTGTAGGATAAGAACACTACTCCCATCCTTCACACCGTATTGGATATAGCTCATCATCCTCAGCGTGCCGTCGCAGTGCTCAATGAGGCGTGTGTGATCGAGTATTCTGTTTCCGTCCAGGGTGCTTCAGTGAAGGGTTAGAAAATAGCGGCAGGCTATTGTCTCCAGAAAGCACCTTTTTTCACCCATTTCTGTTTTTTTTCCTAATGGAATTTTTTGTGTCTTTTTTTTCTCTTTATTTTTATGCCCTCGAAAGCAGCTCATTGAGGCATCGTTAGAGTACTACTAATTGCGATGTCACAAGTGCAGGAGACCTTATCTGCTGGGTGATGTACACAGCGCGCCTTTAACTGTATCGTTGTACAAGAGTCGGCGTTAGTCGTTATGAACAAATGGCAACTGGGTGGAACTGCGTTATGAAGTAGAAAAACATAAAATTTCAAACAAAAAAAAAGAACAGTAAAGGTTAGGAATATATGTGTAGGCGAGATTTACCCATAGAACCAACTTCTGTCTTTGCCTGTCTGTTGGTACCATTTATACTGAAAAACGAATCGCAGAGAGAGCGCGTTTTATTCCCACATCCAACCGTTTGTTGACACGATGCAATAACACACTGAACCCCTTAAAACCAAGCACCGTTGGGAGGAGGCTTTTTGACAGCGCCCCCCCCCCCCACCCCCCGCCCCTTACCTCCCCTCCTTCTCCACTTATACAAGGTTCCTGTCGATAGTGAGTAGTGTACACTGTTCTGTGTCTGTTATTCCCCATAGGGAATATATGCGATCGACCGCGTGTCTGTCGGTCTGTCGATCCGTCTGTCATCAAGAGCTTGTTAACACGATAACTTAAAAACTCCTGCAAGGATTTTAATGAAACTTGGTATGTAGCTTCTATGGAAACAAACACAGATCGGTATTGTAAATGGGCCAGGTTCGTCCAAGGAAAATGGACCAGCTGGAAAATTTCAGCTCTTGATTGACTATTGATGGCCGTGTTTAAATGATGGGGGGCCTGTGGGGAGTATGTTTTCTTCTGAAACCTTGTGACAGAACCAGACTAAATTATATTGGCCACATAGGTATGAGGTACAGCAAATATTTAACAAATTCATACTTATCAAAGATCAGTATTTGAAACTGGAGCATTGCAATATTATGTAAAAAGAACATAATGTGATGTTTATTGTATTTTACAGATCACCTGAGGCGTGGCGACTTCCGTTACTGACCCTGCCAGAGACTGTATACCTGTTTGGTCTTCTCCTTGTCGATCTTTACTGCGGGGCTATTCACGCGCTACTCAGGCTGGACACCAGACTGCCTTTTCTACCGCTGATGGCGCGATCCGGCTACTGTGCTATAGGCATGATCTATGCCTGGCTAGCGTTGTATAAATATTTCTTCCAGCGTGGAGCATTAGATGCAGCAACCATAGCCCAGAAAACGAAGTCAGATTGATAACGAGGCTAGCGAGAACTGGAGCGAGATTTTAGAACATTTATTTATTTATTTTTTTGGGGGAGGGGAGCGGCATAAATTGGCCTTTTTCGAGGACGCAAGCTCTTGGAGAGAGGGTAGGCGCCGTCATGGCCGAACGTACTCAAATGATAATGGACTGGGGCTTGTATTTGATGGAGTTGTTGATCTAAAATTTTAAATGGAATTAGGAAACCAAATGCACTACGACTGAGTCGTTTGAATCACAATCCGTATGTGTGTTCATATCCCAGCAAAACCATGACCATGAAAAGGGTGCGAGATATCTGTAAAGGTCGAAGTATTTGGTTCTGATACAAGCACGTATTGCAGTATTCAGAATTAGAAGCGGAATTTTCCGACCGGGTGTGCCGTGAAATAATAAAACTTTGGACCCTGAGTATAACCCGCATGGAAGTCAGTGAAAGAATTATAAAACCCACTTCGAAACTGGTATAAAATGAAATGAAAAACCATTGTAATAATGCCTTGAATAAATGCTGCTACATCCTGCTAAAGGTTAACTCAGAGACACTCTATAACAGGGAAAACCGAATTTTTTCCATACATTTTCCTTATTTTTTCATTAAGTTTTATCCGCACTGGGAGTCAGGGAATCTCCTTAATTGAGCATGCGCGAAAACGTGAACTGATTTATGCAGTTCAATCTTGTCCCATTTTCAAGCTCTGCGACAGTCGAGGCTAGATTTTACAAAATGCACTTGCACCGAAAAGCTCTTATTTGACTTGTTTGAGAAGATAATATCACATCCTTAGGCCTTAACATCATCTAAAGAACGTGATTACTGTATGTTTCTTTAAAAAAACTGGAAGAAAAAAAGAATGTAGCACGTGACCATTTAAGTCAGTTGGATTTTTTTTTGTGAAAGTGAGCAGAAAATTAGATCAAATGTCGCAAGACAAGTTGTCGTGTAATCAACCATTACGCAACACTGCGCCGGATTGCCCCCCTCTAATGTGCTCATAATGAGCATCATTCTACGCTTTGTTCGTGTATTTAAGCTACATGACCCATCTCCAGTTGTCTGCTTGTCACGAAATAATGTTGACGCCAGTGAATAAAAAGGAGTACGTGACCGCAGTGCTCTAAGGTACTGGGGTCTTCGTGGGCTCGTAACCATGGCCATGGTAAGTATACGTGTAATTTTAGGTACTCAGAGTACTTGTACAGAGAGGCCATTGTGACGTAAGGGCTAATTGCATGAGTTGGCTAGATAACAGGTCGATTCTCCGAGCCGTTGGGACCGGTGAATTAACCGCGGTATGACCCGCCTAAGATAGTCACGTGAATTAACCACGGTATGACCCGCCTAAGATAGTCACGTGAATTAACCACGGTATGACACGCCTAAGATAGTCACGTGAATTAACCACGGTATGACACGCCTGAGACAGTCACGTGAATTAACTACGGTATAACCCCCCTAAGGCAGTCACGTGAATTAACCGCGGTATGACACGCCTAAGGCAGTCACGTGAATTAACCGCGGTATGACACGCCTAAGGCAGTCACGTGAATTAACCGCTGTATGACCCGCCTAAGATAGTCACGTGAATTAACCACGGTATGGCACGCCTAAGGCAGTCACGCGAATTAACCACGGTATGACCCGCCTAAGGCAGTCACGTGAATTAACCACGGTATGACACGCATAAGGCAGTCACGTGAATTAACCGCGGTATGACACGCCTGAGACAGTCACGTGAATTAACCGCGGTATAACCCGCCTAAGGCAATCACGTGAATTAACCGCGGTATGACACGCCTAAGGCAGTCACGTGAATTAACCGCGGTATGACACGCCAAAGACAGTCACGTGAATTAACCGCGGTATGACACGCCAAAGACAGTCACGTGAATTAACCGCGGTATGACACGCCTAAGGCAGTCACGTGAATTAACCGTGATATGACACGCCTGAGACAGTCACGTGAATTAACCGCGGTATAACCCGCCTAAGGCAGTCCCGTGAGTTAACCGCGGTATAACCCGCCTAAGGCAGTCACGTGAGGTACTAGCGGTATAACCCGCCGAAGGCAGTCACGTGAGTTAACTGCGGTATGGCACGCCTAAGACAGTGACGTGAATTAACCGCGGTGTGGCACGCCTATGACAGTCACGCGAATTAACCGTGGTATGACACGCCTAAGACAGTAACGCGAATTAGCCGCGGTATGACACGCCAAAGACAGTCACGCGAATTAACCGTGGGATGACACGCCTAAGACAGTCACGTGAATTGACCGCGGTATGACACGCCTACGACAGTCACGTGAATTAACCGTGGTATGACACGCCTAAGACAGTCACGCGAATTAACCGCGGTGTGGCACGCCTATGACAGTCACGCGAATTAACCGTGGTATGACACGCCTATGACAGTCACGCGAATTAACCGCGGTATGACACGCCTATGACAGTCACGTGAATTAACCGCGGTATGACACGCCTGAGACAGTCACGTGAATTAACCGCGGTATAACCCGCCTAAGGCAATCACGTGAATTAACCGCGGTATGACACGCCTAAGGCAGTCACGTGAATTAACCGCGGTATGACACGCCAAAGACAGTCACGTGAATTAACCGCGGTATGACACGCCAAAGACAGTCACGTGAATTAACCGCGGTATGACACGCCTAAGGCAGTCACGTGAATTAACCGTGATATGACACGCCTGAGACAGTCACGTGAATTAACCGCGGTATAACCCGCCTAAGGCAGTCCCGTGAGTTAACCGCGGTATAACCCGCCTAAGGCAGTCACGTGAGGTACTAGCGGTATAACCCGCCGAAGGCAGTCACGTGAGTTAACTGCGGTATGGCACGCCTAAGACAGTGACGTGAATTAACCGCGGTGTGGCACGCCTATGACAGTCACGCGAATTAACCGTGGTATGACACGCCTAAGACAGTAACGCGAATTAGCCGCGGTATGACACGCCAAAGACAGTCACGCGAATTAACCGTGGGATGACACGCCTAAGACAGTCACGTGAATTAACCGCGGTATGACACGCCTACGACAGTCACGTGAATTAACCGTGGTGTGACACGCCTAAGACAGTCACGCGAATTAACCGCGGTGTGGCACGCCTATGACAGTCACGCGAATTAACCGTGGTATGACACGCCTATGACAGTCACGCGAATTAACCGCGGTATGACACGCCTATGACAGTCACGCGAATTAACCGCGGTATGACACGCCAAAGACAGTCACGTTAATTACCCGCGGTATGACAGGGCAGACAGTCACGTGGCGTGATTTCTGGCCGCCTTTGCCAAGCCACACTAAATTCCTTCAAAGGTTAACTAAATTTATATTTAAATGAAACGTTGCGTGAAAAAAAATAGAAAAATAAATAAATAGGAAAGCATTAGAAATTTTTCATTTTTCTCTTATGCGTGAAAATGTTGAACTGTTGATCTTGTGCCCCAGCGCCCGTATTCAGCAACTTTGCTCAAAATTGTGCCTGAAATTGGAGTTTCAAACTTGCTAAAGCATTTGCTCAAAATATGAGTTTAAGCTTTTGAGCTTGACACTGGATCCTTTCTGTAGGTAGCGGGAGAAAGGTTTGCTTGTGCAATTTAAAATGACTGAAATAAAGTACTTTAGATATGTCACGGTGAGAAAAACGTTCACCAACTATCTTACTTGACTTCACTTAATTTTAAGCCACCGTATGGTCTAGGCTCATTTTGATCTTAAGTTTTACTTATCGAATGACTGAAGCTCATACTTTGGCCAAATTTAGAGTCTGAGCGTGAGTTTGAGTTTGAGCCACGTTCTTGAATATGGGCGCGGGTGTTTGATTGGCTCAGTTTGCCCATGAGCATTGTATTATATTGTGCTGAAATATGATAAATCCCCAAAACAGGCCAGGTTCGTTTTCTGAACTGTTTCAATTGTGCACGGGCTCAGTGTCGTGTTAGCACGGGTCGCGTCCGAAACATGATGTCGTGTTAGCATATGGTCGCGTCCGAAACATGATGTCGTGTTAGCATATGGTCGCGTCCGAAACATGATTTCGTGTTAGCATATGGTCGCGTCCGAAATATGATGTCTTGTTAGCATATGGGTCGCGTCCGAAACATGATGTGTTAGCATATGGTCGCGTCCGAAACATGATGTCATGTTAGCATATGGTCGCGTCCGAAATATGATGTCATGTTAGCATATGGGTCGCGTCCGAAACATGATGTCGTGTTAACATATTTAACGCGTCCGAAACATGATGTCGTGTTAGCATATGGGTCACGTTCGAAGCATGATGTCGTGTTAACATATGTGAAGCGTCCGAAACATGATGTTGTCATGGATTTATGGTGTTGTTCAGAGGAGTTTGCCCAAAATTATGTAGATCACGTGGTCAGTTAATTTGAACAGAAAAAGGGGGGAGCTCCGAAGGATTGTGAGACAATGAACAAGTTGCTATCGATCCCAAGTCGACACGTGGTGACGTTAGCTGGAAGTTGTCATGTATGAATGAGAGACTTGAGTTTTTATCGGAATATATTATTCACAAAATTTTGGGGTTGTAGTGATTGCTATTTGTACATGCCGCACACCCAGACACTGAAATTACCAATCAGTCTTTGGCCTTGCACTCGGTTTAAGTTAACTGCGATTGGAGAGGTTTAATATTTCCGATCGTGCTAAAAATCATGTCATTTTGAGAAAAGAATTGCTTTAGGGTCAGTGGAGCATTTCGCTAAATTAGAACATAAGGACTTGAACTCCAAATCCAGTTAGCTTGCGTACAGAAAAGTGAAGCATGTACATTGCATCGATGTGCAGGAATTGGCCTAAAAGCCTTTCCATTTTATTGTCTTTCCCACTTTATTAGCTGTTAATTTCTCACTGTGAATTGAAGGAAAACGTTACCGCTATTCATTAGTGTGAATAAAAAAATGGTTTTTTTTTACTGGGCTGTTGTGGGAAAGATTGATTTCTGTATCTGAAACTGGCTGATGGGTGGAGGGGAGAGGGGATTTCTCTTAACATATACATATAACATCAGGACATGGAGTTCAAAAAAGTGCATGGAGAACATTGATGGCAACACAGCATCCTGACGTGCGCGTAAATGACACACAAATGATTGTGGATATTGTAAATTATTTCGATTTAAACGCAAACCGCATTAACATATGCTTACGTTGTTGTTTGGCGGTCTAAAAAAAGCACATTATAAGGTAAAATTATTTTTAAGCTGTTAACAATTCTTAGTTAAAACTTAGTACGATAAATAAGACGATATTTCGATATCTTATAAAAATGGAACATCTCATTTAAATACGCAGCCAGTTTCTTAAGGGCCACATGGGTTTCCCAGAGAGAGAGAGAGAGAGAGAGAGAGAGAGAGAGAGAGAGAGAGAGAGAGAGAGAGAGAGAGAGAGAGAAGAGAGAGAGACAGAGAGAATGAGAGAGAGAGAGAGAAGAGAGGGAGAGAGAGAGATTGAGAGAGAGAGAGAGAGAGAGAGAGAGAGAGAGAATGAGAGAGAGAAGAGAGAGAGAGATATAAAGAAAGAGAGAGAGAGAGAAAGAGAGAGAGAGAGAGAGAATGAGAGAATGTGAGAGAATTCAGCTATTTTACTTGCTTCACACGAAGATGGCCAAAAGAGTACCGGTGCAATTGAGTATTTTAATATTGACTGCTCTAAAATTAGCTTCAAATTAGCTTACCAAAACAAATATCTCGCGTGCCAATTTGTCTAATTGAGTGACACACTCGAGCCTTCTTGGTGAAGTAAAAGTAACACGCATCAATACCGATACAATAGGACCAAAACAAAAATGATGTTAGTTTGCGTAAATCATGGCTATATATAGTTCGCCATCACTGAATGTACTAACAAGTCAAAGTTAAGAGGAACAGACGTTTTCTGTCTGCCTCATATTTTGTGCTTATTGAAACAATAATTTCTTGCTAGCCAAAGAGGGTATCACGACCTTATTTTGACAACTTAACTTATGCCTTTGATATTTTTTGCCATCGTTATGTCACCACAAGAACGTCACAGGTGTCACGTGATGTGTGAACAGGTTATGACGCTGAGAGCGGTACAAAAGCAACACATTAACAGTGTCATCAATGATTTGTGTCACAAGTGGAAAGTTTGGGCGTTTTCAGGCCATCCGACATTCATCGGTGACCCAGTTAGCGCAAGATTTTCTCCCACGTATAGCCGACGATGGCATTATGTTGGCTTTACGTGGGATGTGGGACGTGGGGCGTCCTACATCGGATACACGTGGGCTATGTGTGGGACGTCCCAGTTACACTTTGTCCCACCTAATGCCCGCGTATAGTCGAAGTGGGATAGCCCACGGGTAGCCCAAGTGGTCCAGCCATCGTCGGCTATACATCGGCATCAAGTGGGATATCCCACCGTGGGACGACCCCGCTTCTCCACGTATACCCTACGTGGGACAGCCCACGCGTAGCCCACGTTGGCTGTCCAACGTCGGCTTCACGTGGGCATAATGTGGGAGGTCCCACAGTGGGACGTCCCCTCTTTCTCCCACGTATACCCTACGTGGAACAACCCACATGTAGCCCACATCGGCTGTCCAGCGTCGGCTTCACGTCGACTTCCTCCCACGTACTATTCCAATCACTTTTGACCGTTATGTGTGTATGTTGTTGCAAACAATTTTTCAAAATGTTACTCCTACATTTCCATCGAATTGTTTTTAAATTTAGCAGGAATATTCCATAGATAGTCCAACACTCAGCTGATATTTTGCTGAGTTATTTGGCCAAAATAATGCCAAAAACAAAAACAAACAGAAAAAAACAACACAGGTTATTCATAAAAAACTCGTATAAATCGTATCAATCCGATCGCTTGAAGTGTAACATAAATGCTCTCCGTAAGTTTCTCAAACATGATTTTATTTAGCTGGACAGTTTGGCTAATATTGGCCAAAACTCCTAATTTTAAGAAAAATCACAAAAATGTTACTCTTCATATCGTTTTGAATTTTGATAGAAATGTTTCCGGGAAGTTCCTCCAGCAGACTTGTATTCTGTTTGGCGATTTTGAAAAAAATGCGGCAAAAACCCGTCAAATTCAAACAAAAAAAATGTAGCTCCTTTTGGTAATCCAGTACGATCGTTTTGACATTTGACAGGAGTAGACTCCAGGAGACTCTTAAGCAAGTTCGTATTTTTGGCCAGTTTTCACAAC
This sequence comes from Protula sp. h YS-2021, assembly GCA_949752745.1. Lineage (NCBI taxonomy): Eukaryota > Metazoa > Annelida > Polychaeta > Sabellida > Serpulidae > Protula > Protula sp. h YS-2021. Next base: position 18,834,021 of record OX457025.1, on the reverse strand, counting down.
TGGCCTCAAAACGAGCAAATTTAAGAAAAAATGATGTTCTTCATGCAAATTCGTTGCGATTGCGTAGAAAGTTGACAGAAATGTTCTCCATGAGACCCTCCACAAGGCGTGTATTTTGTTTGTTGATTTGGCCAAAATATAATGCTCCTCGTGCTAATGTTGTGGTTCAGTCCTTTTCAAATTTGGCAAAGAATTATTCTCAGGTAGCCATTCAAAAGTTTGTGATATTTTGGTAACTGCTTGGACAAATTGACCAAAATATTAGCCAAAAACGGTGAAATTTCAGAAAAAAGCAAAATTTGCTACTATTTTTACAAACCGATCAAATCGTCGTTGTGAAAGTGGCCAGGAAGGACGTGCGGTTGTTTTGCTTCATTTTTTCTTAATTAAACACTGTCATTTTAAGCCATAACGGAGGTTAAATGATTAATTTTAAAAGTCATTATTATTATAGTTACTTTGATTATTATTATTTGTATTATTATTATTGTGCGGGACGATGAGAAGACTGAGTTTCTGACGTCATTTTATTTCATCATCTGCCAATGTCGCGTAGACTGTAGAAGAAAAAGGTTGCCCGGTGACGTGCTGTTATAGAATGTAACACGGGCATTCCATCACTGACACTGATACTATCAAAAGGATGGTAGAATCTAAGCTGGAATGTCATTACTAATCACTTAAAAAGAGCATAGAATAACTCTTCAACGTTGAACTTGCTCGACAGAACGTTTAAAAGCTTTTCAGTAAGATTTAAACTCAGTAAATTTTGCATGGAGAAAATAATGTCTCACCGATTGTGCCGGATTTGTTGTATTGAAACAGCCCATCCGTAGGATGGGCCCATCTAATAACAGCGAGGTATTGATTTAACCCATAATTATTTTTTGCGCAGCTGTAGCTTTAGCACATATTTGGTCGTTGAAACAGCACATATTTTCTTCTCCCCTTAAAAATCGGAACAAATTGCAGTGTGTTGTGAACAAGATGGGCTGTTTTAATGGTTAATGGGCGTAGGATGGGCCCAGCTTATAGCTGTAAGCCATAGAAACAGCACATGTAGAATCAGTATATGCCAAACCTACAGACAGATGCATAGGAATATCCCATCCGTAGAAACAACACATCTGATCAAGAATATGGGCCAAATCTGCAGGCAGTTGCATAGGAAAACCCCATCCCTAGAAACAGCACATCTGATCAAGAATATGGGCCAAATCTACAGACAGTTGCATAGGAATACCTCATCCATAGAAACAGCACATGTGAGTAAGAATATGGCCCAAATCTACAGATAGTTGCATAGGAATACCCCATCCATCGAAACAGCATATGCAAGGCCGGCAGAATTGTACCTCATATTCTGAAACGCTTTATATCACGCTGACTCCCCCCCCCCCCCCCCCCCCGCCCTCCGCAGGGGGGTTGGGAACACTTGTATCAAATATGGCAACAATGCGCGTACAAAACAACGCGAAAAAGCTTAAAGCAAGAAAAAATAGGGAGTGGGTAAAATTGTAAAATTTTCTGCGCTTTTCCTAAAATAGAGGGGGGGGGGGGGGGTGGGTGGGTAAAATGATTATTCCGTTATAAGCAAAAATTATATTGTGATTAATTTAAGACCCGCATCCATTTCAGGGTAATTGAATAAACATACACTAAATCCCATAGCTCATTGCCAAATTTGGTAATGCTATTTAGCAATCAAATGTCCTTTTCTGCGTTTTTCCAAAAATAGGGGGAAATTTAGAGACGGAAATTCCGTGTTTAGGGGATCTTTTTAAATTCGATTTACGCACATGGTAGTCATTTTACATGGAAATGCTCCCCTCCTTGGGCCGAACCATATACGAAGTGTCACAATGCAACAGGGGGTGGGAGAGAGAGAAGCTGTGCTGATTATAGCTGACTTTTTCATCAAATAATGCTAAGTGTGGGTGTTAAAAGCAAAATGGTTAGTGGATAATTAAATGTTATAAATGTTCTCGGATTTTTATTTACATTATTTACAAGAAATATAACGGCCCGTCCCATTACACAACCCCAATACAGCTGTTGTATTAAATTACATCAGCAGTATATAGTCTTGTTTCATGGGGAGAAACTGGATGTGCTGTTTCGATAGTCTCTGTATTGATTTACCTCGGCCATTGGATGGGCCCATGCAATGATGCGGTGTTTCAATGCTGGGATGTTTCAATGCTACAGCACTAGAGACAGAAATGCTTAAATTCACATAATTTTAACAATTTTAAAGGAGCGACTAGTGTGGTCTTCCTAGTCCTCACTGGTTTGGAATGCACAACCTGGTTTGGTGAAAAGAAGGAATCGGACGAAAACACATCGTACAAATTCAATAACAGATGTGGATTGAAAATTCCTGAGTGCAATGAAACATTTAGAACAGTTGCTGCCAATATGTTAAAAGAAATTGGTAGTGATGGTGTCATTTGTAATTCTTGGCAAAAATCTTGAAGAAACGCAGTGTATATTCTTCAGCCGCCTATGGAATGTGAATGCCAACTGGCTATGTCATTCTGGCATGAAAATGATTGCAACCGTCCTTCAGCAGCCGCAAAATTTTGGTAAAATCGTAGTGCCAGTTCAGATGATTTTGCTATCAGATTGACCACTGGGCTCATGGGCACCGCCGCTCGGCGGTGTTGTTGGAACCTCTAATAAGAACAAATATGCACGCGTGATGTAGAAGTTGACCACATTACTGTACTGCTGTACCAGGTGATCACACTACTGTACTGCTCAACCAGTTGACCACATTACTGTTCTACCAGTTGACCACATTACTGTACTGCTCTACCAGTTGACAACATTACTGTACTGCTCTACCAGTTGACCACACTACTGCTCTGCCAATTGCCTACATTACTGCTATACCAGTTGACCACACTACTGTGCTGCTCTACCAGTTGACCACATTACTGTACTGCTCTACCAGTTAACCACATTACTGCTCTGGTAGTTGACCACATTACTGTACTCCTCTGCCAGTTGACTACACAACTGTGCTGCTCTACCAGTTGACCACATTACTGCTCTACCAGTTGACCACATTACTGTACTGCTGTACCAGTTAACCACATTACTGCTCTGCTAGTTGACCACATTACTGTACTGCTCTGCCAGTTGACCACATTACTGTATTGCTCTGCCAGTTGACCAGCATAGGTCTGTTGGACGAAGGTGACCCGCAGCTTGCTGCACAGATTTTGCCATTCTAGTGTTTATTTAACATTTAATGAAACTGAATTGTGCTCTGCTTGTTGTTTTGTTCAATTGCCACTACTTCATTGGGAACTACCCACCCGCATCCCTTCTCAATTGAAAAAAAAAGACGAAACCATGTGACCACAATTTTATTTATTTATTTTCAATGAAGTTAGAATTGCACGACGCAAAGAAGCATCATAAATGGCTTTAAGCGATCACGTGGTATAAGTTGCTGACACAATTTAATGCAAACCTATCTTTGAAAAAAGTTTCCTGTTTACATTTTGAAAAAGAGTAGTGTTCGGGCAATGACCTCAGTTTTGTTTCGAAAGTGAGCAATTTGTTTAAACGACTGCTACGGTCAGATCTCACAGTGCACCAAGGTAATACATGGGGGATTTCTTGGTGTTATGATCGACTCTGCGATGGCAGGTAATAAACATGTCACTTGTATGAAACAAAGCTGATGAGCAAGACCACACAACTAAGCAACTAAACAACCCTGGGCATCATCAGTCCAGATTATTACATCGGTTCTCATCACTGCCAAAACTCCTCAACAGATCTTAATCCGTCCTAACCATTATTTTTCGCCCTGCAACGGTTGGATCTTTTAATTTTCCCCTAAAAACAGTGTTTGGGTTCTGTTCGTATGATGGTGTGTTTCGCAATTCATGCAACAATTAAAAATGTACTAGCTTCGTCGTTTGCTGCTCGTTCCGAGTTCATTCAATAGCAACAGGGGGTTTAGGATCATTTGATTTCCAAAATTGTGTTTTTGCTCAGTGTGTCCCGTTTGTGATGCAACATAATAGCGATTTATGAATGTGGGATATATAAAGTGTTTTCTGAAAATATCGATTGAGTGAAAGTGCGTCTTTTCCTGGATTCAGTTTTGCAACATTCAAAAGAAAATGAACTAGAACCTCATTTCGCTAGCAAAATGTTAAACACTTGACAAAAATTAAAACGCAAAAATGCTTCCTTCAATGGGTTATTTCTTGAATAATATATTGCAAACAACACAGCTTGAATACGTCTTATAAGCCGAGTAGTGTTTGGCTTTTGTTGACTTAAGGTTTTATTGACTGATCAGGCATACGCCATGTAATCTATTTACGCAGTGAGAGCTCGCACAAGCTGCGCAACTGTGTGTTCTGTGATGTGCGTTAAATGCATTCACTTGCAAAAAATACATTCTTTTCACATGGCGTTTTAACAAAGAAAACGAAATCGAAGACGAATATAAAAAGTGACGTGCACATGTTCAGATCAAGCTGTTCATAAGTCCCAAGTCTCATGGTCCTAGGGCCCGTAGTGTCAGAGAAGAAGACACAAAAAATCGGAAAACTGTCAAGAAGAAAATAAGACGAACGGCTGCTCGCACAAATTCATATAACTCTTGCAAGCCAAAGGCTTGTCAAGTGTTAATAAGCCTTTTCTCTGACAGTGAATATTTTTTTGCATCATTCAACTCCAAATCCAATAAAATCGCTCACACAGTCAACCACGCTCTATATTAATTTACACAAAATGGTAAGTCTTTTTCATGCATGTAAATTTATATCGGCAGATATAACACATTCGGGGATCTTTTTTGAGAAAAAGTGCAGTTTTGTTGTATTGTGGCCATATGAATAAAACCTCATTTCTCACCTACATTAGCATGCATCTCTGTGGTAGTGGAGACTTATAGAGGGAATTCAATCAGCCCTGCCCAAGAATCTCAAAGAAGTACCATGTATAATGTGAAAAACATACTTTTCATTTTTTTCTCATTTCTTCTATTAAAATTCGTTCCTGTTTTTGTCAAAAAGGTAGTATGATTAGTAGAGGTGTGACGGTTCACCTCCGGCTCGGTTCGGTTCGGTTCAGCAAAAATTTTCGGTTCGGTTCGGTTTTTTTCGGGTCGGTTCAGCAAAACCAACCGGTAGTTTTCTTTTCAAATATATATATATATATATATATATATATATATATATATATATATATATATATATATATATATATATATATATATATATATCAGGGCTGGTAGAAATCATCACTTTTTTTAAAAAAAGTCATGATTTTTTACTTTTTTGATTTAAATTGACTTTTTTATTTAAATCACCAAAAAAGTCACAGAACATCTAAAAACATACAGAACTGATTTTTCACTATTTATTAGTCTAATGCCACTGCAGTTCTCAGCAATATCACATCGAATAACTGAACATTTGCAAATAGCTTTTACGTTTCAACTATTTGTTGCATCTCTGTCGAAATATCTTTATATACGGGAGCTAGACGTCTACCAGTCATTTTTTTTTCAGATTTACTGCACCACAAATTTGCTGGGCTAATTACTCTTTGACTTTAAAATCAACAATGATAGTGACTCATAGCGGAGCACTTCTATTCACAGGGCTTATTTGTATACGACAATAGTCTGTTATTTATTAAGCAGTCTTGCTATCAGCAAGCAACTGTTTGGAAATTAGTACGGGCACCACCATGCAGAAATACCGTTAACTCAGTGTGTACATTTTTTACGGAACCCACCGAGTTTTTCTGGACCCAACGGAGTCACAGTTTCCTTTTTTGACTCACTTTCCTGAGAAAACCAGCGCGAACCCTGACGGTAATGTTTTATATTTATTACCTCGAAGCTTACTTACACAAGAATTTACATTGTTATTGACTGACAGACTCACATGTAGCCATAATAAACCATGGAATTCGCCATAGGTTCCAAAAAAGTGAAATATGTTTGTTGATTTGTCCGATGTGATATATATATATTAAAACTAAATTATACTAAAAGAACTAAAATAACATTACCAAATTAATGAAGTATCTTGTTATAAATAGCAAAAAAAAACCGAACCGAAACCGTGATTGGGCTTTTCGGTTTTCGGTTCGAACCGAACCGAAGCCTTTTTTTCGGTTCTCGGTTTTCGGTACGAACCGTCACACCTCTATTGAGTAGACTAAATTTGGATTGAATATGGGCCGATCTTAAAAACGACGGTTGTAGGGAGGTTAGCAAAAATGGAACCTGTTAAAGTGTCGACCGAGAATAAAGGGTTTACCTGTATCTTTACCGATTTAATATTTAGGACATTGTCAAGGTGATTCAAATTATTCCCAGGCACCGAAATTTTCTAGTACTCTCTAACCTCGTTGACCCTTTATGATACTTGAACCCTTGTCTGTATCGGTTAATTAGTACACAAATATACTGGTATAAGTTAAGCTCAAGCACAGCGGTAACACCGATTATGATTTTTTGTTGTAATTTCAGATATAACAGAAACACATGTAACAATATTCAAAGAAAAAGATTGTTACTGATAGTTACTGCAATGACATTTTTTGTTGTTGATACAATAATCATATATAAGAACATTCATTTGTACCAGCCATATATATATCCAATTCGTTATAACACGGAATTATTTAAAGTACCAGTCACTCCTTTTTCATTTTCTTAATATTTTTTAAAATTTGAAGTTTAGATTTAAGAAATATTAAAAATTCAGTAAAAATAGTTCCCGATTTTTAGCATGGTATCTATGTATGAATAAACGTGCCTGTAAGAAAACATAGTCAATAGCAAACTGAAGGTCTTTTTTCAATACAATCACTTTTTACCAATCCAAGCATTATAAGTTCCTTGTGTCAATAGCAAATGTGTCTAAATTAAAACTATTTTTATAAATTTTTCAATAGACTCCAATATAATTTATATGAACATATGACTGATATCATTTTTATTTTACAGTTGTTACATATCGGATTAACTGAGCTGTCCAGTTTTGAGACAGTATATTCAGATGTATAGTTTTCGTGGATGATCTTGAACAAAAGTTGAGCATACTATCCATAACCACTCCAGTGAGATATTTAGTTTTAATGAATGACTGATTATAGTCTTCCATATTTAACTGTGTTCCATCAGTTTGGCATCGTTCCTCACAGGACGGAATCACGTATTGCTCTGATAAAAAGCTGCGATATTCATTTTAAACACTGGTGATATATAAAATGTCATTGTTAGAGTGATTGTGCTGTTTCTACACTTTTCATGTTTTTTGGACATTTACAGCTTCCAGGCTTTAGGAATTGCTGTTATTAAACTATTAAGATTAGTATGGTTAAATTTAGATTAAACGTACTTTTTGGAGTCACTAGGTATGTATCTTTAGTAAGAACGTCGCCAATATATTAAACAGTTTTATAATTCACTGTAGAATTTTGCACAACAATATGTCTGTTATACCAAACATGCTGTTTCACTATATCACAGTAAGTTTTCGGTTCGCGTTATAGAAAACAATTGATAAATATTTCTTAATAATATCTAGGTATTCCTATGAGGAATTCCTAGATTTTTGGGGTCCATTGTTAGAGAAAATATATCTTCAAAGTCCATATTTGAAAGATATTCGCACAAGAAGTCAAAGGTAAATGAATTTCTATTTTCTTTTGATCCACTCCGATTCTAATTTTGTTCCAACATAGTATTGTTTCTCTGTCGAATCCGTTAATTGGCGGGCCTGTTGAAATCTTCAGTTAGAAACTATCTGCACATGTCTTAGGGACTGAAGAGGTGGAGTCATGATCTTGCCGTTCTGTGATTAATAATAAATACAAAGGTGCAGATTGCACTAGGAGAGGGATCAACCACGTTACTACATAATTTTTACACTGTAGTATTTAATCAAACATTCAGCGAAATTGTCCACGAACTTGGTGTTTTATTTACTTTTTCATCAATAACAACTGCTTATTCAATCAAAACAACCATTATCATATAACAGCATCGAGATTTAACAAGACTGCCTCAAAACCATCACATCGCAAATGGCTGATACAGTATGAATGCCGACTTATTCAATGGAACAAACTTTTCAGCGAGCCAGAACAAGCCTTCTTGAAATCAAAATTATAAATGCGCTTAATTATCTTTTGTTTTTATATACAACCAGCCATAAAAATAGTTTCTTTTCTTTAAACAAAGTTAGTGTTTATATAACGTCTGTACCATTAAATAACGATTTAAATGGCATGTTCCTACAGTTCGACACACATTAATGTCAATCATTGCTCTTAGGTTGGGTAATTGTGGCAATGTCACATCCTTTTGTGGCATGCTCGGCACTGGTCCCTAAATTTGAATCTGCTCATAGAGCATGAAACAAAGACTAAATATAATGGCAGAGCCTTTCAAATTAGACAAAATATAAGCGGATCTGATGAAGTTATTGTTTATTCTAAAAAATATTTGGTCAGATCATTACGCTTTGGGATCCTCATGATATATTGATGGTACAATGTCACACGGTAATTCCCTCTGATTCCTTTTTTCTGCCATAATCTTGTACTCCAAGCTAGATTTTGATGACTGCGACTAGAATGACTAACTGTAGGATATCTGGTTGGTCCAACTGCATATACTTTAAAATTAATTGGTATTATTATAAGCTAAGAAACGGACATTCGAATTTGACGATTGAAACTAATATAAAGGTACTTGCTAGCTATGACCGCTAACAGTACAGCCACGGTGCAATCATATTGATTGTTCCACTGTCGAAAGTGAGTGAGGAAATATAAATGCATGCGTGCTTTACGTTTGTTAGGCTGAACAGCGAAGTTTTCAGCATTGATGTTTACTTTCCATGTTTCTTTATTCACGTTATGACGATTTGGGCTTTTCGTTCATGAGGGACACCCAGCAACATTGCTAAAAAGTTAGGAAAACGACCCATAGTCATCCGGTAACAGAGGATATGTATGAAGCCAATTTTCATTTATATTTTTCAAAAGTAGCGTGGAAGAAACCTTGCGCGCTCCTGAAATCCCCACATTTTATGTCCTCTTTTTGAGCAATTTCTAGAACGGCCTGCTATGGCTTATATTTCTGGCGTGCGATATCACATTGGGGTTGCTATTTAGGTGTGACCAGGACATCTTTCGACGTTTTACAAAAGTTGATTGTTCGATGTTGGTTCAGCCTACTACTGAAAATTAACGTTCAAACAACCTTGCTTATAAAACGCCTATTCAAAATGCTCGTGTCTATGTCGCAACCTCAAAAGGCGTTATATTGATTTCGGGTGTTTACTGTGACATTATAACTATCAAAAGCTGTTCTTATGCAGAAGGAAGCGTAGCAGTACCTTTAGCAAAGATCTAAATTTGTAATTCTTCAGAATCTTCATTTTTGTGGCCCAATTGGAATCATCGCTACCAGCTGGCGAAAATAATCAAACTTGGCCTGTTTATTCCTTGAAGCGGTTGCGATATATAAAGGAAGGTGCATGGTATCGTCACTAAAATCTTATTTGCATGTTTTCGCGGCTGTTGGAATTAAGAACCCCTTTGAATTTGGTGGGAGTGTTGCTTGGAGCGTTCGATGACTGCATGTGACCTCATTACGTAAAACAATTAACTGTTATTAAGCAAACTATCTCCATAACGGAGAGTAGGATCAACTTCTTGAGCTCACGTAGAACATTTGTTGAGAGATACTGTATAATACTTACTGTGTTTTTTGGCCGTTTGGTGCACTGCTCCATGTAAGCTATTGCGTAATAGATGTTCTGAATTATTGCCAATAAGGTTTCAAGTTTTAAGCTGGAAGTAAATCAGAATTGCTTATTCATTACAATTCGGAGAAAATTATAGAAAACCTGATGTTACTTAGTCTCAAAGTAAGACCGTAATCACATTCATTCGAAATATTTCCAAATCTCTTCCCCAGTAACTTCAAGCGAACTATTGAAGTAAATGTATAGAATGAAACTGTACGTAAGGGTATCAACTGAAATGAACATGATTATTTCAAGGAAAACTATCTCCATAACGGAGAGTAGGATCAACTTCTTGAGCTCACGTAGAACATTTGTTGAGAGATACTGTATAATACTTACTGTGTTTTTTGGCCGTTTGGTGCACTGCTCCATGTAAGCTATTGCGTAATAGATTACTTTGTCAGGGACCAGCATCAGTTAGTTGTGTCGTATTATTTGATCAGCTACGTTAAACACCTGAATGCTTGGACTATGCTAAGAAAAATGACACGAATTATTGAGATAAGTGTTTGGCGAAACGTTAATGAGAATAACATTCCTGTAATATCCATAAAAAAGAATGCACGTGTTTCTTCACCTATGCAGTTTTATCGATTATCAACGTAGTCGTGTTTAAAATGTTTCTGTAGGGCTCGAGAAGTGAACTAAGTTAAATAAATCTTGAACCCGCGCGGGATATGTGGTTGAGATGAATTTGTTATATAATTATGTACTGCAAATTTATGGAATATTGAAGCAATTTTTATTGTGAATTTTTGCTATGTTTGCAGAAAAGCAAAAAAAAACATACAGAAGGAAAAATGGAATTTGGGTAATCGTAGAACTTAAGGTTTCGGTGTTGGAGACTTTTGTTGTTGTTTTCAAATACAAAAAACTAAGCAGGTGTTGAATGAAATTCTGTGACAGATTCCTGTACGCTGATGTTTTATGTGCACTTATTAGCAAAAAAAAAAAATATGCGCTTTTTTCTTCTCCCAGTTTGGGTTCTAACTAGAGTTAAACAAACACTCAAATATAACACCAGGCTATGTAGAATGACAGAACAAGGTACAACTGGATCGAAATGTGGTATTGGTTTTCCCAGCACAATCGGATATTGACAAGTCATTCACTCCAAATCTTGGCTTAGCAAGATTGTGCGTTCTGGTTTTTATCAAGGCGATCCCAGCATTATGGTTCACTCAGTTAAAAGCACCGGACAAGAAATCATTATCGAAAGAAATTTGCGTTAGTTTCGTATTATTTCTTATTTAAATACTAAATATAGATACCTAAATATAGATACAATAAAACGTTGATGAATGCACTAATGCATTACCTTCTCGTTTTTGCCAACAACGCATTTCCTTGCACAGATTATACAGATCTGTCAAAACCTCATTTCTGCCTTTAACAAGCGTTATATACCTATCTTTCAAAAGCGTGTATAGATCTCCAAAAAATTAAACATATCTGTTTAATTAATTGTTTCAATGTGATCATAAAATATCTGAATAAATGGAAAATGTCGTGTATGTTTTACGGATAAATTAATTAAAAACTGTGTTGTCTAAACTTTTTTTTGCATTTGGTGGACCAGATGAATTCATTCTGTTACTCGTTTATTATGCGTTATGTCTTTAAAATAATTTCTTCATTCATATTATTTCTGTCCCGCTATATCGTTTAAAGACTCGGCGCTTCTTTTTGACGGTTGTGTGCCGAACGTCTTTTGGAAACTTTGGTTTTATGTCAGCACCAGCAATCTGACAGATCGGTGTGCAAAGACGAGACAGGTGTTTGAACTGTTTCATCGACCTCTTTTTAAATCAGTTACTACCGTTTCTGTTCATAAGAAATATACCAAGCAGTTTTCAAATCGCCAGGTTTTTATCCCAGAAGACATTCCTTATGAGTAGGGCGTATGTCTCTCATCTGCCTCTCTGGACCGCTTGCCTGTTCACTTTTACAGAAGAAATCCCTTTTTTATGCTTGTTTTTTAAGAATAGTAACCAAACATTTTTATCGACTCTCCAATTTTTATCAGTTTAGTTAATGTAAAACAATATTTGCTGTCTGTTAGAAAATTTTATTAGGTTAAAATTGTGACTAAGGATGGTCATTTTTAACACAGCTACAATCTACCCAAGTTACCGTTAGCGTTGAAGTTGTATCCATGAAGATCAATTTAGCTATTAAGACATTGTATAATTGTTCTGCTCACCAATTCTTCCGCTAAGAAATGAATACCGTTCAAAAAAGTTATTTGTTTAATATGATTTTATATTGAATAGGAACCGAATACAACACTTTTTATGGAATTGCCCAAAGACTGGGCATCAGTTTTTAATTCCGAGACAGATGCATCTTACCTTACGCGTTTACTTATCTAAGACAATTTACGATTTACTTATCTTAGACAATTTACGAGAATATCAATTCTCCGCTTAAGTTGTATTTTTAAAATCCTCTGTAAACAAGGAACCCACTGGCAGATGTCAATTTGGTTCTGATCAAATGAAGTGAAATGGACCCTTCATAGATTAGGTACCTCTTTGGAATCTCCATTAACTAGCCTATTTTACTGAAGAGAAAACATCTGATTTGAACCCGTTCATAGGTTTGATTAAAGTAAAAAAAACTGCAATGACACATTCATCCGATTAATATTAACATAGTGGTGTGCAAATTTTTGCATCATAATGTTGAAAATCTAATTATCCAAAAACTAAACCATAGGTTCCAGAAGTTCGGAGTCGCGTTATTTATTGATGCACATTGCACATTGATCAAAGAGATTTAACATGAGTTTGAACCCCTCTTCCCCCAATTCGTTTTGAGAATAAAACTTTCAAAACCTTTTGACATGATCAGCCGGAGGCCCTCTTTTTGTCTTGTTTTATGAAAGCTCTGACTGAACTGTTCTCGAAAATTTATCATGTTTGAGGCGTGTTTAATGTTTTGTTATGTCAATGCTATTAAGGCCAAATTAAAAACGCAAAAGGGTATTTCAGACCAGACAGATTTTGTCCATTAACGATTACCATAGGCACGTTACAAAAATTCGACCTGGTTCTTAAAGGGCTAAATATATACTGATGAAAAACAATAAAACCTGCTTCTAGACAAGCCTGTATAATGTCGGCAACTTCCTAATTTGGAGAAAATATTTTATTCCATTTTAATTCCACGTTAGTTTTCACATAGTGAGAATGTGTAAAAATGCGGATTCTCCTTATTCTGTAAAAACTTGTTCAGCCCCTTCCCTTTATGTTTTGAATACTGGTAACCTGTTTATTTGTAATCTCTGGATACAGGATAAATCTTTGTTGAAAATATCACTCATTGTAATTGATCATTCAGTTTTATGAAACTTGAAAAATGGGATTAAATGATAACATTATAGAGAATTGGCACGTTGCACAGTTTGAATTTTTTGCCAACCTGTGCAACAATGAGGGGCAGAATCCAAAGCTGGCATTCTTTGGTGAGTGGGGGTTGTCCGTATTACGAAGAGTGGTTCTTTTAGTAACTAAATGAAACCATTTTCCATAACCTAAGTAACCCGGACACCAAGCTAACTTTAACCGACTTAGTCAGTCTCAAGACTGCTGTTATGAACTAGGTGTTTCACTTCACTTAAAACAGGCCTGGAAAAGATAAAGCTTCCTTAATGCAAAACAAAACTCCAAATTAACTTGCTTTAGAACGAAGTTAATTTTCTTTTATGTGCATGCAGCTTAAAAATACCATATGATTTATTGTAATTCTGGTGTTCTGAATTATTGCCAATAAGGTTTCAAGTTTTAAGCTGGAAGTAAACCAGAATTGCTTATTCATTACAATTCGGAGAAAATTATAGAAAACCTGATGTTACTTAGTCTCAAAGTAAGACCGTAATCACATTCATTCGAAATATTTCCAAATCTCTTCCCCAGTAACTTCAAGCGAACTATTGAAGTAAATGTATAGAATGAAACTGTACGTAAGGGTATCAACTGAAATGAACATGATTATTTCAAGGAAAATCAACTTTTCTGAAACATTTTGTACATTTGTTACTCACTGTTAAAACACACCACATTGTTGCACTGAGGATGTAACTTAATCGAAAAGTCAGTGTGCCCTGTATTAGATTATTTGTCTTGATAAAAATGTCTTCAAACTGTATTTGAAGTTCAAATAAAAAGTGTTGCTTGGAATCGATGAAAGAGCGACTTTTTGTGTTGCTTTTCATATCATATCATGGTTCTCAAGACATAATGTCAATGACTTGACATGTTTCGTACCTCCCGAGGTGTACCATACGACTATCAGCTGTCTGGAAAGCATGTCAATGATCTCATACTAAAAAATACCTAGAGTGTATCGCGCTAAATATTTCCAGATATTCTGTTAGGCTGTTCCAAAATTTACGTTTACGTTAATATATATATATATATATATATATATATATATAGTGTCTATACGAAACTAAGGCATCATTACTCGGTAAGGTAACTTTAATAAACTTTCATTTCACGATATAATACATGTACACCTCAGGAGGTACGAAACATGTAAAGTCATTGACATCATGTCTTGAGAACCATAATACGATATAAAAAACAGCATATAAAGTCGCTCTTTCATCGATTTACGTTATGTTGACATTGCTCAATTTACCTTTAAGCTTTGGTATATGAAAAGTCATTTATGTAACATTAGAATTGTAGCGAGTGTATTCCAGATAAGAATACCAAAAATATCGTCTTTTAGGCCCATAGGGTCGACAATAGGCTCAAATTCGCCCTGTCTCTAACCGTTTTCGATATAATGGCCGACTTCCGGTTTTTTACATTGACCATGGCCAAGGATGTCAATCGTTCTCTAAGGTCATGGTTTAAAAATGCTGCAAAAAAGCAAACGCTGCAGCCAACTTAAACTTGCACTAGCATGCTGTGATGGCTTTCATTGAGAGTTGTTCGATCGATACACCGAAGCTGATATCATGCCAGTTTAAGCTACTGCTCTCAGCTTCTTGCCGCCTGTTTCCCAATTTTTTGTTTTCTAGTTTTTTAACTGAAAAATTAAGCGAATTCAAAAAATACAGGAGGATCAACTAGACATATTGAAGTTTATCATAGCCAAATTTCATCCTTTTAGCCCTAACGGCCTCTGACTAGTTTCACGAACAAACTTAGAAAAAAAATACGAAAAAAACGTGCCACAAGTGCAGTTAAACTTTTCGTATAAATTTAATACATTAGGGGATTTTGGCAAATCAAGTTGTGCATAACTTTCCATGCCATAAAATAGGATTTTGTGACTTAAGCAATAAAATTTTATACATGTTGTTACAAGATCATGTTTAGCAAGGAAAATGATGAAGAATGCACCGCATCAATATGCAGCATTAAATAAAAGAAATATAATACAATTTAAGAGTTTTCAGACTGTCAAGAGTGTTCCAGATAAAATACACCCATGTAAGCCGGTTTTCCTCTTTCTTTTTCCTCGGTAGTTTGTTTATAACGGGTAGTCGCAACCGAATGAATTAATGCAATGAAAAGACTAAAGGAAATACCACTTGGTGTATTGTACCTAATCATTTAACTAAATGTTGTAACACATTCTTGAAATGTCCTTCATTATTTTACAATTATAATTTAGCTATTTCCTCTTAAATTTCTTGTTTATATATTGTTGATGCGAGCACTTACGGTTTTACTACAGAGTCAACAGCTTACATTAGAAGTAATTATGCCTATTAAAATAAAATGCTTTTAGTTTTTTCAACTTTCGAAATATGTGTGCTGTTGCAAGTAATTCTTCAACATATAGAGCACTGGAGCTCTTACGGAAACAACACTAAAATGTTCTTTCGTATTTCCTCATATCGTACTGTAATACTGTTACAAAAACGCAATGCATGGAATTAGAACAGAAACATAACGTGAAGATATTGCCAATCATAGAAAATGTACTTGTAAGCACTAAAATGAAGTTACAAACTACAACTCTGTAAGTGCAGGTGCAATCTGTGTAATCAGGTGACGTTTCATAGAAATAACATGGAGGATATCGATATGAGCAACGGTTATGACAGTATTGTGCTGGTGGTTTGGGGAGCTACAAGCATATGTTCATCCTCTCTATATCATTGATGCAGTGAAAGCGGTTGTTGTTCATGGCATATTTGCTGGTGTCGTGTGTTCGAAATACCCAAACTTTTTTGCAAGTGCAACTATTAAAGCAGCTATCAGAAAAGAAAGTTTTACAATTTAACTTTTTCACGCAGTGAAATATCCCTTTAGCAATTATGTTCATTTTATCACAATGTAAAAAATATCAATTTCGTTGTTATCCTCCTTTTAACCTTGCTGCTAATACTCTGAAAAACAAGGATAAACAATTCGACATAATTGCAGTGTTTTCCACTCCCACGAGAGTCATTGTAGTTGAAGAAATCACGTCACAGACAAGCCCTTGAAATCTAAGATGGGATCAGGGTCTTGAAATAAAGCCAAGGTCAATGGAAAATCCCCGTCTCTAATTAACGTCTTTCTTTTTTCTTCCATTAGTATATACAATAGTTTGAAGATTCTTTGCCTATTAAGTTTTGAATCTTTAAATCACGTTATCCTTAATGTATCCTTAAATATACTTGTGATAACTGTAGTAATCTTTTTCACATTGAAACTAGACGATTGATTTAGTTATAAAGCCTCAATTAAAATGTGCTTTATAAAGTTATCAAATATTGATGTAAAAATTCTTACTCAAGATTTCCTGAGAGAGACCTTTGGAAGTATCAAATAAAGGCCCAAGCACAGTTCTATAAATTACTTCATGCTGGCGTCGAAAAAATATTGATTAACGTCGTGACGTCAGAAACATCGCGCCAAAAATATTGAACTTTTGATGTCTTATTTCTTTACTTTTCCTTAATGTAGTTTGTAATTGTTGGTGACTCGAGCGAAGTCAAAGGATGCACTGTTTTCCTGGATGAGATTTATTGCGTATCCAGCTAAATATCCATCAGTTTTCAACAGTTTGCTGTTTTCATTACTGGCTTAGGTAATGTAAGCCTGTAATGAACCTGTAACTGTTCACTTTTTCTTGCAAAATTCTCCTTGTTTAAAATTAGCCACATGAATTGGGTTTTTGGATAATGCAAAGCCACGATTGCTCTAATAGATAATAGAATAATTGGCATAGAATTTCACATCCTTTGTGCTATTGTTACTTGAGCGGTCAAATAACTTCAAAGACAAAAGGAAATGCAACTAATGCCCGTATCAACTAGAATTCACAGTTTAATGGTGTAGCAAATATTGAAAGCATAAACTTGCTTTTCAGTCTTCCGAACAGATACTTGGAGTAAATCGACTGATAATAAGTACATATTATATTAATATATCTTGGCTTAAGCACAAAAACAAGAATAACTACCCTGGGGTATGCCATTAAGACATGAAGGCACATTGTGTGCCGTGTTTCCACTGAATACCAGCCAGGCACGCGTTATCAAATATTTGTTGCGTTAATTATTGTCAAAATGCTGATTCTAATTCTGTTGATTACGCCAATTATTTTAGTGGTAAGTCTCTCAGATGATTACTAATATAACGTTGCTGCGGCGACGAGGTTTGTTTAAAAAATTAAAAAAGTCTAGTATATATATATTACTTAACTGACGGATATGTTGTAATAATAATTAATAATAATAGGCATACCTACTTACGAGCTAAATTCAAACAATTGCCCATGTTTTTAAATGTATATATTTCACATATAAAGTCTAAAATGAAGTATTTGGTGGCCAGAAAATACAAGTTGACTTCTTAAAAGTGGCACCTGTTAGCATGCAGCCTCTTCTCTCTCACTCTCTCTCTCTCTCTCTCTCTCTCTCTCTCTCTCTCTCTCTCCTCTCTCTCTCTCTCTCTCTCTCTCTCTCTCTCTCCTCTCTCTCTCTCTCTCTCTCCCTCTCAGTTTCTGTAATGGCTGTCAACTATGTTTTACTTAAAGACTTCCTTGCATGTTTACATATTTACACTTCTGTTTTCTTTAAGCGAATTGTCTATCGTACCTACCAGTAACTGCAAGTTTAGTCTTTCTTGAATTTAATTGCGATTGCAGCCTTGATTTTTTTGCAATTGTAGCATTTCTTGTATTTAATTGAAATTATATTATTACTGTAGCATAGCAACGCCACGTAAATCAGTCAAGACTGGGAAAAACATGTCGCATTTCTTTTTATTATGTGGTTTGGAAAAGAGACAGACTTGTCCAGCGGCACAGATTTAGAGCTTGTTTGATTGCTTCCCTGTGCCTGTGCTTATTGCAAGCCTTCGCATTGTGATTTGTGGTAAAATGTGACAAAGTATAAAAGACAGTTTGCATGGGTAACTATATTCGTTGATACTAATTCATAAACTTGATATTCGTGAAAAAATGTACTTTGTGATTGTGATTGCAATCTAATTTAATGCACTTGTTAATACTGTAATTCAACTACCGCATGATAGTTGTTAAGTCGTATTGCTACTAAATAAATGTAGTGCTAAAAACCGCGTTATGAGAGCAATTCTACACACGAGGAGCAAACTCTGCAAATCCTTGTCAAAGTCTTAGGTGTATTGTCCGAGAAGTACAACTTGAACACTATTGGATTGTGATTAATTTTTCCAGCGCTGTAAAACAAAATTACATTTAAAATTAAGGTGGCGATAAGCACAGAAAATCAATCAGTATATAAAATATTTTCATTTGATTCTATGCTGAACATAAAAACACAGAGAAAGACGTTTCAGTCGGAGGTATTTTTGTAAGCTACTTGTTATCTCCTACTAAATACGCTGAATTAAAGTCATGCTTTTATCGATGGCATCACTGACCTTGTGTTATTAAGAATAAAGAGTACATAGAAAGGTTTTGGGCCTAAGTGCAAGAAGAAGCTCCAATAATGTATCGTGATTTTAGTGAGTGGCGGCAGACACACATACCATGGAACCTCCGAAATCTATTTGCGGGTTTTGGTCCTGCTTGGGTAAAACTTTGCAGGTTGACCGCGGATTCAAGTTTTATTTCCAAAGACAAAGAAGCCAACCGTTTGAAGTGTTTGAAGTAATGTGGTGCAAAAATACAGTGGATTCTCCACTGACTGACATCTCAGGCATTTTGAGGGTTCGGGACCGAAAAAAGCGGCCCGAAGTGGTTCGATCCGAGGTGGTCCCAATTGGGAGTTTTCTTAGCTATTGAAGTTTATAGAACGCAATCGGGACCGACAAAAAATGTGCCCTAATTCAGAGGTGGTCCCAAGAGGGAGGTGGTCCGATGCCGAGGTTAAACTGTATATGAAAACTGAAGACTGGTTCGAAAATGAGTAACTACAGACAGCTGCGAAACTCATGAAAAAATAACAAAACAAATCAACCAAAGCACTTTGCCATGCGCACCCTAATACGCCCACAATTTTACGTCCAAATAGATTATTTTCATTAAAATATATGTATAACATAAGTGTTCGTGCCAGTTGCTCAAGTCGAGTTAATTGTAATTCAAATTTCGTCTTTTGCCTCCTGCAAGGGTTCAGTCAGTGGTCTGATGGAATCATTCTTAAAATGCTTACGGCACAGTGGCCCATAAAGTCTAAAACTTAAAGCTTTATGTATTTTTGTGGTCTCCTGTTTGTACGACCGTGTGGTCTCATTTTAGCATGGCCGCGTGGTTATGATTGCACTTCGTTTGGGGTGAACATTTGTATGAATTTTGAGTTGAAAGCAGACAAAGTTGTTATTGTATTCTAACTTATTAATGTTCTTTGTGTAGATATGACAGTTTAATGCTGTGTTACACCGTTTTAGCAAACTAACATAAGCATGTTTTGATGTAAGTAGTTTGGGTTCATTTGAAGAATTAAGTATTAAAGGCTTTAAAGGGTTCTGAAGAGAAAGTATGAGTGACGATGCACTCAGGTGTAAACAAATGATGGGAAACCACCGGAGTGGGGATGGGGGTGGGGGAGATGGGATGTGGGTGGGGATGAGAGTGGGAAGTGTGAGTGGCTGCTGTTCAATATATCACAATATATCACTCGCAACCATGACAACGTAGCGTGATCTTTCTCTGTCTATCTAAGGGTGATTCTCATTCCTGGGTTTCAAAAGCTGCATTTGTGTTGACGAAGAATGATCAGTGCGATTTTTTCACTGGATGAGGGCGCCTTCAGAACAACAATATCTCCTTTAAGTTTAGTTTCAAAGGGAATTGCAGCCTTGATATCGAACAAGATTTTTTTCAAGGGAAGATCTGGGATGAAGCACTGCATATAAACAGTACGAAAAAAAACTCTTTCTGGCCAATTTTAGCCTATGACCACGGTAATTATGCTTCTATGTCGTGATAACAAGTGTATTGTTGTTACGATGCTGTTGCTGTTAAACACATGTGGAGCATGTTTGAAAATGGCCGTAATTTCAAAATAACAATGAATTTCCCATCATGATTTAGACAGCGATGGTTGGACAAAGATAATATATAGTTTACTCGGCCAGGTTATAAACAATCCCTTGCTCGCTTTTGCGATATATGTGCAAAACCTCTTAAAAGAATTATTCCCACTTGCAAACTTCGTTTGCAAATGGGAATAAGTTTGTAGTTTTTCTCGAAATTTCTGCCCTTTTTTTTTTCCTTTTTTTTTTCTCTTTTTTTTCCGTCACGGAGGTTTCCAGAAAACTCCTTCTACGCTATTTGACGTAGGACGATGAAATTTGGCACAGTGATAGAGGGTGACGAGATGTCGTCAAATCCGCAAAATTTTTTGACCTTGACCTTCAAGGTCAAGGTCAAATTGAGGTCAAAGTTTTTCTGACCTCAAAGTGGTTTCCAGAAAACTCCTCCTACAGGGTTTGTCGTAAAAAGACGGCATGTGGCAGAGACATAGAGGGTAATGATTTGTCGTCAAATCCGTAAAATTTTTTGACCTTGAACCTCAGAGCTCAAGGTCAAATTGAGGTCAAAATATTTTTGGAAACACCTATTAATCACGAAAAGTAGCCATAAAGGTGCTCAAATCCCACTGTGAATGCATAAAACGTACCCAGAAAAGGGTAAACTTTCATCACTAACCTTGACCTTGAGGGTCAAGGTCAAAGGTCACGTGATTTCACGCGTGCTTAACGACAGGCCGACTCATCTCGAAAACGGTGAGAGATAGAGCGATTTTGAGCTCATTTTCGACCCTTTGGGCCTAAACAACGTTACATAAGAGGTACCTCGGTGACCTTGACCTTCTGGGTCACGGTCAAGGTGAAAAACCGGAAGTTGACTATTATCTCGAAAACGGTTAGAGATAGAGCGATTTTGAGCTCATTTTCGACCCTTTGGGCCTAAACAACGTTACATAAGAGGTACCTCGGTGACCTTGACCTTCTGGGTCACGGTCAAGGTCAGAAACCGGAAGTTGACTATTATCTCGAAAACGGTTAGAGATAGAGCGATTTTGAGCTCATTTTCGACCCTTTGGGCCTAAACAACGTTACATAGGAGGTACCTCGGTGACCTTGACCTTCTGGGTCACGGTAAACGTCAGAAACCGGAAGTTGACTATTATCTCGAAAACGGTTAGAGATAGAGCGATTTTGAGCTCATTTTCGACCCTTTGGGCCTAAACAACGTTACATAAGAGGTACCTCGGTGACCTTGACCTTCTGGGTCACGGTCAAGGTCAGAAACCGGAAGTTGACTATTATCTCGAAAACGGTTAGAGATAGAGCGATTTTGAGCTCATTTTCGACCCTTTGGGCCTAAACAACGTTACATAAGAGGTACCTCGGTGACCTTGACCTTCTGGGTCACGGTCAAGGTCAGAAACCGGAAGTTGACTATTATCTCGAAAACGTTAGAGATAGAGCGATTTTGAGCTCATTTTCGACCCTTTGGGCCTAAACAACGTTACATAGGAGGTACCTCGGTGACCTTGACCTTCTGGGTCACGGTAAACGTCAGAAACCGGAAGTTGACTATTATCTCGAAAACGGTTAGAGATAGAGCGATTTTGAGCTCATTTTCGACCCTTTGGGCCTAAACAACGTTACATAAGAGGTACCTCGGTGACCTTGACCTTCTGGGTCACGGTCAAGGTCAGAAACCGGAAGTTGACTATTATCTCGAAAACGGTTAGAGATAGAGCGATTTTGAGCTCATTTTCGACCCTTTGGGCCTAAACAACGTTACATAAGAGGTACCTCGGTGACCTTGACCTTCTGGGTCACGGTCAAGGTGAAAAAACGGAAGTTGACTATTATCTCGAAAACGGTTAGAGATAGAGCGATTTTGAGCTCATTTTCGACCCTTTGGGCCTAAACAACGTTACATAAGAGGTACCTCGGTGACCTTGACCTTCTGGGTCACGGTCAAGGTCAGAAACCGGAAGTTGACTATTATCTCGAAAACGGTTAGAGATAGAGCGATTTTGAGCTCATTTTCGACCCTTTGGGCCTAAACAACGTAACATAAGAGGTACCTCGGTGACCTTGACCTTCTGGGTCACGGTCAAGGTCAGAAACCGGAAGTTGCCTATTATCTCGAAAACGGTTAGAGATAGAGCGATTTTGAGCTCATTTTCGACCCTTTGGGCCTAAACAACGTTACATAGGAGGTACCTCGGTGACCTTGACCTTCTGGGTCACGGTAAACGTCAGAAACCGGAAGTTGACTATTATCTCGAAAACGGTTAGAGATAGAGCGATTTTGAGCTCATTTTCGACCCTTTGGGCCTAAACAACGTTACATAGGAGGTACCTCGGTGACCTTGACCTTCTGGGTCACGGTCAAGGTCAGAAACCGGAAGTTGACTATTATCTCGAAAACGGTTAGAGATAGAGCGATTTTGAGCTCATTTTCGACCCTTTGGGCCTAAACAACGTTACATAAGAGGTACCTCGGTGACCTTGACCTTCTGGGTCACGGTCAAGGTGAAAAACCGGAAGTTGACTATTATCTCGAAAACGGTTAGAGATAGAGCGATTTTGAGCTCATTTTCGACCCTTTGGGCCTAAACAACGTTACATAAGAGGTACCTCGGTGACCTTGACCTTCTGGGTCACGGTCAAGGTCAGAAACCGGAAGTTGACTATTATCTCGAAAACGGTTAGAGATAGAGCGATTTTGAGCTCATTTTCGACCCTTTGGGCCTAAACAACGTTACATAGGAAGTACCTCGGTGACCTTGACCTTCTGGGTCACGGTAAACGTCAGAAACCGGAAGTTGACTATTATCTCGAAAACGGTTAGAGATAGAGCGATTTTGAGCTCATTTTCGACCCTTTGGGCCTAAACAACGTTACATAAGAGGTACCTCGGTGACCTTGACCTTCTGGGTCACGGTCAAGGTCAGAAACCGGAAGTTGACTATTATCTC
The DNA here is from genome assembly GCA_949752745.1 of Protula sp. h YS-2021. Classification (NCBI taxonomy): domain Eukaryota; kingdom Metazoa; phylum Annelida; class Polychaeta; order Sabellida; family Serpulidae; genus Protula; species Protula sp. h YS-2021. The sequence goes on along the minus strand of OX457025.1, from coordinate 18,810,828 downwards.
GAAAACGGTTAGAGATAGAGCGATTTTGAGCTCATTTTCGACCCTTTGGGCCTAAACAACGTTACATAAGAGGTACCTCGGTGACCTTGACCTTCTGGGTCACGGTCAAGGTGAAAAAACGGAAGTTGACTATTATCTCGAAAACGGTTAGAGATAGAGCGATTTTGAGCTCATTTTCGACCCTTTGGGCCTAAACAACGTTACATAAGAGGTACCTCGGTGACCTTGACCTTCTGGGTCACGGTCAAGGTCAGAAACCGGAAGTTGACTATTATCTCGAAAACGGTTAGAGATAGAGCGATTTTGAGCTCATTTTCGACCCTTTGGGCCTAAACAACGTAACATAAGAGGTACCTCGGTGACCTTGACCTTCTGGGTCACGGTCAAGGTCAGAAACCGGAAGTTGCCTATTATCTCGAAAACGGTTAGAGATAGAGCGATTTTGAGCTCATTTTCGACCCTTTGGGCCTAAACAACGTTACATAGGAGGTACCTCGGTGACCTTGACCTTCTGGGTCACGGTAAACGTCAGAAACCGGAAGTTGACTATTATCTCGAAAACGGTTAGAGATAGAGCGATTTTGAGCTCATTTTCGACCCTTTGGGCCTAAACAACGTTACATAGGAGGTACCTCGGTGACCTTGACCTTCTGGGTCACGGTCAAGGTCAGAAACCGGAAGTTGACTATTATCTCGAAAACGGTTAGAGATAGAGCGATTTTGAGCTCATTTTCGACCCTTTGGGCCTAAACAACGTTACATAAGAGGTACCTCGGTGACCTTGACCTTCTGGGTCACGGTCAAGGTGAAAAACCGGAAGTTGACTATTATCTCGAAAACGGTTAGAGATAGAGCGATTTTGAGCTCATTTTCGACCCTTTGGGTCTAAACAACGTTACATAAGAGGTTCCTCGGTGACCTTGACCTTCTGGGTCACGGTCAAGGTCAGAAACCGGAAGTTGCCTATTATCTCGAAAACGGTTAGAGATAGAGCGATTTTGAGCTCATTTTCGACCCTTTGGGCCTAAACAACGTAACATAAGAGGTACCTCGGTGACCTTGACCTTCTGGGTCACGGTCAAGGTGAAAAACCGGAAGTTGACTATTATCTCGAAAACGGTTAGAGATAGAGCGATTTTGAGCTCATTTTCGACCCTTTGGGCCTAAACAACGTTACATAGGAGGTACCTCGGTGACCTTGACCTTCTGGGTCACGGTAAACGTCAGAAACCGGAAGTTGACTATTATCTCGAAAACGGTTAGAGATAGAGCGATTTTGAGCTCATTTTCGACCCTTTGGGCCTAAACAACGTTACATAATAGGTACCTCGGTGACCTTGACCTTCTGGGTCACGGTCAAGGTCAGAAACCGGAAGTTGACTATTATCTCGAAAACGGTTAGAGATAGAGCGATTTTGAGCTCATTTTCGACCCTTTGGGCCTAAACAACGTTACATAAGAGGTACCTCGGTGACCTTGACCTTCTGGGTCACGGTCAAGGTGAAAAAACGGAAGTTGACTATTATCTCGAAAACGGTTAGAGATAGAGCGATTTTGAGCTCATTTTCGACCCTTTGGGCCTAAACAACGTTACATAAGAGGTACCTCGGTGACCTTGACCTTCTGGGTCACGGTCAAGGTCAGAAACCGGAAGTTGACTATTATCTCGAAAACGGTTAGAGATAGAGCGATTTTGAGCTCATTTTCGACCCTTTGGGCCTAAACAACGTAACATAAGAGGTACCTCGGTGACCTTGACCTTCTGGGTCACGGTCAAGGTCAGAAACCGGAAGTTGCCTATTATCTCGAAAACGGTTAGAGATAGAGCGATTTTGAGCTCATTTTCGACCCTTTGGGCCTAAACAACGTTACATAGGAGGTACCTCGGTGACCTTGACCTTCTGGGTCACGGTAAACGTCAGAAACCGGAAGTTGACTATTATCTCGAAAACGGTTAGAGATAGAGCGATTTTGAGCTCATTTTCGACCCTTTGGGCCTAAACAACGTTACATAGGAGGTACCTCGGTGACCTTGACCTTCTGGGTCACGGTCAAGGTCAGAAACCGGAAGTTGACTATTATCTCGAAAACGGTTAGAGATAGAGCGATTTTGAGCTCATTTTCGACCCTTTGGGCCTAAACAACGTTACATAAGAGGTACCTCGGTGACCTTGACCTTCTGGGTCACGGTCAAGGTGAAAAACCGGAAGTTGACTATTATCTCGAAAACGGTTAGAGATAGAGCGATTTTGAGCTCATTTTCGACCCTTTGGGTCTAAACAACGTTACATAAGAGGTTCCTCGGTGACCTTGACCTTCTGGGTCACGGTCAAGGTCAGAAACCGGAAGTTGCCTATTATCTCGAAAACGGTTAGAGATAGAGCGATTTTGAGCTCATTTTCGACCCTTTGGGCCTAAACAACGTAACATAAGAGGTACCTCGGTGACCTTGACCTTCTGGGTCACGGTCAAGGTCAGAAACCGGAAGTTGACTACTATCTCGAAAACGGTTAGAGATAGAGCGATTTTGAGCTCATTTTCGACCCTTTGGGCCTAAACAACGTAACATAAGAGGTACCTCGGTGACCTTGACCTTCTGGGTCACGGTCAAGGTCAGAAACCGAAAGTTGACTATTATCTCGAAAACGGTTAGAGATAGAGCGATTTTGAGCTCATTTTCGACCCTTTGGGCCTAAACAACGTTACATAAGAGGTACCTCGGTGACCTTGACCTTCTGGGTCACGGTCAAGGTCGGAAACCGGAAGTTGCCTATTATCTCGAAAACGGTTAGAGATAGACCGATTTTGAGCTCATTTTCGACCCTTTGGGCCTAAACAACGTTACATAGGAGGTACCTCGGTGACCTTGACCTTCTGGGTCACGGTAAACGTCAGAAACCGGAAGTTGACTATTATCTCGAAAACGGTTAGAGATAGAGCGATTTTGAGCTCATTTTCGACCCTTTGGGCCTAAACAACGTTACATAGGAGGTACCTCGGTGACCTTGACCTTCTGGGTCACGGTCAAGGTCAGAAACCGGAAGTTGACTATTATCTCGAAAACGGTTAGAGATAGAGCGATTTTGAGCTCATTTTCGACCCTTTGGGCCTAAACAACGTTACATAAGAGGTACCTCCGTGACCTTGACCTTCTGGGTCACGGTCAAGGTGAAAAACCGGAAGTTGACTATTATCTCGAAAACGGTTAGAGATAGAGCGATTTTGAGCTCATTTTCGACCCTTTGGGTCTAAACAACGTTACATAAGAGGTTCCTCGGTGACCTTGACCTTCTGGGTCACGGTCAAGCTCAGAAACCGGAAGTTGCCTATTATCTCGAAAACGGTTAGAGATAGAGCGATTTTGAGCTCATTTTCGACCCTTTGGGCCTAAACAACGTAACATAAGAGGTACCTCGGTGACCTTGACCTTCTGGGTCACGGTCAAGGTCAGAAACCGGAAGTTGACTACTATCTCGAAAACGGTTAGAGATAGAGCGATTTTGAGCTCATTTTCGACCCTTTGGGCCTAAACAACGTAACATAAGAGGTACCTCGGTGACCTTGACCTTCTGGGTCACGGTCAAGGTCAGAAACCGAAAGTTGACTATTATCTCGAAAACGGTTAGAGATAGAGCGATTTTGAGCTCATTTTCGACCATTTGGGCCTAAACAACGTTACATAAGAGGTACCTCGGTGATCTTGACCTTCTGGGTCACGGTCAAGGTCGGAAACCGGAAGTTGACTATTATCTCGAAAACGGTTAGAGATAGAGCGATTTTGAGCTCATTTTCGACACTTTGGGCCTAAACAACGATACATAGGAGGTACCTCGGTGACCTTGACCTTCTGGGTCACGGTCAAGGTCAGAAACCGGAAGTTGACTATTATCTCGAAAACGGTTAGAGATAGAGCGATTTTGAGCTCATTTTCGACCCTTTGGGCCTAAACAACGTAACATAAGAGGTACCTCGGTGACCTTGACCTTCTGAGTCACGGTCAAGGTCAGAAACCGGAAGTTGACTATAATCTCGAGAACGGTTAGAGATAGAGCGATTTTGAGCTCATTTTCGACCCTTTGGGCCTAAACAACGTTACATAAGAGGTACCTCGGTGACCTTGACCTTCTGGGTCACGGTCAAGGTCAGAAACCGGAAGTTGACTATTATCTCGAAAACGGTTAGAGATAGAGCGATTTTGAGCTCATTTTCGACCCTTTGGGCATAAACAACGTAACATAAGAGGTACCTCGGTGACCTTGACCTTCTGGGTCACGGTCAAGGTGAAAAACCGGAAGTTGACTATTATCTCGAAAACGGTTAGAGATAGAGCGATTTTGAGCTAACATTCGACCCTTTGGGCCTAATCAACGTTACATAAGAGGTACCTCGGTGACCTTGACCTTCTGGGTCACGGTCAAGGTCGGAAACCGGAGGTTGACTATTATCTCGAAAACGGTTAGAGATAGAGCGATTTTGAGCTCATTTTCGACACTTTGGGCCTAAACAACGATACATAGGAGGTACCTCGGTGACCTTGACCTTCTGGGTCACGGTCAAGGTCAGAAACCGGAAGTTGACTATTATCTCGAAAACGGTTAGAGATAGAGCGATTTTGAGCTCATTTTCGACCCTTTGGGCCTAAACAACGTTACATAAGAGGTACCTCGGTGACCTTGACCTTCTGGGTCACGGTCAAGGTCAGAAACCGGAAGTTGACTATTATCTCGAAAACGGTTAGAGATAGAGCGATTTTGAGCTCATTTTCGACCCTTTGGGCCTAAACAACGTTACATAAGAGGTACCTCGGTGACCTTGACCTTCTGGGTCACGGTCAAGGTGAAAAAACGGAAGTTGACTATTATCTCGAAAACGGTTAGAGATAGAGCGATTTTGAGCTCATTTTCGACCCTTTGGGCCTAAACAACGTTACATAAGAGGTACCTCGGTGACCTTGACCTTCTGGGTCACGGTCAAGGTCAGAAACCGGAAGTTGCCTATTATCTTGAAAACGGTTAGAGATAGAGCGATTTTGAGCTCATTTTCGACCCTTTGGGCCTAAACAACGTTACATAAGAGGTACCTCGGTGACCTTGACCTTCTGGGTCACGGTCAAGGTCAGAAACCGGAAGTTGACTATTATCTCGAAAACGGTTAGAGATAGAGCGATTTTGAGCTCATTTTCGACCCTTTGGGCCTAAACAACGTTACATAAGAGGTACCTCGGTGACCTTGACCTTCTGGGTCACGGTCAAGGTGAAAAAACGGAAGTTGACTATTATCTCGAAAACGGTTAGAGATAGAGCGATTTTGAGCTCATTTTCGACCCTTTGGGCCTAAACAACGTTACATAAGAGGTACCTCGGTGACCTTGACCTTCTGGGTCACGGTCAAGGTCAGAAACCGGAAGTTGCCTATTATCTCGAAAACGGTTAGAGATAGAGCGATTTTGAGCTCAATTTCGACCCTTTGGGCCTAAACAACGTAACATAAGAGGTACCTCGGTGACCTTGACCTTCTGGGTCACGGTCAAGGTCAGAAACCGGAAGTTGACTATTATCTCGAAAACGGTTAGAGATAGAGCGATTTTGAGCTCATTTTCGACCCTTTGGGCCTAAACAACGTTACATAGGAGGTACCTCGGTGACCTTGACCTTCTGGGTCACGGTCAAGGTAAGAAACCGGAAGTTGCCTATTATCTCGAAAACGGTTAGAGATAGAGCGATTTTGAGCTCATTTTCGACCCTTTGGGCCTAAACAACGTTACATAGGAGGTACCTCGGTGACCTTGACCTTCTGGGTCACGGTCAAGGTCAGAAACCGGAATTTGACTATTATCTCGAAAACAGTTAGAGATAGAGCGATTTTGAGCTCATTTTCGACCCTTTGGGCCTAAACAACGTTACATAGGAGGTACCTCGGTGACCTTGACCTTCTGGGTCACGGTCAAGGTCAGAAACCGGAAGTTGACTATTATCTCGAAAACGGTTAGAGATAGCGCGATTTTGGGCTCATTTTCGACCCTTTGGGTCTAAACAACGTTACATAAGAGGTACCTCGGTGACCTTGACCTTCTGGGTCACGGTCAAGGTGAAAAACCTGAAGTTGACTATTATCTCGAAAACGGTTAGAGATAGAGCGATTTTGAGCTCATTTTCGACCCTTTGGGCCTAAACAACGTAACATAAGAGGTACCTCGGTGACCTTGACCTTCTGGGTCACGGTCAAGGTCAGAAACCGGAAGTTGCCTATTATCTCGAAAACGGTTAGAGATAGAGCGATTTTGAGCTCAATTTCGACCCTTTGGGCCTAAACAACGTAACATAAGAGGTACCTCGGTGACCTTGACCTTCTGGGTCACGGTCAAGGTCAGAAACCGGAAGTTGACTATTATCTCGAAAACGGTTAGAGATAGAGCGATTTTGAGCTGATTTTCGACCCTTTGGGCCTAAACAACGTTACATAAGAGGTACCTCGGTGACCTTGACCTTCTGGGTCACGGTCAGGGTGAAAAACCGGAAGTTGACTATTATCTCGAAAACGGTTAGAGATAGAGCGATTTTGAGCTCATTTTCGACCCTTTGGGCCTAAACAACGTAACATAAGAGGTACCTCGGTGACCTTGACCTTCTTGGTCACGGTCAAGGTGAAAAACCTGAAGTTGACTATTATCTCGAAAACGGTTAGAGATAGAGCGATTTTGAGCTCATTTTCGACCCTTTGGGCCTAAACAACGTAACATAAGAGGTACCTCGGTGACCTTGACCTTCTGGGTCACGGTCAAGGTCAGAAACCGGAAGTTGCCTATTATCTCGAAAACGGTTAGAGATAGAGCGATTTTGAGCTCATTTTCGACCCTTTGGGCCTAAACAACGTTACATAAGAGGTACCTCGGTGACCTTCTGGGTCACGGTCAAGGTCGGAAACCGGAAGTTGACTATTATCTCGAAAACGGTTAGAGATAGAGCGATTTTGAGCTCATTTTTGACCCTTTGGGCCTAAACAACGTTACATAGGAGGTACCTCGGTGACCTTGACCTTCTGGGTCACGGTCAAGGTCAGAAACCGGAAGTTGACTATTATCTCGAAAACGGTTAGAGATAGAGCGATTTTGAGCTGATTTTCGACCCTTTGGGCCTAAACAACGTTACATAAGAGGTACCTCGGTGACCTTGACCTTCTCGGTCACGGTCAGGGTGAAAAACCGGAAGTTGACTATTATCTCGAAAACGGTTAGAGATAGAGCGATTTTGAGCTCATTTTCGACCCTTTGGGCCTAAACAACGTAACATAAGAGGTACCTCGGTGACCTTGACCTTCTTGGTCACGGTCAAGGTCAGAAACCGGAAGTTGACTATTATCTCGAAAACGGTTAGAGATAGAGCGATTTTGAGCTCATTTTCGACCCTTTGGGCCTAAACAACGTAACATAAGAGGTACCTCGGTGACCTTGACCTTCTGGGTCACGGTCAAGGTCAGAAACCGGAAGTTGCCTATTATCTCGAAAACGGTTAGAGATAGAGCGATTTTGAGCTCATTTTCGACCCTTTGGGCCTAAACAACGTTACATAGGAGGTACCTCGGTGACCTTGACCTTCTGGGTCACGGTCAAGGTGAAAAACCGGAAGTTGACTATTATCTCGAAAACGGTTAGAGATAGAGCGATTTTGAGCTCATTTTCGACCCTTTGGGCCTAAACAACGTTACATAGGAGGTACCTCGGTGACCTTGACCTTCTGGGTCACGGTCAAGGTCAGAAACCGGAAGTTGACTATTATCTCGAAAACGGTTAGAGATAGAGCGATTTTGAGCTCATTTTCGACCCTTTGGGCCTAAACAACGTAACATAAGAGGTACCTCGGTGACCTTGACCTTCTGGGTCACGGTCAAGGCGAAAAACCGGAAGTTGACTATTATCTCGAAAACGGTTAGAGATAGAGCGATTTTGAGCTCATTTTCGACCCTTTGGGCCTAAACAACGTAACATAAGAGGTACCTCGGTGACCTTGACCTTCTGGGTCACGGTCAAGGTCAGAAACCGGAAGTTGACTATTATCTCGAAAACGGTTAGAGATAGAGCGATTTTGAGCTCATTTTCGACCCTTTGGGCCTAAACAACGTAACATAAGAGGTACCTCGGTGACCTTGACCTTCTGGGTCACGGTCAAGGTCAGAAACCGGAAGTTGCCTATTATCTCGAAAACGGTTAGAGATAGAGCGATTTTGAGCTCAATTTCGACCCTTTGGGCCTAAACAACGTAACATAAGAGGTACCTCGGTGACCTTGACCTTCTGGGTCACGGTCAAGGTCAGAAACCGGAAGTTGACTATTATCTCGAAAACGGTTAGAGATAGAGCGATTTTGAGCTCATTTTCGACCCTTTGGGCCTAAACAACGTTACATAGGAGGTACCTCGGTGACCTTGACCTTCTGGGTCACGGTCAAGGTAAGAAACCGGAAGTTGCCTATTATCTCGAAAACGGTTAGAGATAGAGCGATTTTGAGCTCATTTTCGACCCTTTGGGCCTAAACAACGTTACATAGGAGGTACCTCGGTGACCTTGACCTTCTGGGTCACGGTCAAGGTCAGAAACCGGAATTTGACTATTATCTCGAAAACAGTTAGAGATAGAGCGATTTTGAGCTCATTTTCGACCCTTTGGGCCTAAACAACGTTACATAGGAGGTACCTCGGTGACCTTGACCTTCTGGGTCACGGTCAAGGTCAGAAACCGAAGTTGACTATTGTCTCGAAAACGGTTAGAGATAGCGCGATTTTGGGCTCATTTTCGACCCTTTGGGTCTAAACAACGTTACATAAGAGGTACCTCGGTGACCTTGACCTTCTGGGTCACGGTCAAGGTGAAAAACCTGAAGTTGACTATTATCTCGAAAACGGTTAGAGATAGAGCGATTTTGAGCTCATTTTCGACCCTTTGGGCCTAAACAACGTAACATAAGAGGTACCTCGGTGACCTTGACCTTCTTGGTCACGGTCAAGGTGAAAAACCTGAAGTTGACTATTATCTCGAAAACGGTTAGAGATAGAGCGATTTTGAGCTCATTTTCGACCCTTTGGGCCTAAACAACGTAACATAAGAGGTACCTCGGTGACCTTGACCTTCTGGGTCACGGTCAAGGTCAGAAACCGGAAGTTGCCTATTATCTCGAAAACGGTTAGAGATAGAGCGATTTTGAGCTCATTTTCGACCCTTTGGGCCTAAACAACGTTACATAGGAGGTACCTCGGTGACCTTGACCTTCTGGGTCACGGTCAAGGTCGGAAACCGGAAGTTGACTATTATCTCGAAAACGGTTAGAGATAGAGCGATTTTGAGCTCATTTTTGACCCTTTGGGCCTAAACAACGTTACATAGGAGGTACCTCGGTGACCTTGACCTTCTGGGTCACGGTCAAGGTCAGAAACCGGAAGTTGACTATTATCTCGAAAACGGTTAGAGATAGAGCGATTTTGAGCTGATTTTCGACCCTTTGGGCCTAAACAACGTTACATAAGAGGTACCTCGGTGACCTTGACCTTCTGGGTCACGGTCAGGGTGAAAAACCGGAAGTTGACTATTATCTCGAAAACGGTTAGAGATAGAGCGATTTTGAGCTCATTTTCGACCCTTTGGGCCTAAACAACGTAACATAAGAGGTACCTCGGTGACCTTGACCTTCTTGGTCACGGTCAAGGTCAGAAACCGGAAGTTGACTATTATCTCGAAAACGGTTAGAGATAGAGCGATTTTGAGCTCATTTTCGACCCTTTGGGCCTAAACAACGTAACATAAGAGGTACCTCGGTGACCTTGACCTTCTGGGTCACGGTCAAGGTCAGAAACCGGAAGTTGCCTATTATCTCGAAAACGGTTAGAGATAGAGCGATTTTGAGCTCATTTTCGACCCTTTGGGCCTAAACAACGTTACATAGGAGGTACCTCGGTGACCTTGACCTTCTGGGTCACGGTCAAGGTGAAAAACCGGAAGTTGACTATTATCTCGAAAACGGTTAGAGATAGAGCGATTTTGAGCTCATTTTCGACCCTTTGGGCCTAAACAACGTTACATAGGAGGTACCTCGGTGACCTTGACCTTCTGGGTCACGGTCAAGGTCAGAAACCGGAAGTTGACTATTATCTCGAAAACGGTTAGAGATAGAGCGATTTTGAGCTCATTTTCGACCCTTTGGGCCTAAACAACGTAACATAAGAGGTACCTCGGTGACCTTGACCTTCTGGGTCACGGTCAAGGCGAAAAACCGGAAGTTGACTATTATCTCGAAAACGGTTAGAGATAGAGCGATTTTGAGCTCATTTTCGACCCTTTGGGCCTAAACAACGTAACATAAGAGGTACCTCGGTGACCTTGACCTTCTGGGTCACGGTCAAGGTCAGAAACCGGAAGTTGACTATTATCTCGAAAACGGTTAGAGATAGAGCGATTTTGAGCTCATTTTCGACCCTTTGGGCCTAAACAACGTAACATAAGAGGTACCTCGGTGACCTTGACCTTCTGGGTCACGGTCAAGGTCAGAAACCGGAAGTTGCCTATTATCTCGAAAACGGTTAGAGATAGAGCGATTTTGAGCTCAATTTCGACCCTTTGGGCCTAAACAACGTAACATAAGAGGTACCTCGGTGACCTTGACCTTCTGGGTCACGGTCAAGGTCAGAAACCGGAAGTTGACTATTATCTCGAAAACGGTTAGAGATAGAGCGATTTTGAGCTCATTTTCGACCCTTTGGGCCTAAACAACGTTACATAGGAGGTACCTCGGTGACCTTGACCTTCTGGGTCACGGTCAAGGTAAGAAACCGGAAGTTGCCTATTATCTCGAAAACGGTTAGAGATAGAGCGATTTTGAGCTCATTTTCGACCCTTTGGGCCTAAACAACGTTACATAGGAGGTACCTCGGTGACCTTGACCTTCTGGGTCACGGTCAAGGTCAGAAACCGGAATTTGACTATTATCTCGAAAACAGTTAGAGATAGAGCGATTTTGAGCTCATTTTCGACCCTTTGGGCCTAAACAACGTTACATAGGAGGTACCTCGGTGACCTTGACCTTCTGGGTCACGGTCAAGGTGAAAAACCTGAAGTTGACTATTATCTCGAAAACGGTTAGAGATAGAGCGATTTTGAGCTCATTTTCGACCCTTTGGGCCTAAACAACGTAACATAAGAGGTACCTCGGTGACCTTGACCTTCTGGGTCACGGTCAAGGTCAGAAACCGGAAGTTGCCTATTATCTCGAAAACGGTTAGAGATAGAGCGATTTTGAGCTCAATTTCGACCCTTTGGGCCTAAACAACGTAACATAAGAGGTACCTCGGTGACCTTGACCTTCTGGGTCACGGTCAAGGTCAGAAACCGGAAGTTGACTATTATCTCGAAAACGGTTAGAGATAGAGCGATTTTGAGCTGATTTTCGACCCTTTGGGCCTAAACAACGTTACATAAGAGGTACCTCGGTGACCTTGACCTTCTGGGTCACGGTCAGGGTGAAAAACCGGAAGTTGACTATTATCTCGAAAACGGTTAGAGATAGAGCGATTTTGAGCTCATTTTCGACCCTTTGGGCCTAAACAACGTAACATAAGAGGTACCTCGGTGACCTTGACCTTCTTGGTCACGGTCAAGGTGAAAAACCTGAAGTTGACTATTATCTCGAAAACGGTTAGAGATAGAGCGATTTTGAGCTCATTTTCGACCCTTTGGGCCTAAACAACGTAACATAAGAGGTACCTCGGTGACCTTGACCTTCTGGGTCACGGTCAAGGTCAGAAACCGGAAGTTGCCTATTATCTCGAAAACGGTTAGAGATAGAGCGATTTTGAGCTCATTTTCGACCCTTTGGGCCTAAACAACGTTACATAGGAGGTACCTCGGTGACCTTGACCTTCTGGGTCACGGTCAAGGTCGGAAACCGGAAGTTGACTATTATCTCGAAAACGGTTAGAGATAGAGCGATTTTGAGCTCATTTTTGACCCTTTGGGCCTAAACAACGTTACATAGGAGGTACCTCGGTGACCTTGACCTTCTGGGTCACGGTCAAGGTCAGAAACCGGAAGTTGACTATTATCTCGAAAACGGTTAGAGATAGAGCGATTTTGAGCTGATTTTCGACCCTTTGGGCCTAAACAACGTTACATAAGAGGTACCTCGGTGACCTTGACCTTCTGGGTCACGGTCAGGGTGAAAAACCGGAAGTTGACTATTATCTCGAAAACGGTTAGAGATAGAGCGATTTTGAGCTCATTTTCGACCCTTTGGGCCTAAACAACGTAACATAAGAGGTACCTCGGTGACCTTGACCTTCTTGGTCACGGTCAAGGTCAGAAACCGGAAGTTGACTATTATCTCGAAAAGGGTTAGAGATAGAGCGATTTTGAGCTCATTTTCGACCCTTTGGGCCTAAACAACGTTACATAAGAGGTACCTCGGTGACCTTGACCTTCTGGGTCACGGTCAAGGTCAGAAACCGGAAGTTGACTATTATCTCGAAAACGGTTAGAGATAGAGCGATTTTGAGCTCATTTTCGACCCTTTGGGCCTAAACAACGTTACATAAGAGGTACCTCGGTGACCTTGACCTTCTGGGTCACGGTCAAGGTGAAAAAACGGAAGTTGACTATTATCTCGAAAACGGTTAGAGATAGAGCGATTTTGAGCTCATTTTCGACCCTTTGGGCCTAAACAACGTTACATAGGAGGTACCTCGGTGACCTTGACCTTCTGGGTCACGGTCAAGGTCAGAAACCGGAAGTTGACTATTATCTCGAAAACAGTTAGAGATAGAGCGATTTTGAGCTCATTTTCGACCCTTTGGGCCTAAACAACGTTACATAGGAGGTACCTCGGTGACCTTGACCTTCTGGGTCACGGTCAAGGTCAGAAACCGGAAGTTGACTATTATCTCGAAAACGGTTAGAGATAGAGCGATTTTGAGCACATTTTCGACCCTTTGGGCCTAAACAACGTTACATAAGAGGTACCTCGGTGACCTTGACCTTCTGGGTCACGGTCAAGGTAAGAAACCGGAAGTTGCCTATTATCTCGAAAACGGTTAGAGATAGAGCGATTTTGAGCTCATTTTCGACCCTTTGGGCCTAAACAACGTTACATAGGAGGTACCTCGGTGACCTTGACCTTCTGGGTCACGGTCAAGGTCAGAAACCGGAAGTTGACTATTATCTCGAAAACAGTTAGAGATAGAGCGATTTTGAGCTCATTTTCGACCCTTTGGGCCTAAACAACGTTACATAGGAGGTACCTCGGTGACCTTGACCTTCTGGGTCACGGTCAAGGTCAGAAACCGGAAGTTGACTATTATCTCGAAAACGGTTAGAGATAGCGCGATTTTGGGCTCATTTTCGACCCTTTGGGTCTAAACAACGTTACATAAGAGGTACCTCGGTGACCTTGACCTTCTGGGTCACGGTCAAGGTGAAAAACCTGAAGTTGACTATTATCTCGAAAACGGTTAGAGATAGAGCGATTTTGAGCTCATTTTCGACCCTTTGGGCCTAAACAACGTAACATAAGAGGTACCTCGGTGACCTTGACCTTCTGGGTCACGGTCAAGGTCAGAAACCGGAAGTTGCCTATTATCTCGAAAACGGTTAGAGATAGAGCGATTTTGAGCTCAATTTCGACCCTTTGGGCCTAAACAACGTAACATAAGAGGTACCTCGGTGACCTTGACCTTCTGGGTCACGGTCAAGGTCAGAAACCGGAAGTTGACTATTATCTCGAAAACGGTTAGAGATAGAGCGATTTTGAGCTCATTTTCGAACCTTTGGGCCTAAACAACGTTACATAGGAGGTACCTCGGTGACCCTGACCTTCTGGGTCACGGTCAAGGTCAGAAACCGGAAGTTGACTATTATCTCGAAAACGGTTAGAGATAGAGCGATTTTGAGCTCATTTTCGACCCTTTGGGCCTAAACAACGTTACATAAGAGGTACCTCGGTGATCTTGACCTCCATCATGGTCAAGGTCAAAAACTGCAAGTGGACCAGTATCTCAAAAACGGTTAGAAAACTGAATTTGATTTTTTTGTGCCCAAATGCCGTTACATTATATTCACTTCGATGGCCTCGTTCAAGATAATAATCTTTAAGCTGACAATTATTTTGAAACACTGAAAAATGTGTCTTTGACCAAATATGTTGTGTCTCTGCCCTTGCAAGTGGGTACTATTTCGCTACGTGTAGCGAAATTCGGTCTAGTTTTAACATCATTTTTGTAAGTTTTAACCATTTTCCTAACTAATATTATGATGTCGATCCAACGCCGGGTGGGAGCTGCGGTGACGAGCAAGCGAAATCGCATAATTAAATCTAAATGTAATTTGGTTGCGATAATGTTTATATGACTTTGTATTTCAGTCGCAACCAAAAAAGCAATATTTTCGACATTTATTCAACGGCTTTCACTCGTGATCAAATAAATGGTACATAAGCAGCTTTGCTGTTTAGACGTCGCTTATGTACAACAATCTCATCGCGCTGCCAAACAACAACCTCATTCCTCCCTCCCCACCCCACCCCACCCCCCCCCCCCCGGAAATGGGAGCCATGACGAGTCGTTTCGAAAACAAGACGAAACGATGATGTAAAATATGAAAATGCTGCCGTTCAAGTCAATAGTTTCTTAGCTGGTTAATACTATTTTCATTTTGCCTCTAAATAAGTCAATATACTTTGCTACATTTCTTAACTGACGTTTGATTGCACATAATTGCAACAGAAGTATCTGGCCAACATTGAACAATTCTTGACTTAGGAATCGGCCAATCAGATTACAGCATTTAGTAAGCCAATTAACAAACAACTTACATCGTTGTTTCATATACTTCTGTGATGAATGACAAATGCAGATTTTGTTTGTTACCTTTTTATTGAGTTAATTCGCCAGAAAGACTGCAATGATATAAACGGTTGCTTGTTAGACTATGCAATAATGCTCTTCCGACGCTCACACAAAGTCGTTTTTGTCAATGAAAAAGACGTTCTTTCGCCCTTATTTCGGGACCTTTTTAGCCCAGCCAACTTTCGTCGCTGGGCTGTTCGCTTCACATCTCTCCGACCGTTACGTGAGTGTGAACAATTTTTTGAAATTGCAAGTTGACAGGAATGTTCTCCAGGAACTCTTATGTCAGTTGTTAATTTGCTTAGGAGATTTGTCCAAAACTGGCCAAATTTTCGAAAATCATAAAAATGCTTGTCCACCCATAACTTCCATTGCGTCGCTTTAAGATGTGACAGAAATGACCCCAGGTCTGTCTACGGCGGGCCTGTATTTTTATTTCGAGATTTGGGCTAAAATGGCAAAATGTTCATTGTAAAATTTACCAAAAAACGGCAAAATTCAAGAAAACAAAAACTGCAACTCTTATTTCAAATCTGATCCACTGAGAAATTTGAAATTTGACAGCAATATTCTCCATGAGACCCTCCACCAGGCTTGTATTTTGTTTAGTGATTTGGCCAAAATATTGGTAAAAAGCGGCGACACTGAACTTAAACGCATAAAATGGAATTTAATTGTGGCTTAACAGTTTTCCATCTTGATAAAAATTGGAAAATTTGTTAACAGTTCGGCAAAAATTGCCAAAAATGTCAACCAAAAACAAAAGGTGAGATTTAAAACAAAAATATTTTGTAATCCGGTCAAGCCGTACAATTGGATGGTATGGTTCTCCATGATACTGCCAAAGAAGCCCTTTTGGCTGATATCCCCAAAATTGACCTCATTGATGATAAATTTCATAGTATAGTCGCCTTGAAATTATAATTTCCTTATAATGTTTAGTAATATCCTTCCTAAAACATCCACTACCAAATTTAAATTTTATCAAAATTGGTAGCTTTCTCGTTTCATATTGTACTGTTTTTGGACACAATGTCCACAGACATCTTTGTTTCCAATGTCTGTTTAGACACCACGACGTCTATCCAACTTAGGGTTCTTACTGGGTCCTTAATTCGTCTCATGGCCGCATTCTAAGTTAGAGCTATGATGATGATGATGATGAGGTGGAGGAGTAGGAGGATGATGATGATGATAATGATTATGGTGATGATGGTGATTATTATTATTATTGTGATGATGATGATTATGATGATTATGATTTGATGGTGATGATGATGATGATGATGATGATGGTGATGATGATGATGATGATGATGATGATGATGATGATGATGATGATCATGATGATGATCATGATCATGATCATGATGATGATCATGATGATGATTCTTGAAAATAATCACGACTCATACTCTCATTATTTAGTTTATTGTAAGTGCAATGAAAATTGCATTTATTTGAAAACTCATGAATAATATTTAACAGTTTTTAAATGCAAAAAAAAAGAGAAACAAACAGTGACGAGATTTCTACCTCTACACAACCCCCTTCCCGCATCTTTCGTCTCTATATTCTGAATGGACGGCCCCGAAAAATAAATTCAATTCTGATGGAGAAAGGCCATTCTAATTTCAAGAAATATTGGAGGTTCCTTTGATCAAAACTCACAGACTGCAGAAAAGTAGTCCGGCCGGAAGAGAACTATGAACAGTTTTCAAATTGAAAGAACCCGTTATCTATACCTCTGCATCGCTTAACAAATTACAAAAATATGCAGTTAATCATTTCGATCCGAACAAGGCATCTTTTCTTCGGACGTCTTCTCTCTAACTGTTGTAAATGCGTAGGTCATGCATTGATAAATTACATCTGCGTGTGTGTAATAACATTTGTGAGAAAAGAAATCATGGACACATAAAGGCCCATTGGAAAGACACATTAAAACAAAACAAAAAATAATGACAGGTAATAAATAACGCAGATATAAGCAAGGTCCTCTTACATGATTTGTTTAATGGATTGTCCGAAGGGTAGGATTTGGAGGCATTTATTTTCAATCGGTTCGGTTAAATATCCAAGGCTGAGTCTTGCGCCCAGGGGTGTACCTACTAGTGGAGTTAAAAATCATTTTTAGAACGCCTAAAAGAGGTGACTGCATTTTAAAATATTTTAAAAAGGAAAATGTGTCATTTTTAGCATGACTCAACTTTGTCCCTCTTCGTTTAGAACCAGCGTGGTGTGGGGCGCGGGAGCGAGTGACTAAAACATCTCCTAAACGTCATTTGTGCGTTCTCTAGAGGGTTGAATCTCTTGCGTCTCTACCCCCTCCTCTCCCCTCCCCTCCCCGGGTCTTGTTACTCTTGTAGTGAATCTATTGGCCCTCACATGTTCATCCAACCATTTACCCTGAGACAATATCTGAAACAGCACTTACGTAACAACAATCAAATAATATACCTTATTTTCATGCGAATAGCATTAGAAACACGTGACCACAGTTTCTGTGACGCCAAACGGAATGATTTTGAGCATGCGCAGTATAAAAAATAATTCATAGCAAAATTTAAATAATATATAAATTGACAGATATGTTGCCATAACAATGCCTCTAGGGAGAATTCAAAATTCAAAATCCTTAATTCCTTGGCAACCGCACTTATTCGAAAGGCATGGCTTGGTAAATTTAAGATCACAAAAGTCGTAGAAACTATAATGAGAGATCTGGTCGTTCGCAGCTGCAGTCTGTGCCTTGAGCTGATTATCTGCCCAACGGGCTGACTACTCAATGTTTCGATTGTCGTGGACGGCTGCATTTGAAGTGTTTCTAATTCTTCCGGTGGCTGGTTGTTTCGAATACTTCTACCATGTACTTGTATGCTTGAGATGGCCGGTTGATTGGATAAGTAGCGTCCATGTAAGAAACGCCATATTTTTATAGTGATACACACGTTAAGGATGGTGATTGACACTGACGGCACGATGAGGGTCATCACCGTATCCACCGCAGACATAATCTGAACAAATGTATTGAACCGTAGTTTTGGGAGACAAGTCAAGATTTCTATATGCTCACTGGGACCCATGTTTGTAACTTCAAAACTCCACGCGCTGTAGGAATATGTAAGTATTGCCACAAGTACTATACCACCGACGACTAAGCTCGCCCTCTGCCGGCTACACCATGCGCTTCGTTTTAACGGATAGTAGACAACTATCCAGCGCTCAACGGTAAAACCAACAACTGTATAGACGGAGGAGAAACTACTGACGTAACTGAGATAAAGCACGCATTGGCACCAACCCTGTATTTGAACCACATGGACGTTTAGAAATCCAAGCCATGTGACAATCAAACACAGTAAGAAGAGTGTATCGGCAATGTTTAAAAAAGCTAAATAAACCGATGACGATTGCTTACGAAGGTTTGTTGTTAAGAAAACAAGCAGACTCAAGCAGTTTCCCAATGTGCCAACGATTATAATACAGGGTAATCCGAACACGTTGAGTGTGTCTACAACGCGTCCAAGAAGTCCCAGACTCTCTCCAGGCGGCTGGAATAACAGCTTCGCATTGCTTGACCCACTTCCGGTATTTGATTGGCCGTCTTCGACGACTTCCGTAAACGGATCCGATGCGTTACCATCACTTGCATTTATACCATATCCTTTATAAAGGTTATAATCCATTTTAAAGCCCACTCATATCATATTCTGTAGCACTCACTGAATAAACTGAACCAAACCCTTTGCACTCATATCCGCCAGCACACCTCAGGTAGGTGTCCAAGACCCGCCCAAAACGTCAATTGATCGCCATTTCTACGCTGTTATATCGTGTTCTGCTGTTGTTGTTTTTTTCTATTATTATTAATTTCGCGATTACGGAAGGTGTTACTTTGCTCATGTTTTCTTGCGAAACAACATCCATTAACAGCTTCTTGCAGGGAGTGTATGTTTTCTTCCGTTGTTAAGCCATTCTGTCAAGCGCAGGAACGTCAAGGACATAGTTCCCAGCTTGAAATATCAAGGCGATATAGTAAACAACTCGTCTTAGCACTCCCCAGACATCGCATGGTCTTTTAATTATATCCTTCCCACACTTGCACTGCCTGCATCTCGAGTTGGTGGCATTCCTGGTAAAACAGTCATAGATTTGTTTATGCTAAAAATGTTCAACAAAATAACTTATAAAAAAAGAAATGATGAAAGAACTGATAGTGCTGAGAGACGCGGTGAAAACATTGAACTCTGCAAAAAAGCGTGTAAGTGGGCAGTGAAAATAGAACCTTTTTTGTCTCTTACATTGTCGTGCACAGCGTTCCTCAATGCAGTAGAGGAAAATAAAACGTCCCAATGCATGACACGGACCGATTTAGGGTCAGGGAATCTGCTTTAACTAACGCAATTACACCAACTCTCAACAAAAACCTTTGTTTACAAGTTTGTAGGAAGTTATCAATTCACTGAGTATCCATGTTTATTGTATAGTAATTCGAAATACGCATTAAATATCCTTTTTTTGCGCTGTGCTTAGAAACATAAAATAATAAGTTTGGGAAATTGCATGGTTTAACCTCACACTTAACTTACAAAAAGTGAGAAACCAATACAATTAAAAAAATAGGTTTGGTACTCCGATTTTTTTCATATGCAGTTCAATTAAGCATTAAGAATGGTTTAAGGAGGACCGGACACTTTCCTTTGATGATCACTTACTATGCAGACGCATGTCTTTATTGTTTTTACTGAGAGATTTATTCATTTGCCAGAAGAGTAACGTCTCTGTTGCATTTTATTATCTTCATTTAGGAATGGTACGGCGTCTGAATTTTTGAGGAATTCCAGACAATTACTAATAAGACAGACTCTGCCGGCCTGTTTTTTCCTATCAGGGTATTCACCCAGCTGAAAAATGTTAAAAACTACCTGAAGCCGAATTGCCTAGAAGCAATGATTTTCCAGCCTATGGGAACGACTGAAAACCATACAAAAAACAACAACAACAACGACAAAGAAATTTTAATTTAACATTTAGTTGCGTTGGTGAAATCTCCTGCACGCAATTTGAAAATTAAAAAAATTATACTTTTTGATCTGATTTTACAAAATTATCAACTGTTCTAAATGAACTTCATATGAAGTGTGTAAGGATAAAGTGAAAAAGGCAGCTTCTGCAATGACACTCGGTTCGTGTTTCGATTGCACTGCACAAACCAATCAATCTTGATATGACTTGTATGATAAACAAATTAGACATACAGACCTTCCTCTGCATCTTCACACCCTTCTCACATAAGGACGACCACCTGAGTAAATAACGCCTTTACTGTAATTACCGTTACTTATGTGACTGGCTTATAAGGGCCTTTTTTATCCCAATTTCCTTTTTTTTTTTTTTACAAATACAGCATAAAGTAACACTATTTAGCGGGTGCGGTAACACATGCTTGCATTGCGTGTAATAGCAGCTTTAGCAGGTGATGATTTATATCCCAATTTCCAAGAGCCTTGTGAAATTCGATATGGGTTATCCACAATGACCTGATTTTTGCTTTGAAATTGTTGGTTAAATTTTTGACAAATTAGAGCAGCAGCAGTTGCTAATAGCGACAGGTGAGCTGAAATACATCACATATTTACGAGACAAGCTTTGCAGCATAACAGACACTCAAAAGATTCATTTCAGTTTATCTTCTAAACACAAAAGCTAACTTCCTAGAAGATGTGATGGTCATTTCTATCCCGCAGCGAGGCCACTGTCTTCACATCACGTGAATTAAATGTTTATTTCTCACGCTTTACATCTAGCCCATCATTCCCCCGCACAAGTCAATTACAGTACAACATTACGCCGCTCAGAATCTTGCGTAATTCAAGCCTTAATCAACTCTGTTGAGCCACTCCCACTGTTACAGAAAGCTTTTATCATCTTTTTTTTCTCTGTTGACTCTAACCAGACAACTGTCATATTTGTTGAGTTTTACAACCACTATCTACACACAGTGTGTGTAGAAAATGTTATTATGATAACACTAGCTCGGCTATCATGAGCAAAGTAACTTGATCACTGACACAATGATTCTTGGCGGCCGTGATCTTTTTGCTAACTCTTCCCTTCTGACGTTTGTCATAGCTTCAGGGTTACCAGTTTTTACTCTTTAAATGCCTTGTCCTCTCGCGTATGGCTTTTATTTCTAACACTGATACGGCGAAATGAATCATTTCTGGGCATTCTACTGAGTGTATACTGAAACCTGTTATACAAAAGGATAGAAACACCGCATTACTGAAGAAAAACGGGGAAAAGGCTTTTGTTGTTGTGATACTCAAGTGCGAAAATAACTTAACTAAGGTAAGAATGTTTCTTACAATGTTAGAATGTTACACGTTTCCCCATGCATGCCATTTTCCTTCAGATATATCTGAAAAGTTTGTTTGTTTGTTTGTTTTAAAAGCGGAACATTCGAAGTACAGTACAACCTTTTTTTTTGCAGAGAGCACTTTCCAAGATAAGTAAAATGATCACTATATAGGACCATTCTCAACGAGAGGTTGAATTTCAAAATTCGAAGACAATAATTATTGTGTTCACAAAAAGCCGCTCACTTCGTAGGTGCTCAATCAGTAGAGATGTTCCGCTCACTAAACATATGTGTTCCGCCCACTAAGAAGATGTGTTCTGTTTACTAAGAAGAAGTGTTCGGCTCACTAAGTAGGGTGTTTCGCTAACCATACAGATATGTTTACTTAGTAGAGATTTATTAGTAGCGTTTTATTAGTAGAGTTTTATTTATTAAGTAGATGTATTCACTGAGTAGATGTGTTCACTAAGCACAGTTGTTCAGCTCACTAAGTAGATGTGTTCTGTTCACTAAATAAAGGTATAAAGGCCGCATGTGTGCTGGTTATTATTTGTCTCGAAATATATTCAACAAATTTTAAAAGTAATGCACAGTTTTGCGTTCTTATTTTACATAGTTAGATTCAAATTACTTTCCATATATGAATATATACCTAATCAAGGTGAATGGGCGGTCAAAGTGTGACATTACTGGCAGTTATATCGTTCGCTTGTGGCACTGAACTCATTCTTGTCAACTGCATCTTTAAAGCTGAATAGTACTGAGAACAAATTTTGGAGCCGTCGGCGGTCCCTTTTGTGCGTCAAAATGGTTTAATTCTGCTGCAGGACAACGCACGCCCTCATTCCACGAGAGCTACGCAGCATTATATTCAAGCGCAAAGCGTCTGGATCTAGCCCTAACCCGCTTTTTCGCCGGATCTTTTGCCGATCAAACATGCATGGGGTATGCTTAGAAAAGCCATACCCAAGCGTAACATTCCACCTGAGACATTGCAAGAGCTTAGAGAAGCATTTGTTGAGGAGTAGAATCGCATTCCACTTCACAAAATACAGAATTTGATGAGATCCATGTGACGCAGATTAATTGCAGTAAGGGACGCTCGTGGAGAACACAGTCGATATTAAGAGCGTATATTTAAGTGTAACATTGTCGCTTTTGAAGTTGATTTTATTTTCAACAACAGAAAGCTTAACATTTCGGCTAAAATGTAATTGCGTTGAAGCTTAATTTTTTTCACATGATTCATTTTGTGGGTTTCAAAGTTGCGTTTAAACTTTTGTTGAGTATATTTTGCAAATGTAAAGTTGATAATGTGCAACTTATCCGCCCAGTACACAACCGACATTTGGTAGAAGTTTGGCGCGACGTCCAAATGACGATTGAGTCGAGACGTTAAACAGCCGTCTGCAAATTAACATTGTACAGATGGTACGCGAACAACGATTTGCAGTAAGCAAAGAACAGCTTTGCACAGACACGTAAAAAGCAGCATTCTTAGAATGACCATGATGACTCATACTTCCCCCTCACCCCTCCACCTCCCGCCCCTTCCGGATAAAAAATCCTGAACTCGGGCAAGTTTTCAAACTGGTACTAAAGAATTGGCGCTGGTAGAATTGTTGCATTTTAGAGCTTTGGCTTCGGATTGTTGCTGACAGTTTAAACGTGTGTCCAGCGTTTCCTCATAAGGATCAAACTCTCATTTAACACTTGATAAGTGTTTGACTTGGTCAAGGCTAATATGAATTTGTGCGGGCAGCCGTTGGCCTATTTTTCCTGACAGTAAAAATTCATTTTCTTGTCTCAGCTTCTTCTTTGACACTACACGCCCTAGGACCACAAAACTTTGTACTTATGTAGAACTTGATATGAGGGTGTGCATCCCGCCTTTTTTCATGTACGATTGCATTTTCATGCTTAAAACGTCATGCGAACACAGCTGATTGTAGAATAAATAAATACAGCGCATATAAAGCAAAGTAACGGTTGAGCAAAACAGCACAGCTTATGGGCGTTACGCGAGCTCTGCCTGCATAGAGAAAAGTTCTAGTCCGTTCAATCAATAAAGCCGTGGAGCCAACATAACTAAGCAGATGAACCTTATAAGCGTGCTGCGCCATAAGCTCTCTACTTAGTTGTATTGCAGGCAACGCGGCTTGCAAAAAACACTTCATGTTGTTCAAGAAATAATAAGCTGTTCAAAGAAATATTTTTTAACTTTTAATGTTTGTCAAGTGTTGAAGATTTCGCTTTCGAAATCCGGTTTTAGTTTCGTTTGGGTCTATGTAATGTCGTAGCCACACCATATGTGTAGACTTAGCTTTCCTAACGTCAGTATATCGTCTCCAATTTGTTTGTATGTCTGTATGTATGTAAAATTTCTCGGCATCTTCTCAAAATACACAGAATGACGACGAAGAAACGTTGTAATTTGGCCACTACGAAAAACAACGAACTTTTCAGAACTGTTAGAATTTTGAAAGTATGGTTGAACAAATGTATGTGAAAATGTATGTCAACATGAGCTAACAAAATTTAAGATATTTAAACAATCAAGGCGACATATTTGCCCATCTTCTAAAAGAACGATATTTGCTAATCCCTTGTGAGGGATCGCTCACTGCTGTTAAATAAGGAAGGGGGTGGGGATGGGGGGGGGGGGGGGTCTTCTCAGCAGCCCATGCCCACCAAACCCGGCATTGGCCACAGAGACCTGTTGGAATAAAAGTCTTATTCTGACGATTCGGACTCATTTGTCTCGAAGTTATCGACTCAGGCTATCTTTCTTCAGTTCTTGCTGTGATTATTGACGGCACCATAAGCGTGCTAGTAGAAAAAAATCCACAAAACAAGAAGAATGGCCATAAGAGCTGCTCTTGCGTAAGGTTATTCTCGAAAAGTGGGATCTGTCAAAGCCTGTTCACAGCTAATTCCTATCAAGGCACGCGTTGCCCCATAAAGCTGGTAGTGACTCGCTGCGGCAATTGGAATGAGTTACCCTTTCTCGTTTTCCTTGCTTTTTGCCATCTTTCGTGATACCTATTATTACATTAGTTGTGATAAACAAAAAGCTGATATTTTAGTGCTACTGTGATATTTTCGTTTTATAGACACCTTTAGCATCTAAATTTGGACAAGATGCCAAGTTTTTTTCTTAATGACCTTTCGCGTTTTTTTAGAATACTAACATATCACGAGGATAGTTTCATGTGTCCCGCCTGTTGACTCTGATGCGATCCCGAATAAAGCTGATTGTCTTCGCCCCCTTTTTGTGACCACAAAAGCTCCAGTTGAGGGGAAATGTGATTTTCTGCGTGTCTTTTTCCTCCCCCCTCCCCTTCCTCCCCAAACAAAAACACTTAAAACATGCCCAATGAACATTCTAAGGTCGGCGACATCAGTGTGAGACTGCAGCGTTGATCCGACCAAACAAAATTAACTCTGCTTGTACTGTATGGACTAAGGTTTAAATCATTGGATAAGTAATGTTGTTCAGACGTTGCTGTTGATTGCAAGCAAAACGCAACTTGTGTAATCAATGCCTTTGGTGCTACATTGAATAGAAGGCGATAATCAACGTTGGATATGCGTCGAAAATAAACATATTTTTGTCATCTCCCACCGGATTTGTGAAGGAGGGGCCACACTATGGTTGTAGCTGTCTTGACGGCTATATTAATATTGTCTATACGTCTTTACAACTCTGTTTTCCTGGCATCTATATTACGTCACATTCCTGACATCTAAACAATGCTGGAAGACAGACGTTGTTTCGACTTCAATAAACAACTAAAACCCGATGTTAATTCGACGTCGCGTGCGACGTCTGTCCAACGCTGTTGGAACGTCGCAATGTTTACTGGGTAGGAGGTCTACGGTCTCCAATCGCAGTACTTCCAAGGCAAGATTCTCCCCTCACACTTCCGGTGCCACCACCGACTAATATCCTTACATTTCTGTTTTCAAGTCATGGGAAAGGGGGGTCTTCCCCCTTCCCCTCCCTCCCGCCCCCCGCTCCCCCCCCCCCCCCCACTCCTTTCCTTCGCCTTTACCACTGTTGTAAAACTTGACGCAAATTAAGAGAACTCTTCTTGTCCCTCCATATCTCTTCGCCTGCCAGATTGTTTGTGAAGTAATTGTTTTTTTTCATATGTGCTCAGCGCTTACGCAACAGAGTAAACAATTTAACACGTGTTCAATAAAGCGTTGATATACCTGACAGTTATGGCAGCATGTTGTGCAAAACGATCTTTTTTCTTGCCAGCAGTTAAGCTGATATATCGCGATTTATGACTGTGAATCGTTCAAATGTGGATATAAAATATACGTTTTGAAAGGAGAGTATGTAACTAATATGTGACCCAGATTTTTATTTACTGACACACTTTAGGTATATAGGATATTGATCACTAATTGATCACCGAAAACCCACATTACAGAAAAATGATGAGCTAAGGGAGTTCTAGTAGCGGCCTGTGCCGAAATGTTTGTTTAAGAATACTGATAATAATAATATTTGTAATAATAATAATAATAATAATAATAATAATAATAATAATAATAATAATAATAATAATAATAATAATAATAATAATAATAATAATAACTGTTTCCTGTAGTGATAACCGGGTACTCATTCAGAATTTCTTTATGTAACGGACTCTTTTAATCAGCCTTGAAAGATGAAACGTTTCAGTTTACTCGACCAGTAATTTATACCAGTTTCAATCATTTATTCACTGATATTGGCAACAAACCAGCAACATAATATACTCCACTGCAGTAGCAGATTACGCAGATTGAAGTGAAAACCTTGCCGCTCACATACCAATGGATCAAATCACACATGAAAAGTTTTTTTTTTTTGGCCATTTACTGGGTATTTACTTGACGATAGCTTTAAATCAACCAGTTGATTGACATATCCCAGAATTAATGTAAAATATTTCAGAGATTACAAGTGCACCACAAGTATTCTGTAGATGCATTTAGATAGTAAATATATCGTTATATATAAATATGCCTGTAAACTAACCGAGTAAATGATGAAAAAAATAAGAAATATCTGAAAACTTCAAATGTATTTTCAACGGTTTTAGCTGGGCACATAAAAATTATCTTAACGAAAGTTAGGGCAGTCTCACAACGTTATTCCAACCCCGTGGAAATATTCACAAAAGTTAACTATACGGCTAACTGACTGCATGAACTCCCTCATTGACAATAATTTAACAAACTGAATTCACGTAAAACCGTTTGCGTTAAGTGGGTAAGAGAAACAGAGTTTCTCTTCGAAGAGTATGTTGGCCAATGAATATAATTTTTGTTGCTAAAAAGAAAAAAAAATGAAACGGCGGATAACTGTTTGATCAGCATATTACCGTTACAAATAACAAAAAGAAAAAAAAAAGAACAATAAAATACTGTTAGTTAAAACTGTATCATCATCCAGTGCCTAGCATGATTAGCCCAGAACATGTGTTCGCGTAAGCTGTGGGCTACATTGATCAGATCACTGATCACAGCGATTCAGTGATCAGCCAAGCAGTAAACAACATGGTTCTCTTTGTGTATTCATTACAACCAGCTGGTCCTTGGATCACAGTTCATTTCCTTAAAAACATATGCCCCAGCTAACACAGTTCTTATCCTCCAATGTTTAATTTACACTTGAACAAGCCTTTGGCTCGCAAGGGCTTTTTGAATTTGTGCGAGCAGCCGTTGGTATCTTTTTTTTTCTTGTGTCATCTCCTCCACTGGCACTACGGACCCTAGGGCCACGACACTTGGGATTTAGGTACAACTTGATATGAACGTGTGCATGACACTTTTTATTTTCTCCTTCGATTTCGTTTTCTTGTTTAAAACGCCATGCGAAAAGAGTGTATTTTTTGCAAGTAAATGCGGAGCATTTAACGCACATCACAGAACACACAGTTGCTCAGCTTTGTGCGAGCTCTCACTACGTAAATAGATAACACGGCGTATGCCTGATCAGTCAGTAAAACCTTAAGTCAACAAAAACCAAACACTTCTCGGCTTATAAGACTTGCTGTTTGCAATATATTATTCAAGAAAGAACGCATTGAAGGAAATATTTTTGCGTTTTAATTTTTGTCAACTGTTTAACATTTTGCTATCGAAATGAAGTTCCAGTCTTCTAAATTGTGCACGTGTTTTCATATATTGGTAGAAAGTCGTTGGCATATGCGAGTCATGAAAACGCAAAGATGACAGGTATGCTCTGAGCAATAAAGGGCAGCCGTGTCATGTTATTTTGTGATATCCGTCCAGGGGTGCCTTCTTGGTATCTCTCGTGTTTTCATTCGTGGTGAAAGGGGGTTCATTTTGAGCCCAGACGTGCGGAATGCCAGTTTCGGTAAAAATTCAGTGGGGTGGATTATTTTTCATTCAATACTCAGTACCCATTTGCTACAAAGGGGGGGGGGGGGGGGTATTTCGGAATTTCCCCATTCGTTTGGTTAAAAGGGGGGGGCATTGTTTCAAAAGTGGCACGTAAATGAGAGATAGAAAGCACAAAAGGAGTACTGAAAGATCGATTTGATAAGATTTATTATATTTGTTGTGCTTGTGCCAAAATAAAAGTGAAACTACACTAGCTTTGGTACTGATCCGAACACCCCTCTCACCCCTTACCCACTGTTCGCACTTTCTTTTTTCTTTTCTTTTCAATCTCAAATGATATCCTTTTCTTCGGGCATAAGAAAAAACAATACCGTAAATAGATTCATATGTTTTTAGTGCTAACCTTGAGTTTAAAGACATGTTATGTGCCTATGCTGATTGTACAATCCTTCGCGGTTTAGTTAACTTAGTGTATCAAGAAATAAATTAAATATGTCTCTTCTGTTCGATAAATCACTATTCGCTTTATTTTTCGGATACTGCCTAGACTAAATTAAGTATTCGACCCAAATTCTTAAGCATCCTGCTAACCGATATGCATTTTATTTTTAAAGACAGCCTTCCATATTTAAGTTCAAAGAATTTTGCTGAGAAAATTTAGAACTCTGTCAGGGTCAGAAGGCCCGTATTAAGGCCAGCCAGATTGCTTAAGCCAAAATTCAAAGGCCAACAACAAAATCCCTTTATTTTTCGGTCTTACAAATAAATATTTTTCTTTTAACTTTTGGCTTATTCTTTAAGCCCTTAAGATATATAAAAAACGCCTAAAAGTCTTTAGAAAAGTCCTTAAGGAGTGGGAAAGTTTCTTTTCTTACTTATTATTTTTTTACCATATTATTTTTGCGCCATAAAAGATTCAACAACCAGCCGGCATTGTATTCAATGGAAGATATTGAAATGCACTAGTTTAAACAATACACGCTTCGTTTGCTAAGTTGCGAACGTAATAGCGTAAGCTTTACGCTTGCTTGGTAAAAGGCATTTTTATTGAGGCATTTACCTTATGTTCTTTAGTAAAGGAAAACACGTTAAGTCTTTAAGGAAAATTCCTTAAGCAGGCCTTGTCCTTGACAGACTTTTGGCTTAAGCAATGTAAATAGATTTTAAAATGTGAAAGTGCCAAAATGAAAGTGTAAATGCGTAGGTCTTGATGCGATAGACGTATCCAAAAATTTCTGTACACAAAAATCTTTTTGAAGCTTCGTAAATAAAGATAAAAATCTTTTCATAATCTTTGCTGTACTAGAAAGAAAACATGAATGATTTTTAAAGTACATTTTGCCGCTAAATGCTTTTTTCTAACACTGTTAATTATATCAATGCAAGAACACGTAAATTTAACCTAACACACGCATGTTCCCGAGCAGATGACTTGGAGTAAATATACATGACATGTTGAAGCTTTTTCGGTAGGAATCGTATTATGATGTCATTGATGGCTTACTAACATAGAATTGCTAAATGAATTGTATGAAGAAATAGGAGTCCTCATAAAGTTACAATTAAACAATATTTTGTACCAACAATAATAAAACATCAATGGATATGGCTTATGTGGGAACGCAGCAGTTTCTTTCAACTGTTAAATGTAATATAGTTCATCTGAATTCAATGATACAAATGAAACTGACATGCATGCTGAATAATTAATTTTTATTCATAATAGAAAAGTTGTATGTACGGCATAATGAAGGCAATCGAACAACTAAAACATATACAATAATTGAAAAGTTTGTTCTAATTACCCAGCCAGGAAGGAATATGTTCTGCCTTTTGTCGAACTTGTAGGCAAATGGTGTTGAAAACACTGCTCAGTGAGAAAGCTGTAGATATTGTAGATCATTTCTGAATGATTCATTGCTTCTGTATATAAAAGGGGATATTATGAGAGAGGCATTGTTATCATCAGAATTCGATTGATCTCCACATCCTGCTGACAGAAACAGCATCGAGTAAACATACGATCTCATAAATAAATCCAGTAACAATATGATTCAACATCACTTTTGTTCTCCATTTGAACCTCAGCTGAAATAGCAACAAATCAAAATTAAATTTGTATTACGGTTTGAGTAAATCGAGCTATACAAGTAAAAGTATCAGCTAAATTGAAAGAAACATTCAAATACTCAAAGAAGTTTTGTAATACAACACTGATAACAAAAATGATAAAAAAAACTGGGGTCATTGTGACAAAATCCTAGAAAAAAAGTCCTCACTGCTTTACTTAAATAGCAAAGCAGATATTCAGTGCATGATGAAACTATAAGGTATAGAGTTTCGAAAGGCATCCCCATCTCCCCCCCCCCCCCAAAAAAAAAGGGCAATGCGGACGTCAGACAATGCCAGTTACGCGATGGAGATTTAATTTCAAAATTAACTAGAAGCTCATTCCGCTGGCGAAATGTTTAACACTTGACAAAAATTAAAAAGCAAAAATACTGGCTTCAATGGGTTGTTTCTTGAATAATATATTGCAAACAACACAGCTTGAATACGTCTTATAAGCCGAGTTGTGGTTGGTTGGTGTTGACTTAAAGTTTTATTGACTGATCAGGCATACGCCTTGTTATCTATTTACGCAGTGAGACCTCGTACAAAGCTCACCAAGCAAATGTGTATTCTGTGCCGTCCTCAAATGCTACGTATTTATTAGCAAAAAATACAATCTTTTCACATGGCGTTTTAACAAAGAAAACGAAACCAAAGACGAAAATAAAAAGTGACATGCACATGTTCAGATCAAGCTCTTCATAAGTCCCAAGTTTCATGGTCGTAGGGCCCATAGTGTCAGAGAAGAAGAAGACCCAAAAAATCGGAAAAAAGGTCAAGAAAAAAAAGGACAAATTTTGGTCGCACAAATTCATATAACTCTTGCAAGCCAAAGGCTTGTCAAGTGTTCAAAAAATCGTTGATTTGATTTGATTTTTGGTAGGGGCTCGCTTTCCTAAAGAGCTGTTCCAATGCATCTCAAAGCCGTTCAGATGCCTCGTTATAATTTTCACTTCTTTGGCATGTATTAAATTATATTAGAAGAAGCGAAATTCCAAGCTTTTAAAATAAAGTATCAAGTATTAGTCTTTGACATTTCACTCTTTATGCATTAGATGTAAATGTGCATAGAACATGCTGCTTTTTGATGAAAATCAAGATTTAAAGCAACACTTACACGCATACAGTTTAGGAGTGAAATCCAGAATGAACCTAATTTGTAAAGGAAATCAAGAAAAACTGGCAAAGAAAAGTTTATTAATTGCATCCAAATAACAGAGCATATTATAAGCCATAGAAATGCTAACAACCAGCTCTATTAACATCTTTAGTTGTGAAAACAAAAGCAATCAGTATAAACATGCCATATAATAATGCATTTACTTCTCAGTTTAAACTCGGACACTGATATGTTTTCCTGCAGGATCGCCTGTTGATTTTTGATTGCTGTTGAGGTTGGTGGTTTGATAAAGGAGAACATGTCTGTCATAACGGGTGCAAATTTTTAGCACATTGCTAAAAAAAAAACAAAAAAAAATGTCTAAATAACACGCCACGAAATTCCTTTTGATCTGAGAGACGTTTTCTGTAATAACTCTTTTATATATGACAGCTCAGGCAATGCTCCGTTATGTGTAAAAAAACAACACACCATGTTACTCTCATCTCATCGTGTGATGTCAGATGAATTAGGATTAATTAGCAGAATCAGAAGGAGGGTTCTATATATTTCATCCAGACAACTTGATTTCTTTTATGCGCTTTAGGTGTGAATGATATTACAAGTTAGGATGCTTTCTGCCGTACAGATTGCTTTAAGTTATTTGTAACATTCTTCGTAATTCTGAAGTTTATTGAATTAGCTTATTACATTTTAACATCTCAGTGCCAAATACTTATATCCCAATAACACCAAAAAAAGCAGGTAAATACAATGTCACGAATGTGACCTAATAGCACAGAAATCTGTCACAATTCGACGAATCATCCTTCGCGTACGCAAAGGCTGAATTTTCTAGCCAGATTCCTCAAATGGCAAAAAAGCACAAGAAAAGAAGCATAGAACATCAAATTTGGATCTTTAACGTCTTTGAAACATGATGGCAAAATATATAAATTAGAAGCCACAGATAAATGTTAAAATGGGGGATAGGTGGTGAGCAAAACATTCTTAACTTCCAGTCATTTGTTTAACCCCAAACTATCTATATAATCAACTATTTCGACATTCTTCCACTTTAGCAGCAGATATGTATTGTCACATAATTGTCATTTAATTCAATTTTAGATATCTATAATTCATTTTTCGATATAAAAAAATTGCTAGTGGTATCTAAAATTACTCTAGCTATCCAAAACAATATTTATAAATGTAAAATGCAATTTAGATATCTAAAATCAATTTTATGATATTTAAGATTGTATTATATACATGAAAATTGTCTTTATTTTATACCTACAACTCAATTTCAACTATCAACATACTCGATTTTAACATATGTTTTTGATATAAAACAAAATTATGATATCTCAAATTTAATTTTCGATAGTAAAATTTATTTTGGATATCAATCATTCAAAACCAATTTTTATATCTAAACTACAGCATCAAATGCTTCATGTGAAATAATAGATGATCTCAAAATATTCCCTAAAAAGTTTTATTGCAGAAAGTTAACTGTCTTATAAACAGAAATGTATGTTTGACCATCTGTGTTAATTACTCATAGCTCTATTGATAGGTCTGCAATTATCAATAAAGACATTTGCACATAGTTACGTCATTGTAATTCAGTTACTCCTAAACAATAAGGCTGAACCGACGAGTGTGTTGTCAAGAATGAATCCATGCCATATACATGAAAAGTATGAACTTAAAGGACAAAAATTAAATCGTTAGCCCAAAATGCGTTGTCAACAATGACTTCATGCCAAATACATCAAAGTATGCTTGTAAATGGCAAAAATTATCGCGATATATTCCTCCAAAAATCAAACGGTACATGATGTAAATTTTTTTTTTCTCGAAATCATTAAAATGATCTCGCAATAAGTTCTTTTGTGGCGAAACACTTAGAGTTAACATATTTTAGTTACTTTTTATTTGCTGTCTTTTTCTTTGGCATATTAAACGCAAAATCGGTCCTTGTAAAACATTACATGATTGTTGGATATCGCTTCGAATAATATTTCTTAATTTTGAAATACGAAACATTATTTACGAGCAGCGTAAATTAATAAATGTTAATTCAAATTCTGTAATTTTTCAGAATAATAAAATCCACGTGAAGAAAATGATAGTGACCTGGATAATATAGTGGTTCGAAAAGAATGCACATTTTCTGGTATATTACTTGTATATAAATAGATAAACAAAAAGTGTCTCAGCGCGAATGTCGTGACATGTACACTTTTACTGCCATAAAAATCACACATCAGAGTTACAATTACATATTGCAAGTATCACAGTTTTACACGCACACATGGTGAAGAAAAGTTTCCTTTCCTTTTCAAAATGTCACAATGTTGATATGGGCGTTCTGTTGTGGAGCGAAATAATTGAGGAGCATTTTCATTTGACTTTCATGAGTATATTTTTTCGCAGGCAAAGTAGTTGACAGTGGTGGGATGGGTTGGGGTAAAGGGGTCCTGTGGTGAATCTGGTTCTCCAAGAACCCGAAAGAGGGCACGTCTATATCGGTTTATGCATCCCGCCCCGCATCTCCCCATAAGATGGGTTAACATTCAATATCCACAATACTCAAATATATTCCCTTATGTGGGAAATAAGAATAAGTATTTAGAAAACTGCTCTCAGCCGTTTTTCCGAAATTAATAAATCATGATGGAAGGCATGCGAAAGGATTAAAAATGTGGCCTTGCTGCATGACATGGCGTCACAACATGATTTTGACTTTCTTTCTGAAAATGGTATTGTCTATTAAAAACAATTAAAGTATTTAGATAATGGATAGTAGTGGTGTTACCCGTGCGGTCAACGAGCCGCCGATACCAGAAATATTCCTTATTACACTGAAACTGTTAAGGTTGTATTGTTCTAAAAAAACTGTCAAAAGACTCAAGACAAAGCTTGGAAAATATTCGAAGTATATTTCTATATACTTGCTTAGTTCAACAGTTCCAATGCTGCTTAATTGACCAATACACAAATTATACATGTGCAGAAGTATCATGTTAGACGATAAAGTGGTTTTGTCCACTAATATGAAGCTAGAACGCCCCTTACATTCGGTACCACGAAGAGATTTGACTGTATTTGTACTCCCCGAAAAGCCTTTTACTTCATCGTGAGTGTTTATTTTAAGTTTAGAAGTTTTTGTTATCCACTTGGCAACTCCAGTGCTGAAAGGTCGGTCATACTGAAACAAGACTGGCGAGACAGTCCCGTGTAAATACCATTAAAGTGCTGAGTAGCTTTTCATAGGGTATCTGTAATCTAATTGATAAAGTGCAAAGATACCTTCTGTCTTTGATTAAGGATACATAGACAATGCACTATTCATTCCTCACAGAGATTCCACCAAATGCTTCAACGTTGTAGTTTTGATTAACGAGTCTTTTTAAGTTTGTTCCAAAATATCTTCAATGCTATTCACATATTTTGCGATGTGATTATAGGTGTTTGATAGATAGTGTGATAGCGTGTTACTCTCACATTCTGTATTCATAACATTTTATTAGACAGATATTTTACATCGATTGTACTTATTCCCTCTGTTACTGTTTTTCCTATGCAGGAATTATTATCAATACAAGTTAAGGACTAAAATAACTGTACTTGCAAAAACTTTTTAATTGACAAACATAAACGATTTTTATATCTTTTCTGATGGTTCTAAATTTCCAAAAGAAAGGAACGATTCGATTGAGTACTCAATTGCAAATTATGCTAAAGAGAGCCATTATCGATATACAAATTCACGAGAATATTTGGTATATTTACTCAAAGTTATAGCACAATATGGTATCTCAACTTTTAATACGAAAACTGGTATCAATCTAAATCCTAAAATTGTCAAATGCTTTTAAATGCTCATAAAACTATAAGAACCATATTAATTTCATTCATTTGTTATTATTAATATGTTGTTAGTAGAAGCCAGCATTTAAAGAGCATCTCAAAGCTACGCTTCAAATTATCATTTAATTTTAACAGCATGTGACTGTTTTATAATATCTGTCGAATCGCTATGGCAATTAAAGTGCGACAGTCAAATGGCGTCATAAATGCTGATTCTCTCTTTTAAAATAATTTTAATTACTCAGTTTTAAAATATTTGAAACTGTTAAAAAGAACAGTGCCTTAATATAATGCAGTAAATTGGGAGTAAGTCTTTGAAAAGTCGATTTGATTGCCTTCATGCATTTAATTCATTGCAAGAAGAGTTCCCAAGGTGTTTGTCGTATTTGTTTGAGAAAATAGTGGATAATTAAAAGGTTTACTTATCGCCTTTGTAACAAAGCGGAAGTGTTTCATAGCTGTCTTCTGGGAAATCTATAAGAAACCCGTTGAAGCAATAAAAGGATTTTCTATGAAACATCTTCCACAAAAAAACAGCAAAAGTATGCCATGAACTGAACAAAGTAAAGGTTGCATTTTTCAGGTAAGGGAGTTCTGCATAGTCATACACCTAATAGACTACTGGCAGACTGAACATTAAATAGCTGTAATTAAGGTTTTGATGAAATTTTGAAGAAAAAAAACATACAAAACGTGTTATATCTGGAACTTTCAGAAAAATTTGATTTCTCTCTGTCTTCATGAAAGAACAAAAATGAGAGCATGAAAATATCACATTGAATTAACATCTTTACCACAGTTAAGTCGGGAAAATAACTTACTTTAAACGAAATCAAACGGTTGAGCAAAGGCAGGGTTGTCAAGTTGTCACACAACAGGCACAATCTTTGGACCAGCATTGTTGTTAAATAACCCACTCTCCGGGCAAAACAAGATTAAAGCAGAGTAGGAAAAAAGTTCCACAAGCGAATTTTGTCTGAGAGACAACAGACTGAAGACACAGACTGCAAAATTGTCATCCCAGAGAAACAAAACAAAACTAGTTACATTAAGTCCCGTAAAACATTTTTGGAAGTCTACAGTATACCTTTGTCACTAAATACTAGTCATGATTAAGATAAGGAAATTTATCTATCTCTGCACTTCACTGCTTAATATGATATAATTTTCCTAAGGGGTTAACGCAGAGAAATATACTGCGACCATTGAGAGCATGGCTTTATGGTTAACATGTAATCCACTGAACAGTGAAAACCAGAGGCAAATTGAATTATTGTAAAAGAACATACTTCCGGAACATGTTTACAGAATTACGTACTCTTAAATTAAAAATATAGATCCACTTATCGGTATTAGTGTTAGATATCGCAAAGTTAAGAATCAGAGAAAATTTTACACAGCGTTTTTTTACACGGTAGAATTTGGTCAAATTCAGTCAAATCATGCGAGATGCGTCATGTCAAATCAAAAATAATTTCGTTTCAGCATATGAACTGAGGTTGTAAAATCTTGCAATACAGTGCTGTCTAGAGACCCATATCCTGCCATTGATTGAACACCTGATCTATGGTGTAATTGTTCTTCCTTATTGTTTGTGTATATGCTACCTTGAAGTCTGCATAATGTTACCTCACGTAGTCTGTGCGCAGACTATGGGAAAGTCTGTGAACATGCTTTCCTACAGTCTGTACATGTGTTCTTTAACGGTTTGTATACATGCTCTCTGACAGGCAAAACACATGCTTTTTTGCGTAGTCCGTATGTTTTCCTGGCACACTTTGAGTAACTGGTCTCTGGCATGGTCGTATACATGTTGTCTTACATAGTCTGCTCATTTTTCTCTCTATTTGCATTTGCTCTCTATCATAGTTTGTTCTCTTGCATAGTCTGTACGTTTTCTGTGACATAATTTGTAGATTTGTTTTCTGGCATAGTTGGTACATATGTTCTCCTAAATAGTCTGTATATTTTCCTATCATAATTTGTACGTTATTTTCTGACGTAGTATGCGTGTCTGTTCTCTAGCATGGTCTGCACGTTTCCTCTGGCATGTTTTGCAGATTGCTTCTCTTGCAACAGTTATAATCTTAGGATGAAGTACAAGTCACGTTCATGGCTTACTGCATTATACGCAAATATTGAAATCGTCTGTCAAGAATGAGGTTTGCAATAAATTTGAAATGTATTTCTTGTGTATTTCACAAAATTGTTTTAAGAGAGTGAATTGTTATGATTTTAACTAAAAATATCATTTTCTTCTTTTTTAGTTTCTAGTATTAATTTAGGTTCTTTTATTAGTCATTTTTCGTAATTTGTTGTACAAGTCACTTTGTCTTTTGTGTATTTTGCACGGTTGCAAAATATATAAGCTTTCACCACATGGATTTTCAGTTGATGAAATCACAAGTGCACTGAATACATTCATCTAGAGTTATTACAAAAAAGAAGAAACGCCCTAATTTGAATAGGAGTCAGTCACTGTAGCTTAACATAATTGTTGTTAAAAGAAATTGCATTTTACGTTTCTACGATGGAATTTTTCGCCACTTTTTTGTGATTAAAATTTGGAGCAGAACAATTATTGCGATATAATGATGTATGGGATTCCATTCATATCACTCGCTTGTTATTATGATTATGTTGCTTCTGAAAGGCCTCGCTATAAATGTTCTGAAACTTTTTTGTCCACTTATGAAAAAGCTTATGAAATGGCGAGAACCTTGCATTATTATCTACGTTATTCATACATGAAATGATGGAGCATTACATGATCTTCTGTTTAGTATTACAGTCACAAAGGTACCAGGCCAGGGTTTCTTCAGCCAAATATCAGTGCCCACAGAAGGCAGTGCAATTGCCCATGGTTAATTTTATTAATTAATTGTGATGTACACGCCATAATATAAAAGACAAGAAACCGAAGGGATTTTCCTTTTAAATTGTAAATGTCATACAGTATAACGTGCACTGAGCAATAGATGTACATAACGTTACACTTATTATTGTCACTGATAGTAAAAAGTTATACGTAAATGATTAGCAAACAAGGTCTTTTTATGCAGCAACACTTTTTCGAAAGCTAAATTTTCCTAAAGATTGCTGTCTCTTAAATCATCCATACAAAAGACAAAATGTTTAGGTTAGCATAACCATCTTGTGAATGGTTACAAAAGTATTTAAGAAATACTTACTGGAAGATTAATTTAATGCGATTTTGTGGGGAATGCGGGATAGGGTGACTATGAAATGTATTATTTTAGGGTAGAGGTAGTGATGGGTTATAAAAAATAGTGAATTAGAATTTACAATTTAGTTTTTTAGTTTCTCATTCCATCCTTAAGTATGAACAGTTATGTCCACTCTACTATGATATTCCTGTCATTATTAACCAAATCCACTCTACTGTACCGATACAACTTTTTCAACTGCTTGTATTTTTATCAAAAGAAATGCAAAACACAAATTTTCTTAAATTGCTAACAGAACTTGTAGTCATCACTTGTAGCCTACCTTTCGTCGAATACATGTTTCAAAGGAGCACACAATTCTGTTGAACTTATAAAAAATTCCTAATTCGATATAAAACCTAAAAGATTGATTGTTTGCTTACTGTCAAAGTAATGACGACGTGGAATCCAAATGAATAGCATATATTGTTACATGCCTCAAGTCAATCATTTTTCAATGCTGACTGGAACGTAACTTTCAATAAATATTGCTGTTATATTTTTTCCTTTAAACAATGGGGAAGGCGTTAAAGCCTTCAATAATATAAATGCTTGGCAAATTCACGGATTTAAAAGTTAATATGCGGCTAGAGGACTGCTTCGTTTTCATTCATTCCTTATCTGATGCTCTCTAACCACAATATAAACTAAAAACTCATTTTGCTAGGGAAATGTTAAACACTTGACAAAAATCAAAACGCAAAAATAATTCCTTCAATGGGTTATTTCTTGAATACTCTATTGCAAACAACACAGCTTGCATACGTCTTATAAGCCGAGTAGTGTTTGGTTTTTACTGACTTAAGGTTTTATTGACTGATCAGGCATACGCCTTTTTATCTATTTACGCAGTGAGAGCTCGCACAAAGCTGAGCAGCTGTGTGTTCTGTGATGTGGGTTAAATGCTCCGCATTTACTTGCAAAAATACACTCTTTTCACATGGCGTTTAAAACAAGAAAACGAAATCGAAGGCGACAATAAAAAGTGTCTGATACACGTTTATGTCAAGCTCTACCTAAGTCCCAACTTTCGTGGCCCTGGAGCCCGTAGGGCCAGTGGAGGAGATAAAACAGGAAATTCGATCACTGTCAAGAACAAAAGATACCAAGGCTGCTCGCACAAATTCATATAGCCCTGGCAAGCCAAAGGCTTGTCAAGTGTTAAAGATCATACAAAAATGTGTCCACATTTGATGTTTTTGCAAAAGACAAACAATGAAAGACGTTTTACGTTTACCGTAAGCACATACTTTCTCATTTGTTTTTTATACAAATTACAAGCGGTTGTTTCAGTTACAAGAGCTAAACATTGCCTGATTAGGAATATTTACCGAACGTAAGTAGATAACGTCTTTGTCTTCTCAAACTGTCCAAGGAACAATGATCGAGTTACTAAGGTACCCTGATGTATTCCTCATTTATTCACAAATTAAGCAGTCAAAAACTACTATTAGTGAACTCAAACGATTGTGGCATTTTCAGGAAGAAATCTAATACATTTTCTTTTTAGAGAAAGTTCAGACCAAATAAAGATACAAGACATTTCTATTATTTCTAGTCATTCAGACAAAAGTGAGATTGTATAAGCTCTATTTTATACTGTCTTATTATTAAGAGAACAAAATAGGTTATTCTACTGCTGAGAAGTGGCAGCGTATTGATTGATTTCATTTGATCATAGAAATTAAAATCTTTCAGACTAGTTTGAAGAGGTTGCTTGTCATAAAAAAGTAGGTGAAACGGTTGTTGTCAGTCTGTACGAGATTCATTTATATGTCTGCTCATTTCTGCCATCCACAATTCTATGCATGACCAGCGAGGTTGTATTCGCAGAACCGTGTTGTTAAAAGGTACATTAACTACTCAAAGCATCCTCAATACATTAACTGCACGACTTTAACATCGCAACTCCCCGAATCCAATGATAAGAAGACTCTAGCAAACATATATTTGCAAAACATGGAATACTAGTTTCCAATTTTAAGTTGAAAATAGTCACCCACACGAAGCACCTTTATAGAGCCTCTATATGAGTTCAGAATGACATCATGTCACAGATGACATTTATGATGTCATCTGTTTCGGTTAGGAATGGCAAAGTGTCAAATGACACTTTGTTAAATCAGACAGATCGGTAATAAGAATTTACCATTCACAGAAATATAGTCGCCGTTGATTTCACTGAAGAGAAGAATCATTATGAAATCTTTCAAAATATCTTTCACTTCATTTCATAGTCTTGTAGAACTTTTTATTTGAGATGTTTGAGTAAAACAAGAGTTTGTTCTAGTTTTACAATACACAATCTTTATCTTAAAGCGCAATATGACTGTGACTGTACTTTCTGTATCCAGAAATGCCAGAACGGACAGCCAGTTAAATCTAAAACATAAGCAAAGGATTGTTTTCACTTACAGATTCTAGATGATAAAGTTGCGGGAGAAAGCAACGGATATAAAAACAAGCATATATTATAACTATCAAATTAATATACTTGACATGCTGAACCAACTGGTATTAAACGTCTCAGGATGTATGCCCACACATATGCACTACACTACGGTCAAGATCTTTTTGGCGTGCAGTAAAAACTTTTAGCTGATGTAATTAATAGAAACGGAACTGACGTCGAAGCAGGTCTTATTGTTAAAACTTGTTCTTGTGTAATAATTAATAAGATAATTGATTATTAAATTCATTATTCTATATTAAACAACTCGGTCTTAGTTATGAGGCTAGTTCAGCCGAGATTGAAAACAATACCACAGACGTATTTCAAAAGAATTGACGTCATAATGGTATCGCCGCAGTGTCTCCTTTG
This sequence comes from Protula sp. h YS-2021, assembly GCA_949752745.1. Classification (NCBI taxonomy): domain Eukaryota; kingdom Metazoa; phylum Annelida; class Polychaeta; order Sabellida; family Serpulidae; genus Protula; species Protula sp. h YS-2021. The sequence continues at coordinate 18,770,078 of OX457025.1, read as the reverse complement.
TGGTTTAGTGTGTTGTCTCATACTGGGTCTTGATGCAGTCTTGATGCAGTCTTCAAAATTTTACAGAATGTTTTTAAATATCTTACTCACAGACATATAATGAACAGTAGGATCAAGGTTCAATGACACCATCAAAGTTACATCTATCAGCTATAATGATAAAGTTCGTTGGTAGACTTATCAGAATAGTTACATCTATCAACTTTAATGATAAAGTCCGTGGGTAAACGGATCAGAAAAATCCTATAGCAGCCTGTACCAATGGTAACACAAGCCTGAAAGAGGAGTGCGAGCAGAGTGCAAGGATAAGAGAGGATTTTGGGATCTGTCCAAACTAGAGTGTGGTTCTATTTTTATTTAATAATTTTTGGTACAAATATATTCTCTTATAGTGAAGACCGGGCAATACATCTGCATGTATACTCACGTATACACACATTAGAAAGCATACACACTTTTTTTGGAACATTTCCGAAAATAATAAAGCTTCTTTTTTGAAATTCCACATGATACTTTGGATGTTTTTTTTACACCTTCATTGCTGTTCACACCTTGCTGTGAGCATTAAAACTTTAGTACGGATCACTAGGGGGTTTAAGCAATATTGTTTCAGTGCATAATATACACACAGAAGATCACGAAATTTCTTGTGATACGAAAAAATTAAGACGAATGCATTAAGATTTCTCATTGAACATTTTTATGTGGAACTTAAAGATGCAATGCCACAGCTTTCTGAGGTGTATCCGAGCGACGGTTCATCGGCTGCAGGAGAGGCACAGAGCAGCGGGGAATATCCGTGATCGACCGCGAGCAGGACAACCCCGTGTAACGACACCTGAGCAGGATTGTCACATCCGTTTAGTGCACTTACGCATCAGGTTCCAGAGTGCTACGTAAACGGTGGCAGTAACACCAGGCAGACGGAACAACCGGGTAAGCCGAATGACAGTGTCCAGGCGTTTGGCAGAACAGATACGGGACTTGGTACTGGACGCACGAAGACGCCGCTCAAGACGAGAGTGGGCGCGTAACCAGTGGCGTTCAGTGGCCAGACCACAAGTGGCGACAAGTGATTTTTTTCGATGAGTCCAGGTTTTAATTGTACAGAAACGGCGGTAGAGCACGTGTTATTCGGCGAAATGGTGAGCGTTACGCCAGATCTTGTGTTGCTCAAGTTGATCGATTTGGGAGTGGATCGGTTATGGTCTGGGGAGCAATTAAACTTGGGTGGAAGCCTCAGCTACTCGCTATCGACGGAAACCTAGCCGCAGGACTCTACACTAACACGGTACTGGCAGGCCAAGTGGTCCCCACATCCAGCAAAACAACAACGCCACCTTTATGCAGGATAACGCGAGACTGCATGTTGCAAGAGACAGTTTACCCTACCTACAACACAATAACGATAATATCTTACCGCGGCCACCTTACTCTCCAGACATGAACCCCATAGAACATGTCTGGAATTACGTAGATAGGAATGTTAGACAACGAAATCCGCCTCCGAGAAATCATGCCGAACTGCGCCAAGCATTGATCCAGGAGTGGCACCGCTACCCTCAATGAAGGATTAACTGTCTCATTTGTTCTATGCCAAGAAGGATTGGTGCTCTGCTTCACGTTGGAAGTGGTCACACACGTTATTGAAGTGCTTGGTTTTTTTTTACTGTGAACGGTGAAAATTGGACCTACCCTTGTTTCAAACTGAACTCCCTCGAAATGTTCCCACTCTTCGAATTTGTCGTTTTGTCAGTTAATGAGCATTTATGTAATCTTGTTTCAGCGAAAATAGAATTCCTCCATGTTAAATAGTTTTAAAGATACAAAAACTTCAAAATTGTGTATACTGTTTAATGTGCATGAGTGTACGTACCGCGAGTACATACCAGGCAAAACACTACTGCTTCCTGTCTACATGTACTGGTTATCATGACATAAATGTGTATGAAGTAATGTAGTTATTTCCCTGCAATCATATATACATAGTGTGCTCTGCACAAAACATTAAGAAATAGCATGCAAAAGAAGATACTTGATCACTTCAAAAATCTCCAAAGTGAAAACAGACATCAAACAATACTCTACTGATCAGAAAGACACAATTTATTACAGAGTGATGTAACACTTAGTCCATATAACACACTATTTGTGTTATTAATTTGATGTTAAATTGCAACATTTGTGGATTACGCAGAAAACTAATACCACTGCCATTACATGTGAAGAATACGAAAAGGTCGACTACTAAGAATCGTTGCTGACACCCCGGTATATTCCATGTACACTAAAAAATGGAAGATTCTCCAGTACACATCCCGGTCATATAATAACAGACTTACAGCTATTGTTAGTGTTTCATAAAATGCTGCACCACTATAAAAGATTTTATGCCAATTGTGTCTTAACTAAAAAGATTTCAGACGCTCAAAAGCGCGCCAGTCAGACAACATATAGTTTTCCTTAAGCGTCTTTTTAGTATGCATAACGATGCTCGTTGGTCGTTTCAGTCGTCTCCGGTTGCGTGTTGATCAAAGGCCTTTTCAATCGGACATCTATAAATTATAAATCATGACAGGAAATTAGTCTTATCGAATTCTTTCACATTGCACTGCTTTACACAGTTTGTTACCATTCTTTCCCTTTTTTAAGGAGTTCGGTTCACGCAAACATTTTAGCTGTGTGAACTTTCCAAACTTATTACTCTTTTGAAGATTTTTCTCCTAACATGTATGCGTTTTGCTTATATTGTGTGTATTAATTCTACGATACCTCAGAAACGCGATCTCCACATTCGTCAATATTAAAAATCTAAAAAATGTAGCTTACCTTTATTAATATTAAGGCAGAGTGAGAGTTAAGTAATGTGTACATTCAGCAAAACTGTAAATCCAGAATTTATACCCTTGGAAGTTAAATTAATGAATGCGAAGCGTCTTATAAGTATTCCAATTACTGATTTCGAGATAGAATAGCGCCATTGATCCTATTTGAAAAATCTAAAATTGATGCATTATCGAATACTTAAACACAGTACTTAGAGTATGCAGTGTCCAGTGCCACCAACAGCTATTATGTCACTATTTTTGGTCACGAAGAGATACTTACTTTCATTTATTTAGAAAATTAATTAATTTAATTGCATTTCTTGCATATTGTTACATACAGTAGTAGCAAATACCTAAAAAGACACAGGACAGAAACATGATATGCATACTTAGAATTTTTCTTAGCAGTGTGGGATTGCAAGAGCAATGGTTGTTCGGAAAATGGATTTCAGACCAAAAGACAGGATCTGGCAATTCTTCAACTCTGAGTTTATGCGTCTGTGTGAACTGATATTGAAGAGGATGTGAACTATTCTGCCTTTTTTGCGTTTTCCATTGCAACAAGCCAAAATAGAAACACAATGGAGTAACATGCTATTATAGAACCAAAGTCAGATTCTGCTCTATTTGGCAGTTTATCACATAACTTTTTGCCAGTGCGTTATAATAAGGAAATATAGAAATGTTCTGTCGTTCTTTGTATTTGCTTCGGGCACTTGTGATACGGATTTGAAATATTAGGTTTTGTTAGCATACTAGTCATACTAGTTATAGTAAGCGATCTTAAGATATCACACCATTATTAGTCAGATATTAGGTACATATGTAAATCAATACCATTTTCGTTCACGTCAAAATATATTCTTTGATATCTAGATGAATTTTATTCCATTTCTTCCATCATGTGTTTTTGCATGCTATGAGCTAAGTTAACGAATCACAATCTAATTTTTCACATAGGTATAACTCGCATTTTAGTAATGGTATTGATAACACTTCACAGTTAAGATTCGTGTCATACCTATATAAGATCACCGCATGCTTGTTTTCAAGAATGATTAAGCGATTTAACTTTTGTCTTGTAATTTTAGGTTTATTAATGCTTGCAAATTTTTGCCAAATTGGCTGAAAAACCCGTACGTTCTTTTAATGACACACTATATTTGATTGTACCTTTGCAAAGCTCTCTTGTTATTTAATAGGGAAGCTTTTAATTGTAAGAGTAGACTACAAAAAGTATTTTGTTTGTCTAGTGAAACTCTCACCCATAATGGAAGATATCAGAGTATCTATTTATAGCTTCCAAAAACCGTTTGTAGTAAAAGATTTCAGATTGCCTAAAATATTTTTAAAACCTGCTGAAAGATTCCGCAATAATTTTATTAACATGGAAAAGACGTCGGTTAAGCTACATAAAAATTGTGTTTTACTTAAATTATCAAACACTTCAAAGTTGGACAGTATTTAATAAAAATTGTATGCGTTTTTACGATGTCATAGTGTCAATAACCACAGTGTGTTTTCCAACAATGAGCCACTGATCCTGTGCGTCTGACATTGTTAACGCCAGCGTTAACTTCCAGGCCCTATTTCAGGGATGGCATAACGATGCTATTACCTAACATCAAATGCCCTCGCGGGCGCTTCGACAATTTGCATTATTTGCCTCAGTGCACTGTGAAAGAAAGTACAATTGTGTGATGACACAGGGAAATGCTATCAAGACATACATCAAAGTTCACCTCGTGGAAATTAAATCATCCAGACTGTAACAACTACCAATTAAAGGAATTCAGCCTAAATGAGCGCTCTGTCTAGACAGAAAAACATAAAACAAATTTGACAGTCCATATTTGATTGGTCAAACTAATGACGTCATAAATTCGCTCGATGACTTTAAGATTGAAACGAAGTTAGTACTGCAGCTCCCGCCCTTTAGTTTTACTCTATAATTTAATGTTTTATCATATAAGCACAAGATCCAAATGTAAAAGCGCAATAAAAGCAAACCTGTATAACCGCATTGTTCAATCACCTAGCAAAAACTGCTTATACCTTTATTTTGCATAATGTTTATCTTGACTGATCTATTCGCCTTTCCGCAAATCCATTTAACTACCTAAAGGATACAATAACACACATTGAACAACATTAACTTCTGCAACAGAACATCTAAGTTTAATTGTTGCTAATGTAATAGTGGGGTAGCTGAAGCTGTACGTTCGCAAGTTTTTTAATCTTTCAAATTTCCCCTGTTGCGAGTGTACTTGCTCTGTACAATCATGTGAAAATAGATTTATTGCAAGCATTACGAAATACTGCTATGTTAAAAGAAACACTACTGCACTTGTTGTTCTTTGTTTTTGAATGGTTTCATTCTCTCAACAAACGTATTTGAAATTCCATCCATTATAGTGATGTATAAAATCAACAGACTAATAAGCAAAGTACCAGAAACCGTAGAAGGATTCATTTCCAAGAAATGCTGAAACAAAGGGTATAATGTTGTCATAAGTACTAATAACCTAATGCCTTATCATATAAAGAAGAAAATGGCAATAGATATAATAAGCTTTGGTTGCTCCTGACGTTTCATTTTATCAGGCTATAGCTCACAGCAGATGCAACATTTAAAAGAAACTACTTCACTAACAGTCGTTTAAAATCTAAGCTCAATGCAGGGAAAGGCTCCTTACTAGGTCAATAATTAACCTTCATAAGATATAAAACATCTGTCAGCTTCACCGTTTAATGACATGCTATAGCAAGTAATGTGTCTTTGTTTACAAGCGTATGCCTGTGGTAATTCATTTAACTGGTTGAATTGAAAGACCATCGGTTACCCCTAAAAATCATAATCAATTATTTCATTGGTAGCAGAAATAGTTTTGCAAGAAATCCGTCATTGTACAGTACTTGGTACGTAATCTCTTGATTTATTATAACAGAAAGGATGTCATACTGATATAATTAACATCCTCTTTATCAACCAAATGCCGACCAGGCTGTCTGCAAGTCAAAATGGATCATGTTGACTAATTGATAAGTGCAAAAGGGTCGTCTCGACCTATCAGATACCGAGCACTGTGGAATATATGAGGTCAGTCACTGTGAATGGTTTTATGAACTGACAGTGTTTTCAGTAAAGCAGCAAAAAGTTAGTGACATTAGAACTTGTTTAATTGAATATACGCCAGGCGTATGCTATCTCTATCAAATTATCTCTATTACATTATCCCATTCTGTTTGAAAGAAGGCGCTTTTACATCATTGTTGAATATGGTTAAAACCAAATATTAAAACCCCATTAAACTGACATTGTCACGTGACGTCATCAATTTAATTGCGCATCGACGTAACTTATAACGGATTTCCACAATTTTTCAGGGTAAAGAATCACTTGTATGGATTTTCCAAAGGTCAAGCAGACGCTTGATTTATTCACAGTAGACAAACGGGTGGCGGAGTTCATTTTAATATCTGTAAGTATTTATATTTAAAAATTAATATCTTAATTTGTAAAGCAAGGGAAAATGCTATGGAGATTTTTCTCCAGATCGAATAAATATTAAAATTTTCTTTCAATTAAGTTAGGAATGTCAATATATCGTGCAAAAATATATTGCTTGTTACCACTTTTACCACTTAAAAAATGTCACGTCACTGCAAATTTTACTTCTTGAGTACAGCATTAGCACAGGGTAGGGAAATATAAAATACAAAAACAATATCCATGTTTAGTAAATTTCGGCATTTTTGACATCATACGACATATGATATAATTATTATTATCTCACAGTGCGCCCTTGTAGGTTAATAACAGTTATAGTCTATGAATTCAGCGTTCATTGCAAATTAGACAACTAACTGGTATCTAGCAAACACCTTCACTTGAATCAACTCCTCCTTTATTATCCCCCGACGTCCTGCCGGAGGCGGGGGATATAGAAACGCACTGTGTCCATCCGTCCATCCGTCCGTCCGTCAGTTGCCAGGTTTGTTTCCAGACCATATCTCAGAAACTAGTGAGCGGATCCGATTCACATTTGACATGCGTAACAACCAAGTTATCCAGATGTGCGTTTTAGGGTTTGAATCGGATCGAAGCCCATCTGGATCTGTATTTGGACTTATAATCCCAAAATCCTGATCTCAACGTGTACTTTGGTTTCACGACGATATCTCCGAACCTTACTAATTACACCCACGGCGGGGGATATGGCAATTACTGATTGCTCTTGCTATAGATGTCATCGTCTAAAACCCCATATTATTGCGATTTCTTTTCCAAACCATACCTTATTAAACATGTAGGATTAGAAAAGCTGTTCGATTCTCATTCAGGGTGATATACTTTTCGTTGTTTCATTGTAGAGTTGCATTCTGACAAATTAGATTAATGAAATTCATCACGTTTACGCCATTCATGCGACTTCAATTTTGAGATCAACACTTTTGCTTACAGTATAGTTTTTGCAGTAGATAAGCCTAATCTAAGTTATAGTATGATATGGTAAGATTACTAGTGCTGGGACGAGTGCTCGAATTGCTCGAGTACTCGCTCGATTTGCATGTATTCGATTATGAAAAAATATTCGATTAGATTCGATAATATTTAAGCACGTGAATGTGTTGTCTCTGCTTATTTAGGCTTTTCTAAACTGAACAAAACTTCAATACAAATACAAAATCATAAGAAACAGGATCTAGAATGTACACTTGAACTAGAAATTGTCCCATGCATACCTGAAATCTGTTTTTACATACATTTGAAAAATAGATATTGACTTGTGACTGGTATTATAAACTCAGTGCATATCTTAAAGCCGAACAACTTAATAATATTGCTCAATATGCTGTAGTTATTTACAATAACTAACTTTTGAAATAAATGTGCCTTTAGAGCATGAAAGAAATTCTAATAAGAAAAAATAACCATACACAGCAGCAGCACTAACATTTTAAGAAAACTGACTCAATGACTATGTTGCATGCATTAAAAACGCATGCAACGATTCGAAGAAAAAATTAATACAATATTTAGTTTTTCTTAGACGACTTAAAATACTATTCAACATAAAATGAAAAAGATACTTTAATTTTCAAACACCTGATATATGCTTAACCAATACGAAATCCTGTGCACTTAACCAAATATATCAGAATGTGAGAATTTTCAGCTTTCACTTAAATTTTGGCAAATGAAAAAAATCACAACACCAAAATATGTATTTCCATCAAAATTTCTTATTTTTACCTTATAAAATTTATACCAAAATAATCTATACCTTAAACGCTTTCTTTTGCTATGAAAATTGCTACCAAAAGCAACTTACTTTCTGTTAAACTTTGAATAAAATCCGAATTGCGCAGTTTCGTGTCTGGTCAGAAATCCAAAATGGCGGAAGACCTTAGCCGCTCAGGATCGAACAGTGGCAGTTCAATGAAGTGTGCCGTTTTCCCGTCGGTTTTATTGCATAAGTGTTACTAATTTTGACATATAAAATCCAGCATGGGCAAGCAATTTTTATTACATATTCAATGCTCGGCTATATTGGGGCTACTATCATTTGTGCCAATATAGTTATAGGATATTCCAATTGATATCTGAATTGATTTACTGTGGCGTGTCGGACAAAGTACTCGAATGTTATTCGAATGTACTCGAAAAAGTTGAGCGAGTACTCGAATACCAATTCGAGTTCCCAGCACTAAAGGGTCGCCACAGTGTATTTTAAATCTGAGGCTCATAAATGCATGAAAACGCTTGAATGGCACCAGCCCTACAACTAGAACTACCCAGAAAATAGGACTTCTGATCCCCGGATCCTATGTTTCTATAAGAAAGGAACACAGAAAATTAAACTATAGAGCGAGACTGGAATCACACAGCTTTATCCATGCCCCCACGCTTCATACCGGACAGAAATAAAAAACAAAACAAGATAGGACCATCGTGTAAATCGAAATACTTTTTCTTGGCCCAAAAATTGGTCTGTTTCCCGGCGCATGTTTGCACAGTAAACTTTTGTTATTGTAAAACAGAAAGTATTGATAAATTTACAAGAAGAGTTGTTCAATAGCTGTTGCTCAATAGCAAGTCTCAAAATGTGGCAGCGTTAAGAACTGCACAATGTGATTTATGCTCAAGACTAAAACTATATTTGGGTGCTGCAATTGGTTGCTGGTGCAACAATTCATTTAGAATTTATGATATATGTCGATAACATTAATAATAAGAGATAGAAATAAGCAATGTTTTTGATATGACATCGATCGATCCCCAACTAAGTACAAAAGTGGGGTTTGGATTTCTGATTGGTGTACTGACTCGTATTTGTATACTGACTCGTATTTGTGTACTGACTCGTATTTGTATACTGACTCGTATTTGTATACTGACTTGTATTTGTGTACTGACTCGTATTTGTGTTTGACTCGTATTTGTATATTGACTCGTATTTGTGTACTGACTCGTATTTGTATACTGACTCGTATTTGTATACTGACTCGTATTTGTGTACTGACTCGTATTTGTATACTGACTCGTATTTGTGTATTGACTCGTATTTGTGTACTGACTCGTATTTGTGTACTGACTCGAATTTGTGTATTGACTGGTATTTGTGTACTGACTCATGTTTGTGTACTGCTCGTATTTGTGTACTGACTCGTATTTGTATACTGACTCGTATTTGTGTACTGACTCGTATTTGTGTATTGACTGGAATTTTTGTACTGACTCGTATTTGTGTTTTGACTCGTATTTGTGTTTGACTGGTATTTGTATATTGACTCGTATTTGTATACTGACTCGTATTTGTGTACTGACTCGTATTTGTATACTGACTCGTATTTGTGTATTGACTCGTATTTGTGAACTGACTCGTATTTGTGTATTGACTGGAAATTTTGTACTGACTCGTATTTGTGTTTTGACTCGTATTTGTGTTTGACTCGTATTTGTATATTGACTCGTATTTGTATACTGACTCGTATTTGTGTACTGACTCGTATTTGTATACTGACTCGTATTTGTGTACTGACTCGTATTTGTGTACTGACTCGTATTTGTGTATTGACTGGTATTTGTGTACTGACTCGTATTTGTGTACTGATTCGTATTTGTATACTGACTCGTATTTGTATACTGACTCGTATTTGTGTACTGCTCGTATTTGTGTTTGACTCGTATTTGTGTACTGACTCGTATTTGTGTACTGACTCGTATTTGTATACTGACTCGTATTTGTATACTGACTCGTATTTGTGTACTGCTCGTATTTGTGTTTGACTCGTATTTGTATATTGACTCGTATTTGTGTACTGACTCGTATTTGTATACTGACTCATGTTTGTGTACTGCTCGTATTTGTGTACTGACTCGTAATTGTATACTGACTCGTATTTGTGTATTGACTCGTATTTGTGTATTGACTCGTATTTGTGTACTGACTCGTATTTGTGTATTGACTGGTATTTGTGTACTGACTCGTATTTGTGTTTTGACTCGTATTTGTGTTTGACTCGTATTTGTGTACTGACTCGTATTTGTGTACTGACTCGTACTTGTGTACTGACTCATGTTTGTGTACTGCTCGTATTTGTGTACTGACTCGTATTTGTATACTGACTCGTATTTGTGTATTTGTATTAATTTAAGACGTATGCTTGCTGGTTTCAATCGAAATGAAGCTCAAGTCGTTGTAGAGGATAAGAGCTACTTTGTGTATGAGAGCAGTGAATATTAAGCACAAAACCCCGAAAATGAGATAATATGTGGCACTGAGCACAAGCCATATATTTTTTGTGTGGTTTTATCCCTACAATAATATCACCACTGGAACTGCATGAGTTTAAAAAGCTCAGCTGAGTATCTTACTTTACTTAATCTTATGAACTAGCCTCATGTTTCAGAAACAAGCAAACTTTTTTTCAAAATATTAAATCACACCGCATTGATTTTTTAAACCGATTTAGTTAATCAAGTGCGTTATGAGGAGTATTCAGACCTGTTTAGCTTCACCTTGTTCTCAAAGCAGCCACCCTTAAGGGGTATTTTGTTTGCAACCACAGACAGTAAAAACTGAGTCAGACAATCGCGTAGACGTGACACGTTTAGCAACTACGAGTTAATGCAATGGGGTAAATGAACTGCTTGATCGAGTTGATATTCATTGTTTTATTTACCAAAAAGAAGTGCCAGTTAAAAAAATTGCCACTAAAGGCTCTATAAGCTCTTATGTTCATTGCAGCAGTTTCACTCAATTGTGAGATCATTGAAAGTTTTGGTAAAACCATGCTCTGCCAAGTCTTATGATTAAACTATATTCAGTACTGTGCGGACACCACTGTTTAGATATTGTTCAGAATTATTCATTGCAATAACATTTCTGCACTGGAAAATGTTTCGTTATTCTATTTAAATTTTGAGAAAACTTACTATCTTACTGAAGTACACGTTATATCTTTACTTGACCACTTAAAATTTGGTTGCTGATTTTCCCGTTGTCTTAAACATACTCTCTCGATTGCGAATCCACGCAACTCCGGATTTTCTGACTCTAGAATACTCTTTTCCCCCTTGCCTCCGTGACGTAAAATGATCGGGTGAACAAAAGAAAAGCAATTAATTTTAGAAGAAAAAAGACAAGATGTTACGGCGCTCGTGTTCATCTTCTTCTACAGGTTTCCTCACTTCACTACTCAGTTAGTAAGACATTGATGAACATTTCAAACACACTAGGGGCTCATGGACAACAGTTACATCTCTTTTAAAACTCTATCAAACCCGCCACCACTTTTCTTCAAGGCTCAGTCGCACTGAGGTTGGCGACCAGGCCGCGAGCTATGTCCGACTAGCCATGGGTGTAAATCACAGGTAGCCGTAGAAAAATCGGCGTCCAGTTTTCAAAGTGCTTCTTCTCCCACAATTTTGATCATATTCTTTTAAATTTTGTGCGAACATTTTCCAGACAGGCATCTCTTCAAAACATTCTCATTTTTTGGTGACCTACCAAAAATTGGCCAAATTAGGGGCATTCTTTAGTTTTCTGGTGCTTCTTGTCCTACAATTTTAGTTGAATTCCTCTCCAATTAGTACGACCGTTTTCTAGGAAGGTCTTTCTTGAAAACTCCTTTTTGGCGATCCGTCAAAAATTGGCTAAATGGGGGAGAGGGAGCATTTAAAATTTTCTGGTTGCCAATTTTCAAAATACTTCATCTCCCACAATTTAGGGGGGATCAGTCAAAACGTCCCCGAAGCAAAATATGTTGCACTGGAATCCAGGACAAAACCTCTCTGACCATAAGGTCTCTTGCCATGAGGTCCCCTTATGAAAACCTCCCCAAAGCAAAAAAAAAAAAAAAAAGTATGATAGCCTAAATTAACACTTTATTAAGCTCTACAATATTTTTACATGCTTTAAAGGTGCTTTGAAGGCAAAATTCAACCATTGTCGTAAGAACCTGCAACCTTGCACAGTAATTATATATATGTATGTTGCAGATGTGCAATTTGTGAAAAAGTGATTGGGGGAAATTAGGATAACTCTTCCATTATAGAAGGTGTCTACTATTGGGAAGTATTCAGTAATGGAGATTTAACTTATATAATTTAACTGACACGGGGGACCCTGTCTCACTGAGATTCTAGTTCGCGGTATTTTAAATTTTTGTCGCAGGCAGGTCTCCAAAAGTTTTTTCTTCCACATTTTTATCACATTACCTTCTAATTTTACATAAATATTCACGAGGCTTTCTTCTCTTGAAAAGCTAGTTTTTTTAGCGATCCAAAAGTAAATTGGCTAAATGGGGGCCATTTTAACATTTTTGGGTTACCAATTTTCAAAATGCTTCTAGACCCACGATCTGGATCGCATTCCTTTCCAATTTTCCACGGCTATTACTGGGTAGAGCTCTCTTGAAATATTTTGGCGATCCACCATAAATCGGCTAAATAGGGGGTATTTTTTAATTTTCTGATTGTCTTCAAATTTTGCAAAAATGTTCACTAGGCGGTCCTCTTTTGGAAAGTTATTTTTTGGCGATCCGTGAAAAATTAGCTAAATGAGGGGGGGAGGATATTTAAAAAAAAATTAGCGGCGAATTTTCAAAATCCGCTAAAACTTGGCTAAATGGGGCATTTAAAAATTTTTCGTAACCAGTTTTCCAAAGGTTTTTCTTCCAAAATCGTAATTAGAATGCCTTACAAGTTTGCATAAATGTTCGCTAGCCTGCCATCTCTTTAAAAGTTACTCTTCTTGCGCTCCACCAAAAATTGGCCAAATGGAGGGGGGGGGGGCATTTTTCATTAGCCAAACTTCAAAGCGATTTTCCTGCACGATTTTGATCGGATTGTCTTCAAATTTTTCATAAATGCTCATTAGGCGGTTCTCTTTAGAAAAGTTTTTTTTCTGGCGATCCGCAAGAAATCGGCTAAATTGAGGGGGAGCATTTACAAATATTTAGTTGTTAATTTTCAAAATGCTTCTTCTCCCACAATTTTAAACGGTTTACTTTATAAATTTGTACTAATTTTCTACAACTGGGTTTACCGATATGACAACCACTTTTTGGCGACCATACAACCCAATTGATAAGTGATTTACTAGATTACGGCTGGTCACAACGTCCCTGGGCATTCTTCTTGTCTTTTCTTCCCATTCCAGGGGCAGGGCGGTATTTACTGATGCGTACGAAAAGGGTAGGTGATCACAAAAGTTGGTAAAGAGAAATGTTTTACACCCACATAAGCCCTGCTGACATTAGTAATATCCTGTAGAAAAGAACAATCATTTCAGTCTTTAGAAATAAGTGTCCTTTGAAATTCTGGTAGTTATTGTGTTAACTTCCGGTTAATCGCCGTTAGTCTGCACAAAATACTTTTGTTTTCCTGCAATACACATGTAAACAAAAGCCCTTGTGAACGCTTTTATAATTGTTTCCTGTCACAATGCCACCAGTCTGAAATGCCATTCAGATCTGCCGGTAGCCTGAAATGCAACGTGGTCACTGACATGCAATCTGACGTTCGCCAGTCAACGATACAATAAACTCTAAGCTGTCTGCAAGAACTCCTTTCCTTCCTTTCTAAAGTTTTCGCATTACAATAGAATGACGTGCAGCCGTTCATCTTGTAGATCACCATGCAGATTTTCCCGGAAGTGACTCTTCCAGTCTTGCACTCGATACATGCGAGTACTCACTGGATCGGAATCCTTGTTGCTCTATCCGTGCAGACCTTTCTCAGTTACACTTTGCTCGAGCACAAAACCTGGATCAGCTCTTTTTAAAAACTAGAAAGTCAGAGACAGTTTTATCGCACAGTTTTTGCTGGTTTGAAAAGCAATATATTGCCCTCTGTTACATTCTCAAGCGGATTTTGTGGTAAGAATAATGTTTAATAGGTTTCGTGGTCTGTGTAAATGATGTGCTCTGGGACTGGGAAATACGTTAGACAACAGGGACCTTTAGCAAGAAGTTAAACCTCCTCATTTTACTTCCAATATCACTTCTTCGTGCCGAGTGCAAAACCCAAAACTTCTTTTTTATTCAAAAGATTCAAGCATAACTTCTCTTGGTAAAAAAAGGATTTTCCAAACTGACCAATCCGCGTTTGGGCTCCTTTTAAATGTCATGGACACGCATGGCAACCAATCGTGTTTCCTGATCTCTTGCAGCCATGTAAATATATTTTTCACACTTCAGCTAGAAAGTGTGTTAAGGGTGTATTAAGAGTAGGGATTTTTCAGAGAATAAAACCCCTTTCATTTTATTTCTCATTCCCCGTGTGTGAAAAAAAATGTTTGGAACTTGAGCCTAAGACACGATTCAGAAGTAGACTTGGCTTTCTAAATACTGTGTCGCTAAAATTCGTCAATCAATTATGTTCCTGTCACTGTACAGGTGCTAAAAATATTTCTTGCAGTTATAATAATAAAATGCTTCAGGAATTAGACTAGACATATTTCCTTTCGACTGATCAAAACACAACCGTTATATTTTTGATAACTGACTTTAATTATTGCTTGGTCAAATAATAATATAACAAGAGCAATCAGTAATTGCCATATCCCCCGCTGTTGGTGTAATTAGTAAGACGGGTGCTGTACCTCGCACTTAAACTAAGTAGATAAAACATCAGTTCATAAATAAATGAACAACGTAGGATGTGCAAAAGAGGAGAAATTCGAAAATTACCTGAACCAAGTGTCGTTGTAGAAAATGCAGTTTCCGGTGTTTTGCTATGCGAACGAAGTGAGAACAGAATCCGGCAAATATTTTAGAGTTATCGTCTAGAAAACAAATACACATTGAGATCCGGATTTTGGCATTCTAAGTCCAATTACAGATCCAAATGAGCTTCGATCCGATCAAAACCTCCAAAAGCCACATCTAGATTTCTTGGTTGTTGCGCGTGTCAAATATGAACCTGATCCCGTCACTAGTTTCGGAGATATCGTCTGGAAACCAAAGTACACGTTGAGATCCCCATTTTGGGATTCTAAGTCCAAATACAGATCCAGATGGGCTTCGATCCGATCAAAACCCCCAAAAGGCACGTTTAGATGTCTTGGTTGTTAAGCATTTCAAATATGAACCGGATCCGCTCCCTAGTTTCAGAGATATCGTCTAGCAACCAAAGTACACGTTGAGATCCCCATTTTGGGATTCTAAGTCCAAATACAGATCCAGATGGGCTTCGATCCGATCAAAACCCCCAAAAGGCACATCTAGATCTCTTGGTTGTAAGGTATGCCAAATATAAACTAGATCCGCCCACTAGTTTCGGAGATATCGTCTGGAAACAAAACTGGCGACTGACGGACGGACAGACGGACAGTCGGACGGACACAGTGCGTTTCTATATCCTCTACCTCCGGCAGCACGGACATTCTTCTGAAACCCCATACAGTTGAAATATATATATATATATTGCAGATGTGCCTTTTCGTATTATTGTTGAAATTAGTCTAATAACTCATTAAGGTCTTACTCCATTGCTCAGTAAATTCTATCTCAAATTTGTTGAAGCAAAGCGAGCACATTAACAATCAGAATAAATAAATAAACCTAACATATTTACGTATTTATTGTGGTTCTCTTCTGCGTAACACGAGCATTCACTCTTGACCCTCATCCTCACCCTTTCTCCCCTACCAACCAACCAACCAACCGTACGAGATGGGCATGTTGTATTGGCGGATGTGTTGTCTGTTCTTATATACTGCCACCGCCGATGAGTCGCCATTAAAGGGATTTGTGTAATCCATCAACGTGTTAATACCGAAGGCTGAAATGACTTCGTTGCCCTAGTGAACTTCTGTATTGACATTACCTAAATCAACGTCACAACTTTCCAAGCAATTTGTTACTCATCAAGCAATGTTTTGACAAGGCAAGAAATTGCAGAAGTTCTAGGTTAAGTATGTGCTCTTTTTTTGTTTTGTTTTTTTTTGTTGTTGTTTTTTTTTGGGGGGGAGGGGGGGGGGGGGGCTCACAGAACACTCTTTGTTGAGAAACCACTGCAGCTGTTCCTTTTTCCTTTCATTTTGTAAAGCCTGGTAATAGGGAATATGCCTTAGTAATGCCCATGTCACATCTGCCTACACGGGCAATTTTTAGATGCACTGATTAATTTGAAATTTTATTTAAAAAACCGTTACACGCTAAAAACCAGGTGATTTGACTTTAGATAGTTGCATCAATATCACGTATAACACGGTTTTAAAATGTAAGAAATACAGAATTAGAAGTTAATTAAAGTAAATGGTGGCACATCAAGAAAATCGCAATTTCTGTAAAAGAAACATGCAATACAACAAGCCATAATCACACTTTGGCCTTTCCGAATGAAACGCGCAAAAAAAGTATGTTTCGACTGCAAACTCACCGGGTAAGAAAAAAAATGAAAGAAGTGATAGCGAGATTTCAAGCAAATGTCAGATTTGTTTGCGCCAAAGAGTAATTGCTTATTTTTGCGACATTTCTTCTATCATTTCTTTCATTTTTTATCCGGTTCATTTGGAGTCGGAATGCAAACTTGGGCATTTCAATTGGAACACCAAAAGTGTAATTATGACTAAACAGTTGACCTCTGACCAGGAGATCTATCTGTAACATATGAACACAGAGCGGATATATGTTTTAAAAAGTATTTCATCTCTTTTATGAGTTTTTTTTTCGCGGAATCCGCCCCGGTGAGCACTCACCTGTTAACTGGTTACCATGCTTGTCCATGCACTTCTTAAAACGTTCCCTGAAAGCGCATTGCTGATTTTGAAACAACACCCCCCTTTTGGAACCAGAATAATTCTGAAATAACCCCCAAGTGGGTCTGCGAAATAAAGAGATATTATACACAAGATAAGAAAACGCCTGCGTGGTTGGCTGCTGGGTAACAACGGTCGTATATAATTTTTAATTATCAGTTGTATTGTGGGATACATGGCATACCTCAATGCCTGGTTTTTTTTGCCAAGAATCATAATATTTCGCCCTTCCCAGTGATCAGTCATCACATGTCAATTTGAGATTGCAAAACACTACGTTTATTTTTTTATTAACAAAAATCAGTTTCCACAGATGCCACGCTTGTCAAACTTCTAAGGAAAGGTTTCGTATGATTCTATAGAAAACAACCACCACACACAAAATGTCTGATAACAGCACGGGCAACCCAGATGTGAATGTGGGTTTTTGACTAAAGCGCAATTATCGTTCAGTAGTGTTTCGGTTGGCGGGGGGGGGGGGGGGGGTGGAGGGAGAGGGGAGAGTGGGTGGGGCTCGCGCAAATCTTGAGTGTCCATGACTTTTCAATGCGACCCCTAAACGCTGAGTGCTAAGTTCTCAATAATACCCCTAAACTCGGGGTGCAGTTACGAAAGAACCCCCTTTTAGTTTGAAAGGCAGTGTACCAAATGTAAATACCACTTTTCAGCGAAACTGACACTCCACGAGGACCACGTCTGGCCCTAAAATTATCCCTTTTCTGCGAGTTGTTTTTCCTATATGTGAAACCAAATACGTCGGGAATAATGTTTATTTAGAATCTGTTTAGCGTGACATTTCTGACAGTTTTCAAAACGCCTTACCGAGCCCTTTCAATGTTCCGATAGCATTTTCTGAAGGTTGCATGTGTTAAATTGAAAAACATTTTTCCCAAACGTTTTTCAAACGTTCTGTATAAAAACGTTTTCTTCTCGCTAACTCAAAAGCATTTTATGGCGTTTTGATAAAAACTTTTTCTGTGGGTTACTGGCAAAGGTTTTACGGTTCGTTTATAAACGTTTTTATTCAATTTCAATTTTACCTTTCGACTGATTTTAGGTTGCTGACTTGCTACCAAATGCATGCTTACAACGAGTTCCCGGGAAACGCTATGACACGGGCTTTGTCTATAATGTGAAATAAGACGTTGAATAAATAAATTCTTCTGCAACAGAAACGTATTGGATATCTTTATTATTGCCCACATTGCACACTCGTGCAATACATTATAACATAAATACACGTATATTTAAAAAAAAACGGATTTCATACCTATGAGAGTAGTAATTTAAAACAAATGCTTACTTTGAAAAGAAAAATATATCTAACAATAGGTGGAACGAAGTAAATGAAAACATGCTCCTTCACTGGCTATCTTGACAACTGCAGTGTTCAGTGTTTTGTGCAAATCACAGATAGTTTCATTTTCGTTCAATAGTGAACGTTTTTATTTGGTTAGTGCTTGAACCTTTTCAAATTTTTTTATTTGGTTTTGAACAAGACGTTAATTTTGACTCAGACTGTAACTTTTCTTCAACCAGAAATTGTTATAATTTTTGTTTAAAACAGAACGTTTTTTTTTTTACAAACCTTTCCTGGTCAATGAAACGTTTTTCTTTGGTTGCGATACGTAATTTGTATGGAACCAAAAAATCGTTGTATTTCCGTTTAAAAATAAACGTTATTATCTGGTTATCATACGAAACCTTTTAGCAACCATAAAAGGTTAGAAAATGGTTGGACAAACGTTCTTTACCTTTTCACAACCTTAAAAAAAGTTTCCATGTTTAGTAGGGGTAGAAGAAATCCTCTATAGAATGTTTGGCACAAAAATGTCTTTGGGTGGAGCATTTTAATTGCGTAATATGCGCTACTGTAGCAGCAGTGATCTAGTAGCTGAAGCAGCAGTAGCAACGGTAGCAGCATCAGTAGGAATTATAGCGTTAATAGCGACAGCAAAGTGCCAGTATTTACAGTACTGTGTGAGCAGCTATAGCGTCCTAGGTGATAGTCGCAGTAACATGCATAGAAATGGCAGTAGTGGTAGTAGTACCAGTAGTAGTAGTAGCAGTAGTGGTTGTTGCAGTGGGCAGGCACTCCGGTGCGCATTTGATGCACGAACGACGCACTTACAGACAGACGAACGGACAACAAAACACAGATATAACTATGGAGTTGATGGAAGTACTTTGATTCGTTTGTTGATTGCAAAATTGTGCTCAGAACGTAATCAATGTGTAAAGATGAAAGAATGAAGAAAACGCCAACATAAACACATGATAAATGATTTTAAACATAACAAGACATGGCATGAGATATGGGGCGGATTGTCTGCCATAAAAACAGCAGAAAATCAGCGAAAATTTTGACAACCAATTGCCTTTAACACACACGGAAATCACACAAATTCTATAGCACTAATACGAATCACAATATTTCATTTAAGGCTGTAAATCGCCTCTAAAGCACACGCGGCGGCTTAAGGTATCATTCCATTAATCGCTCGGCGACTGAAACAAATATTTACGCAAGAAATCGCCAATAAATTCTTTAAAATGTGTTCTTTTGATCTTTTGCAGTTTACTCAAAACACGGCCCTTCAGTATCGGGATCTACAACGTAAATAAAGTGCAAAGAAACACACAAAGAAGGGTAAAAATTGTTCACAATCTTGTACCACACCAGAAGTGACAATCAAAAATAAACCTCTCTGAAATTCTAGCCTCAGAAAAGTAGGGTGAAAACGGGGGTTCTACTGCACTTTGTGACGTCATACTGTCTGGAAGTGACGTCATCATGTCTGGAAGTGACGTCATAGCGTCTGGACCGGAAGTGGTGTCTGGAGCGGAAGTGTTGTCTGGAGCGGAAGTGTTGTCTGGAGCGGAAGTGACGATAAGCGTTAGGATAGGCGCGGTCATGCATGAGGTTATAATGACGTCATGATGACGTCATACTGTCTGGAGCGAAAGTCTGGAGCGAAAGTTGTTTGGCTACGCCTTGTTTACGCCATAGTTACCTTAGTTACGCCTTAGTTGCGCCTTCGGTACAGTGGTTACACCTTAGTTACGCCTTAGTTACCTTAGTTACGCCTTGATTACGCCTTAGTTACCTTAGTTACGCCTTAGTGACGCCTTGGTTACAGTGGTTATACCTTAGTTACGCCTTAGTTACCTTAGTTACGCCTTGGTTACGCCTTAGTTACCTTAGTTACGCATTAGTTACGCCTTGGTTACAGTGGTTACACCTTAGTTACGCCTTAGTTACCTTAGTTACGCCTTGGTTACGCCTTAGTTACCTTAGTTACGCCTTAGTTACGCCTTGGTTACAGTAGTTACACCTTAGTTACGCCTTAGTTACCTTAGTTACTCCTTAGTTACGCCTTAGTTACCTTAGTTACGCCTTGGTTACGCCTTAGTTACCTAAGTTACGCCTTAGTTACGCCTTGATTTCCTTAGTTACACCTTAGTTACGCCTTAGTTACCTTAGTTACGCCTTAGTTACCTTAGTTACGCCTTAGTTACCTTAGTTACTCCTTAGTTACGCCTTAGTTACGCCTTAGTTACCTTAGTTACGCCTTAGTTACCTTAGTTACGCCTTAGTTACGCCTTAGTTACGCCTTAATTACCTTAGTTACGCCTTAGTTACCTTAGTTACACCTAAGTTACGCCTTAGTTGCGCCTTAGTTACATCTTGTTTGCGCCTTAGTTACCTTAGCTACGCAAAAACGAGATAACTTTTGCTGTAGTTGATCGATTTGCATGAAAATTTTACCGTTTGATTCAGTTTTATATCTAGTTTTAACATTAAGTGATCACAGGCTATTTACGCCGGTGGTTGTATGCATCATGGATTCACCTTAAAAGTTTTTAAACTTAAAAGTAAGATAACTTTCGTTATGGTTGACCGATTTGAATGAAAATTTTACCATTGGATTCAGTTTGATATCTTAGTTTACAGCAGTTTGCATAGGTAGTTGTTGGAATGGCGCGCGCCCACCATTCAAACATGTGTTTGAATTATTTTTACGTCAAACTATTGTTCAACAAGTTGTTTAGCAATTGTACAACAATTGTTCAACAAGCTGTTGTTGAACATGTTCAACATGTTGTTGAACATGTTCAACATGTTCAACATGTTCAACATGTTCAACAACATGTTCAACAAGTTGAACATGTTCAACATGTTCAACATGTTCAACAACATGTTCAACATGTTCAACATGTTCAACAACATGTTCAACAACATGTTCAACAAGTTGAACATGTTCAACTTGTTCAACATGTTGTTGCACAAGTTGAACATGTTGAACATGTTCAACATGTTGAACATGTTCAACTTGTTCAACAACATGCTGTTTAACAAATTGTTCAACAAGTTGTAGTTCAAACAAAGAAAAAACAAGACATATGTTGAATAGGTTTATTAATACATTTAAATACACTTAAATACACTTAAATACACTTAAATATATACAGCTTAAATCTATAACAATATTATAACATTTATTGATTTACAAAGTCTTTATTATAATGTTTAGTCAAATAAGTCTATTTTTCTTCATCTGCTTCACTCTGTTCACTGGCATCCATATCACTTTCTTCGTCACTGCTTTCATCTTCCTCCTCCTCATCTAGAAGCTCTTCAAAGAATGCATCGTTTCTTCTTATAGCCGCCTTTAGTGCCTTTGAATACTCGTAATGTTTTTCATCAACAAAGTAATTGAAGTCTTCTAAAATGGTTTCATAATGTTCGTTTTGTTGTAGACGTTGGGCATATTTGAATAGTCTCATAAACAGTTGTTTAAGTCGACGCTTATAAATGGGTCGAAAGTCATCACTTGCTATTTCACGCGCATCTTCAAGCCCTTGTTCTTCATATTGTTGAACCTTTTCTTGAAATTTCTTATCATATTCATCGTAGACTTCTTGAACCATATCATACCAAACAGAGTCTGTTTCTGACTCACTTTCAGAGTCTGTTTCTGACTCACTTTCAGAGCTGCCGTCATCATCCCCCTCAACACAATGTTCCATATGTTTGAACAAAGCTTCTTGACTGTTGTATAACGCACCACATTCTGTACAAGCATGTGCATTCTTTTCAGTCATGTTGACGCTTTGACTTTCCATAGAAGACTCATCTAAAGTTTCAGTGATAGGTGGTTTTACAGGGTTTTCCACATCTATCTCCAATTCTTCTTCTTCTGAAATGTGAGCATTCTTTAAGTGCCTTTTAAGACTTTGTGGCCAATTGTAAGATTTCAAACAAATGTTGCATTTATACATCCTTTCGGTTCAACATGCACTTTTCAAATGATGAAAAAGCCTTTAAACATAGTCTTATATACAACTTGTTGAACAACATGTTGAACATGTTCAACATGTTGTTGAACATGTTGTTGAACATGTTGTTGAACATGTTGTTGAACATGTTGTCTATGCCTAGGGGAGTTTAACGTCATGACGTCATTATGACGTCATCATTATGACGTCATTATGACGTCATCATTATGACGTCATAATGACGTCATTGGAACAGGCGCATGCTTTATCAAAAACTGACTCAGCAGAATTTATTGCTGTTTGATATGGATGAAATGCATGTCTCACTCTTCCTTTTATGCTACTTAGATGTAATCAAAATATGGTGTGTAACTCGTCAAAATCAGCAATTTTTACAAGTTTGGCATTTTTGACGAGTTACACACCATATTTTGATTACATCTAAGTAGCATAAAAGGAAGAGTGAGACATGCATTTCATCCATATCAAACAGCAATACTGCTGAGTCAGTTTTTGATAAAGCATGCGCCTGTTCCAATGACGTCATTATGACGTCATAATGATGACGTCATAATGACGTCATAATGATGACGTCATAATGACGTCATGACGTTAAACTCCCCTAGGCATAGACAACATGTTCAACAACATGTTCAACAACATGTTCAACAACATGTTCAACAACATGTTGAACATGTTCAACATGTTGTTCAACAAGTTGTATATAAGACTATGTTTAAAGGCTTTTTCATCATTTGAAAAGTGCATGTTGAACCGAAAGGATGTATAAATGCAACATTTGTTTGAAATCTTACAATTGGCCACAAAGTCTTAAAAGGCACTTAAAGAATGCTCACATTTCAGAAGAAGAAGAATTGGAGATAGATGTGGAAAACCCTGTAAAACCACCTATCACTGAAACTTTAGATGAGTCTTCTATGGAAAGTCAAAGCGTCAACATGACTGAAAAGAATGCACATGCTTGTACAGAATGTGGTGCGTTATACAACAGTCAAGAAGCTTTGTTCAAACATATGGAACATTGTGTTGAGGGGGATGATGACGGCAGCTCTGAAAGTGAGTCAGAAACAGACTCTGAAAGTGAGTCAGAAACAGACTCTGTTTGGTATGATATGGTTCAAGAAGTCTACGATGAATATGATAAGAAATTTCAAGAAAAGGTTCAACAATATGAAGAACAAGGGCTTGAAGATGCGCGTGAAATAGCAAGTGATGACTTTCGACCCATTTATAAGCGTCGACTTAAACAACTGTTTATGAGACTATTCAAATATGCCCAACGTCTACAACAAAACGAACATTATGAAACCATTTTAAAAGACTTCAATTACTTTGTTGATGAAAAACATTACGAGTATTCAAAGGCACTAAAGGCGGCTATAAGAAGAAACGATGCATTCTTTGAAGAGCTTCTAGATGAGGAGGAGGAAGATGAAAGCAGTGACGAAGAAAGTGATATGGATGCCAGTGAACAGAGTGAAGCAGATGAAGAAAAATAGACTTATTTGACTAAACATTATAATAAAGACTTTGTAAATCAATAAATGTTATAATATTGTTATAGATTTAAGCTGTATATATTTAAGTGTATTTAAGTGTATTTAAGTGTATTTAAATGTATTAATAAACCTATTCAACATATGTCTTGTTTTTTCTTTGTTTGAACTACAACTTGTTGAACAATTTGTTAAACAGCATGTTGTTGAACAAGTTGAACATGTTCAACATGTTGAACATGTTCAACATGCTCAACTTGTGCAACAACATGTTGAACAAGTTGAACATGTTCAACTTGTTGAACATGTTGTTGAACATGTTGTTGAACATGCTGAACATGTTGAACATGTTGTTGAACATGTTGAACATGTTGAACATGTTCAACTTGTTGAACATGTTGTTGAACATGTTGAACATGTTGAACATGTTCAACAACATGTTGAACATGTTCAACAACAGCTTGTTGAACAATTGTTGTACAATTGCTAAACAACTTGTTGAACAATAGTTTGACGTAAAAATAATTCAAACACATGTTTGAATGGTGGGCGCGCGCCATTCCAACAACTACCTATGCAAACTACTGTAAACTAAGATATCAAACTGAATCCAATGGTAAAATTTTCATTCAAATCGGTCAACCATAACGAAAGTTATCTTACTTTTAAGTTTAAAAACTTTTAAGGTGAATCCATGATGCATACAACCACCGGCGTAAATAGCCTGTGATCACTTAATGTTAAAACTAGATATAAAACTGAATCAAACGGTAAAATTTTCATGCAAATCGATCAACTACAGCAAAAGTTATCTCGTTTTTGCGTAGCTAAGGTAACTAAGGCGCAAACAAGATGTAACTAAGGCGCAACTAAGGCGTAACTTAGGTGTAACTAAGGTAACTAAGGCGTAACTAAGGTAATTAAGGCGTAACTAAGGCGTAACTAAGGCGTAACTAAGGTAACTAAGGCGTAACTAAGGTAACTAAGGCGTAACTAAGGCGTAACTAAGGAGTAACTAAGGTAACTAAGGCGTAACTAAGGTAACTAAGGCGTAACTAAGGTAACTAAGGCGTAACTAAGGTGTAACTAAGGAAATCAAGGCGTAACTAAGGCGTAACTTAGGTAACTAAGGCGTAACCAAGGCGTAACTAAGGTAACTAAGGCGTAACTAAGGAGTAACTAAGGTAACTAAGGCGTAACTAAGGTGTAACTACTGTAACCAAGGCGTAACTAAGGCGTAACTAAGGTAACTAAGGCGTAACCAAGGCGTAACTAAGGTAACTAAGGCGTAACTAAGGTGTAACCACTGTAACCAAGGCGTAACTAATGCGTAACTAAGGTAACTAAGGCGTAACCAAGGCGTAACTAAGGTAACTAAGGCGTAACTAAGGTATAACCACTGTAACCAAGGCGTCACTAAGGCGTAACTAAGGTAACTAAGGCGTAATCAAGGCGTAACTAAGGTAACTAAGGCGTAACTAAGGTGTAACCACTGTAGCGAAGGCGCAACTAAGGCGTAACTAAGGTAACTATGGCGTAAACAAGGCGTAGCCAAACAACTTTCGCTCCAGACTTTCGCTCCAGACAGTATGACGTCATCATGACGTCATTATAACCTCATGCATGACCGCGCCTATCCTAACGCTTATCGTCACTTCCGCTCCAGACAACACTTCCGCTCCAGACAACACTTCCGCTCCAGACAACACTTCCGCTCCAGACATGATGACGTCACTTCCAGACATGATGACGTCACTTCCAGACAGTATGACGTCATAAAGTGCAGTAGAACCCCCGTTTTCCCCCTTCTCAGAAAGGATCACAAAATCATTCCGAGGCAACAAAAATAATACCTTAAACACTTTTAGCGCATGTTAATTACATACACTTACCAACATTACTTCCACGCTCCACTGTACCCTTCAGAAATATCCAGGTCTTACTGACCAGGACAACATCGTGGGTGACCTGGGCATTAAGTACATGGAGTAAACACAACAATAACATGCTCACAACATGCCGTCTCATGGGCCATTTCAAAGTTCAAATATAAGCTGGTTCGAACTACTACATGAAACCTCGTAATTTAACAGAAAATATGCAGCCGCCCTCGTACTAATCTCTAGCGGCTTATAAAATTTAAACACTGGTCTTATAGCTTTTACTTATACATGACAAAAGTCTATCTTTACACATAATATCGTACAAAAATCCCAAAATTTGTACGCGTATTTTAACAAGCACATGCACGAAAGACGTACCTTAAATACTGAAATATCGCTCACTGAGTTCGTATTTTCTAGATATTCATGTGGAATCAAGACCACGTGGCCTTAACAAAAGCCACATTCATACACAGTCCAGTGTACGAAAAAGAGGCCATCTAATATAAAAATCGGCCTTACATAGTGCCAAGGGACTTGCACACTTCTGGTAGCAGGCCCGTAGTAAATGCACTGCCTGCAGATAGACGAAATAAACCAGACCCTATACACAAAGTAGACAGACAAACCAACCCGATAATAACACAACCAGATTCACGATAGTAATAGTATGTAAATGTAGCAGTGTTGGAAGTAACAACAGAAGAAAAGCAGTAGTATGATATGTACTGAACAAGATGTACAGAATAATAATAATAATAATAATAATAATAATAATAATAACAATAATAATAATAATAATAATAATAATAATAATAATAATAATAATAATAATAATAATAATAATAAGAAGAAGAAGAAGAAGAAGAAGACGAAGAAGAAGGAGGAGGAGGAGGAGTAGAAGAAGAAGAAGAAGAAGAAGAAGGAGGAGGAGAAGAAGAAGAAGAAGAAGGAGGAGGAGGAGGAGAAGAAGAAGAAGAAGAAGAAGAAGAAGAAGAAGGAATATTAACACCAGATAGTTTTCGCTGCCGAGTAGCGAAGTACACTTGGGGCCGCAGAAATATACGATCCTGAACACTTAAGCATTCAAAATTCTGTAAAAATCTGTGTTAAAAGTCTTGTAAAGCCTGACGCCAAGAAAACGTCTATTTAGACATGACCTAGATTTTCGGTACCGAAAATCCAACTTTTTCAGATGCTCAGTTAATTTCTTTGACGCAACGTTGAATATATTCGGAAAATGACAATTTATGTAGAGTTCGAAAAACAGACGTCGCAAAAGTGTCGTGGTCACTACCAAAAACAAAAGGCAGTCGTGTTAACGCTGCCAGGTAATTTAGGTTTGGTACTGCTGATGACTATTTGCTTTGAAACTGACTAAAACTAGACCGTATTTCGCTACACGTAGCGAAATAGTACCCACTTGCAAGGGCAGAGACACAACATATTTGGTCAAAGACACATTTTTCAGTGTTTCAACATAATTGTCATCTTCCTGATTATTATCTTGAACGAGGCCATCGAAGTGAATATAATGTAACCTCATTTGGGCACAAAAAAATCAAATTCAGTTTTCCAACCGTTTTTGAGATACTGGTCAACTTGCAGTTTTTGACCTTGACCATGATGGAGGAGGTCGAGATCACCGAGGTACCTCTTATGTAACGTTGTTTAGGCCCAAAGGGTCGAAAATGAGCTCAAAATCGCTCTATCTCTAACCATTTTCGAGATAATAGTCAACTTCCGGTTTTTGACCTTGACCGTGACCCAGAAGGTCAAGGTCACCGCGGTACCTCTTATGTAACGTTGTTCAGGGCCAAAGGGTCGAAAATGAGCTCAACATCGCTCTATCTCTAACCGTTTTCGAGATAATAGTCAACTTCCGGTTTTTGACCTTGACCGTGACCCAGAAGGTCAAGGTCACCGAGGTACCTCTTATGTAACGTTGTTTAGGCCCAAAGGGTCGAAAATGAGCTGAAAATCGCTCTATCTCTAACCGTTTCGAGATAATAGTCAACTTCCGGTTTTTGACCTTGACCGTGACCCAGAAGGTCAAGGTCACCGAGGTACCTCTTATGTAACGTTGTTTAGGCCCAAAGGGTCGAAAATGAGCTCAAAATCGCTCTATCTCTAACCGTTTTCGAGATAATGGTCAACTTCCGGTTTTGACCTTGACCGTGACCCAGAAGGTCAAGGTCACCGAGGTACCTCTTATGTAACGTTGTTTAGGGCCAAAGGGTCGAAAATGAGCTCAAAATCGCTCTATCTCTAACCGTTTTCGAGATTATAGGCAACTTCCGGTTTTTGACCTTGACCGTGACCCAGAAGGTCAAGGTCACCGAGGTACCTCTTATGTAACGTTGTTTAGGCCCAAAGGGTCGAAATTGGGTTCAAAATCGCTCTATCTCTAACCGTTTTCGAGATAATAGTCAACTTCCGGTTTTTGACCTTGACCGTGACCCAGAAGGTCAAGGTCACCGAGGTACCTCTTATGTAACGTTGTTTAGGCCCAAAGGGTCGAAAATGAGCTCAAAATCGCTCTATCTCTAACCGTTTTCGAGATAATAGTCAACTTCCGGTTTTCGACCTAGACCGTGACCCAGAAGGTCAAGGTTACCGCGGTACCTCTTATGTAACGTTGTTTAGGCCCAAAGGGTCGAAAATGAGCTCAAAATCGCTCTATCTCTAACCGTTTTCGAGATAATAGTCAACTTCCGGTTTTTGACCTTGACCGTGACCCAGAAGGTCAAGGTCACCGAGGTACCTCTTATGTAACGTTGTTTAGGCCCAAAGGGTCAAAAATGAGCTCAAAATCGCTCTATCTCTAACCGTTTTCGAGATAATGGTCAACTTCCGGTTTTGACCTTGACCGTGACCCAGAAGGTCAAGGTCACCGAGGTACCTCTTATGTAACGTTGTTTAGGCCCAAAGGGTCGAAAATGAGCTCAAAATCGCTCTCTCTCTAACCGTTTTCGAGATAATAGTCAACTTCCGGTTTTTGACCTTGACCGTGACCCAGAAGGTCAAGGTCACCGAGGTACCTCTTATGTAACGTTGTTTAGGGCCAAAGGGTCGAAAATGAGCTCAAAATCGCTCTATCTTTAACCGTTTTCGAGATTATAGGCAACTTCCGGTTTTTGACCTTGACCGTGACCCAGAAGGTCAAGGTCACCGAGGTACCTCTTATGTAACGTTGTTTAGGCCCAAAGGGTCGAAATTGGGTTCAAAATCGCTCTATCTCTAACCGTTTTCGAGATAATAGTCAACTTCCGGTTTTTGACCTTGACCGTGACCCAGAAGGTCAAGGTCACCGAGGTACCTCTTATGTAACGTTGTTTAGGCCCAAAGGGTCGAAAATGAGCTCAAAATCGCTCTATCTCTAACCGTTTTCGAGATAATAGTCAACTTCCGGTTTTTGACCTTGACCGTGACCCAGAAGGTCAAGGTCACCGAGGTACCTCTTATGTAACGTTGTTTAGGGCCAAAGGGTCGAAAATGAGCTCAAAATCGCTCTATCTCTAACCGTTTTCGAGATTATAGGCAACTTCCGGTTTTTGACCTTGACCGTGACCCAGAAGGTCAAGGTCACCGAGGTACCTCTTATGTAACGTTGTTTAGGCCCAAAGGGTCGAAAATGAGCTCAAATTCGCTCTATCTCTAACCGTTTTCGAGATAATAGTCAACTTCCGGTTTTTGACCTTGACCGTGACCCAGAAGGTCAAGGTCACCGAGGTACCTCTTATGTAACGCTGTTTAGGCCCAAAGGGTCAAAAATGAGCTCAAAATCGCTCTCTCTCTAACCGTTTTCGAGATAATAGTCAACTTCCGGTTTTTGACCTTGACCGTGACCCAGAAGGTCAAGGTCACCGAGGTACCTCTTATGTAACGTTGTTTAGGGCCAAAGGGTCGAAAATGAGCTCAAAATCGCTCTATCTCTAACCGTTTTCGAGATTATAGGCAACTTCCGGTTTTTGACCTTGACCGTGACCCAGAAGGTCAAGGTCACCGAGGTACCTCTTATGTAACGTTGTTTAGGCCCAAAGGGTCGAAATTGGGTTCAAAATCGCTCTATCTCTAACCGTTTTCGAGATAATAGTCAACTTCCGGTTTTTGACCTTGACCGTGACCCAGAAGGTCAAGGTCACCGAGGTACCTCTTATGTAACGTTGTTTAGGCCCAAAGGGTCGAAAATGAGCTCAAAATCGCTCTATCTCTAACCGTTTTCGAGATAATAGTCAACTTCCGGTTTTTGACCTTGACCGTGACCCAGAAGGTCAAGGTCACCGCGGTACCTCTTATGTAACGTTGTTTAGACCCAAAGGGTCGAAAATGAGCTCAAAATCGCTCTATCTCTAACCGTTTTCGAGATAATAGTCAACTTCCGGTTTTTGACCTTGACCGTGACCCAGAAGGTCAAGGTCACCGAGGTACCTCTTATGTAACGTTGTTTAGGGCCAAAGTGTCGAAAATGAGCTCAAAATCGCTCTATCTCTAACCGTTTTCGAGATTATAGGCAACTTCCGGTTTTTGACCTTGACCGTGACCCAGAAGGTCAAGGTAAACCGAGGTACCTCTTATGTAACGTTGTTTAGGCCCATAGGGTCGAAAATGAGCTCAAAATCGCTCTATCTCTAACCGTTTTCGAGATAATAGTCAGCTTCCGGTTTTTGACCTTGACCGTGACCCAGAAGGTCAAGGTCACCGAGGTACCTCTTATGTAACGTTGTTTAGGCCCAAAGGGTCGAAAATGAGCTCAAAATCGCTCTATCTCTAACCGTTTTCGAGATAATAGTCAACTTCCGGTTTTTGACCTTGACCGTGACCCAGAAGGTCAAGGTCACCGCGGTACCTCTTATGTAACGTTGTTTAGACCCAAAGGGTCGAAAATGAGCTCAAAATCGCTCTATCTCTAACCGTTTTCGAGATAATAGTCAACTTCCGGTTTTTGACCTTGACCGTGACCCAGAAGGTCAAGGTCACCGAGGTACCTCTTATGTAACGTTGTTTAGGGCCAAAGGGTCGAAAATGAGCTCAAAATCGCTCTATCTCTAACCGTTTTCGAGATTATAGGCAACTTCCGGTTTTTGACCTTGACCGTGACCCAGAAGGTCAAGGTCACCGAGGTACCTCTTATGTAACGTTGTTTAGGCCCAAAGGGTCGAAAATGAGCTCAAAATCGCTCTATCTCTAACCGTTTTCGAGATAATAGTCAACTTCCGGTTTTTGACCTTGACTGTGACCCAGAAGGTCAAGGTCACCGAGGTACCTCTTATGTAACGTTGTTTAGGCCCAAAGGGTCGAAAATGAGCTCAAAATCGCTCTATCTCTAACCGTTTTCGAGATAATAGTCAACTTCCGGTTTTTGACCTTGACCGTGACCCAGAAGGTCAAGGTAAACCGAGGTACCTCTTATGTAACGTTGTTTAGGCCCATAGGGTCGAAAATGAGCTCAAAATCGCTCTATCTCTAACCGTTTTCGAGATAATAGTCAGCTTCCGGTTTTTGACCTTGACCGTGACCCAGAAGGTCAAGGTCACCGAGGTACCTCTTATGTAACGTTGTTTAGGCCCAAAGGGTCGAAAATGAGCTCAAAATCGCTCTATCTCTAACCGTTTTCGAGATAATATTGAACTTCCGGTTTTTGGCCTTGACCGTGACCCAGAAGGTCAAGGTCACCGAGGTACTTCTTATGTAACGTTGTTTAGGCCCAAAGGGTCGAAAATGAGCTCAAAATCGCTCTATCTCTAACCGTTTTCGAGATAATAGTCAACTTCCAGTTTTTGACCTTGACCGTGACCCAGAAGGTCAAGGTCACCGCGGTACCTCTTATGTAACGTTGTTTAGACCCAAAGGGTCGAAAATGAGCTCAAAATCGCTCTATCTCTAACCGTTTTCGAGATAATAGTCAACTTCCGGTTTTTGACCTTGACCGTGACCCAGAAGGTCAAGGTCACCGAGGTACCTCTTATGTAACGTTGTTTAGGGCCAAAGGGTCGAAAATGAGCTCAAAATCGCTCTATCTCTAACCGTTTTCGAGATTATAGGCAACTTCCGGTTTTTGACCTTGACCGTGACCCAGAAGGTCAAGGTCACCGAGGTACCTCTTATGTAACGTTGTTTAGGCCCAAAGGGTCGAAAATGAGCTCAAAATCGCTCTATCTCTAACCGTTTTCGAGATAATAGTCAACTTCCGGTTTTTGACCTTGACTGTGACCCAGAAGGTCAAGGTCACCGAGGTACCTCTTATGTAACGTTGTTTAGGCCCAAAGGGTCGAAAATGAGCTCAAAATCGCTCTATCTCTAACCGTTTTCGAGATAATAGTCAACTTCCGGTTTTTGACCTTGACCGTGACCCAGAAGGTCAAGGTAAACCGAGGTACCTCTTATGTAACGTTGTTTAGGCCCATAGGGTCGAAAATGAGCTCAAAATCGCTCTATCTCTAACCGTTTTCGAGATAATAGTCAGCTTCCGGTTTTTGACCTTGACCGTGACCCAGAAGGTCAAGGTCACCGAGGTACCTCTTATGTAACGTTGTTTAGGCCCAAAGGGTCGAAAATGAGCTCAAAATCGCTCTATCTCTAACCGTTTTCGAGATAATATTGAACTTCCGGTTTTTGGCCTTGACCGTGACCCAGAAGGTCAAGGTCACCGAGGTACTTCTTATGTAACGTTGTTTAGGCCCAAAGGGTCGAAAATGAGCTCAAAATCGCTCTATCTCTAACCGTTTTCGAGATAATAGTCAACTTCCAGTTTTTGACCTTGACCGTGACCCAGAAGGTCAAGGTCACCGAGGTACCTCTTATGTAACGTTGTTTAGGCCCAAAGGGTCGAAAATGAGCTCAAAATCGCTCTATCTCTAACCGTTTTCGAGATAATAGTCAACTTCCGGTTTTTGACCTTGACCGTGACCCAGAAGGTCAAGGTCACCGAGGTACCTCTTATGTAACGTTGTTTAGGCCTAAAGGGTCGAAAATGAGCTCAAAATCGCTCTATCTCTAACCGTTTTCGAGATAATGGTCAACTTCCGGTTTTTGACCTTGACCGTGACCCAGAAGGTCAAGGTCACCGAGGTACCTCTTATGTAACGTTGTTTAGGCCCAAAGGGTCGAAAATGAGCTCCAATTCGCTCTATCTCTAACCGTTTTCGAGATAATAGTCAACTTCCGGTTTTTGACCTTGACCGTGACCCAGAAGGTCAAGGTCACCGAGGTACCTCTTATGTAACGTTGTTTAGGCCCAAAGGGTCGAAAATGAGCTCAAAATCGCTCTATCTCTAACCGTTTTCGAGATAATAGTCAACTTCCGGTTTTTGACCTTGACCGTGACCCAGAAGGTCAAGGTCACCGAGGTACCTCTTATGTAACGTTGTTTAGGCCCATAGTGTCGAAAATGAGCTCAAAATCGCTCTATCTCTAACCGTTTTCGAGATAATAGTCAGCTTCCGGTTTTTGACCTTGACCGTGACCCAGAAGGTCAAGGTCACCGAGGTACCCCTTATGTAACGTTGTTTAGGCCCAAAGGGTCGAAAATGAGCTCAAAATCGCTCTATCTCTAACCGTTTTCGAGATAATAGTCAACTTCCGGTTTATAACCTTGGCCGTGACCCAGAAGGTCAAGGTCACCGAGGTACCTCTTATGTAACGTTGTTTAGGACCAAAGAGTCGAAAATGAGCTCAAAATCGCTCTATCTCTAACCGTTTTCGAGATAATAGTAAGCTTCCGGTTTTTGACCTTGACCGTGACCCAGAAGGTCAAGGTCACCGAGGTACCCCTTACTTAACGTTGTTTAGGCCCAAAGGGTCGAAAATGAGCTCAAAATCGCTCTATCTCTAACCGTTTTCGAGATAATGTGCAACTTCCGGTTTTTGGCCTTGACCGTGACCCAGAAGGTCAAGGTCACCGAGGTACCTCTTATGTAACGTTGTTTAGGACCAAAGAGTCGAAAATGAGCTCAAAATCGCTCTATCTCTAACCGTTTTCGAGATAATATTAAACTTCCGGGTTTTGGCCTTGACCGTGACCCAGAAGGTCAAGGTCACCGAGGTACCTCTTATGTAACGTTGTTTAGGCCCAAAGGGTCGAAAATGAGCTCAAAATCGCTCTATCTCTAACCGTTTTCGAGATAATAGTCAACTTCCAGTTTTTGACCTTGACCGTGACCCAGAAGGTCAAGGTCACCGAGGTACCTCTTATGTAACGTTGTTTAGGCCCAAAGGGTCGAAAATGAGCTCAAAATCGCTCTATCTCTAACCGTTTTCGAGATAATAGTCAACTTCCGGTTTTTCACCTTGACCGTGACCCAGAAGGTCAAGGTCACCGAGGTACCTCTTATGTAACGTTGTTTAGGCCCAAAGGGTCGTAAATGAGCTCAAAATCGCTCTATCTCTAACCGTTTTCGAGATAATAGTCAGCTTCCGGTTTTTGACCTTGACCGTGACCCAGAAGGTCAAGGTCACCGAGGTACCTCTTATGTAACGTTGTTTAGGCCCAAAGGGTCGAAAATGAGCTCAAAATCGCTCTATCTCTAACCGTTTTCGAGATAATAGTCAACTTCCGGTTTTTGACCTTGGCCGTGACCCAGAAGGTCAAGGTCACCGAGGTACCTCTTATGTAACGTTGTTTAGGACCAAAGAGTCGAAAATGAGCTCAAAATCGCTCTATCTCTAACCGTTTTCGAGATAATATTCAACTTCCGGTTTTTGGCCTTGACCGTGACTCAGAAGGTCAAGGTCACCGAGGTACTTCTTATGTAACGTTGTTTAGGCCCAAAGGGTCGAAAATGAGCTCAAAATCGCTCTATCTCTAACCGTTTTCGAGATAATGTGCAACTTCCAGTTTTTGACCTTGACCGTGACCCAGAAGGTCAAGGTCACCGAGGTACCTCTTATGTAACGTTGTTTAGGCCCAAAGGGTCGAAAATGAGCTCAAAATCGCTCTATCTCTAACCGTTTTCGAGATAATAGTCAACTTCCGGTTTTTGACCTTGACCGTGACCCAGAAGGTCAAGATCACCGAGGTACCTCTTATGTAACGTTGTTTAGGCCCGTAGGGTCGAAAATGAGCTCAAAATCGCTCTATCTCTAACCGTTTTCGAGATAATAGTCAGCTTCCGGTTTTTGACCTTGACCGTGACCCAGAAGGTCAAGGTCACCGGGGTACCTCTTATGTAACGTTGTTTAGGCCCAGAGGGTCGAAAATGAGCTCAAAATCGCTCTATCTCTAACCGTTTTCGAGATAATAGTCAACTTCCGGTTTTTAACCTTGGCCGTCACCCAGAAGCTCAAGGTCACCGAGGTACCTCTTATGTAACGTTGTTTAGGACCAAAGAGTCGAAAATGAGCTCAAAATCGCTCTATCTCTAACCGTTTTCGAGATAATAGTAAGCTTCCGGTTTTTGACCTTGACCGTGACCCAGAAGGTCAAGGTCACCGAGGTACCCCTTACTTAACGTTGTTTAGGCCCAAAGGGTCGAAAATGAGCTCAAAATCGCTCTATCTCTAACCGTTTTCGAGATAATGTGCAACTTCCGGTTTTTGGCCTTGACCGTGACCCAGAAGGTCAAGGTCACCGAGGTACCTCTTATGTAACGTTGTTTAGGACCAAAGAGTCGAAAATGAGCTCCAAATCGCTCTATCTCTAACCGTTTTCGAGATAATATTAAACTTCCGGTTTTTGTCCTTGACCGTGACCCAGAAGGTCAAGGTCACCGGGGTACCTCTTATGTAACGTTGTTTAGGCCCAAAGGGTCGAAAATGAGCTCAAAATCGCTCTATCTCTAACCGTTTTCGAGATAATAGTCAACTTCCAGTTTTTGACCTTGACCGTGACCCAGAAGGTCAAGGTCACCGAGGTACCTCTTATGTAACGTTGTTTAGGCCCAAAGGGTCGAAAATGAGCTCAAAATCGCTCTATCTCTAACCGTTTTCGAGATAATAGTCAACTTCCGGTTTTTCACCTTGACCATGACCCAGAAGGTCAAGGTCACCGAGGTACCTCTTATGTAACGTTGTTTAGGCCCAAAGGGTCGTAAATGAGCTCAAAATCGCTCTATCTCTAACCGTTTTCGAGATAATAGTCAACTTCCGGTTTTTTACCTTGGCCGTGACCCAGAAGGTCAAGGTCACCGAGGTACCTCTTATGTAACGTTGTTTAGGCCCAAAGGGTCGAAAATGAGCTCAAAATCGCTCTATCTCTAACCGTTTTCGAGATAATGTGCAACTTCCGGTTTTTGGCCTTGACCGTGACCCAGAAGGTCAAGGTCACCGAGGTACCTCTTATGTAACGTTGTTTAGGACCAAAGAGTCGAAAATGAGCTCAAAATCGCTCTATCTCTAACCGTTTTCGAGATAATATTAAACTTCCGGTTTTTGGCCTTGACCGTGACCCAGAAGGTCAAGGTCACCGAGGTACCTCTTATGTAACGTTGTTTAGGCCCAAAGGGTCGAAAATGAGCTCAAAATCGCTCTATCTCTAACCGTTTTCGAGACAATAGTCAACTTCCGGTTTTTGACCTTGACCGTGACCCAGAAGGTCAAGGTCACCGAGGTACCTCTTATGTAACGTTGTTTAGGCCCAAAGGGTCGAAAATGAGCTCAAAATCGCTCTATCTCTAACCGTTTTCGAGATAATAGTCAACTTCCGGTTTTTAACCTTGGCCGTCACCCAGAAGGTCAAGGTCACCGAGGTACCTCTTATGTAACGTTGTTTAGGACCAAAGAGTCGAAAATGAGCTCAAAATCGCTCTATCTCTAACCGTTTTCGAGATAATAGTAAGCTTCCGGTTTTTGACCTTGACCGTGACCCAGAAGGTCAAGGTCACCGAGGTACCCCTTACTTAACGTTGTTTAGGCCCAAAGGGTCGAAAATGAGCTCAAAATCGCTCTATCTCTAACCGTTTTCGAGATAATGTGCAACTTCCGGTTTTTGGCCTTGACCGTGACCCAGAAGGTCAAGGTCACCGAGGTACCTCTTATGTAACGTTGTTTAGGACCAAAGAGTCGAAAATGAGCTCAAAATCGCTCTATCTCTAACCGTTTTCGAGATAATATTAAACTTCCGGTTTTTGGCCTTGACCGTGACCCAGAAGGTCAAGGTCACCGAGGTACCTCTTATGTAACGTTGTTTAGGCCCAAAGGGTCGAAAATGAGCTCAAAATCGCTCTATCTCTAACCGTTTTCGAGATAATAGTCAACTTCCGGTTTTTCACCTTGACCGTGACCCAGAAGGTCAAGGTCACCGAGGTACCTCTTATGTAACGTTGTTTAGGCCCAAAGGGTCGTAAATGAGCTCAAAATCGCTCTATCTCTAACCGTTTTCGAGATAATAGTCAACTTCCGGTTTTTTACCTTGGCCGTGACCCAGAAGGTCAAGGTCACCGAGGTACCTCTTATGTAACGTTGTTTAGGCCCAAAGGGTCGAAAATGAGCTCAAAATCGCTCTATCTCTAACCGTTTTCGAGATAATGTGCAACTTCCGGTTTTTGGCCTTGACCGTGACCCAGAAGGTCAAGGTCACCGAGGTACCTCTTATGTAACGTTGTTTAGGACCAAAGAGTCGAAAATGAGCTCAAAATCGCTCTATCTCTAACCGTTTTCGAGATAATATTAAACTTCCGGTTTTTGGCCTTGACCGTGACCCAGAAGGTCAAGGTCACCGAGGTACCTCTTATGTAACGTTGTTTAGGCCCAAAGGGTCGAAAATGAGCTCAAAATCGCTCTATCTCTAACCGTTTTCGAGATAATAGTCAACTTCCGGTTTTTCACCTTGACCGTGACCCAGAAGGTCAAGGTCACCGAGGTACCTCTTATGTAACGTTGTTTAGGCCCAAAGGGTCGTAAATGAGCTCAAAATCGCTCTATCTCTAACCGTTTTCGAGATAATAGTCAACTTCCGGTTTATAACCTTGGCCGTGACCCAGAAGGTCAAGGTCACCGAGGTACCTCTTATGTAACGTTGTTTAGGCCCAAAGGGTCGAAAATGAGCTCAAAATCGCTCTATCTCTAACCGTTTTCGAGATAATATTCAATTTCCGGTTTTTGGCCTTGACCGTGACTCAGAAGGTCAAGGTCACCGAGGTACCTCTTATGTAACGTTGTTTAGGCCCAAAGGGTCGAAAATGAGCTCAAAATCGCTCTATCTCTAACCGTTTTCGAGATAATGGTCAACTTCCGGTTTTTGACCTTGACCGTGACCCAGAAGGTCAAGGTCACCGAGGTACCTCTTATGTAACGTTGTTTAGGCCCAAAGGGTCGAAAATGAGCTCAAAATCGCTCTATCTCTAACCGTTTTCGAGATAATATTCAACTTCCGGTTTTTGGCCTTGACCGTGACCCAGAAGGCCAAGGTCACCAAGGTACCTCTTATGTAACGTTGTTTAGGCCCAAAGGGTCGAAAATGAGCTCAAAATCGCTCTATCTCTAACCGTTTTCGAGATAATGGTCAACTTCCGGTTTTTGACCTTGACCGTGACCCAGAAGGTCAAGGTCACCGAGGTACCTCTTATGTAACGTTGTTTAGGCCCAAAGGGTCGAAAATGAGCTCAAAATCGCTCTATCTCTAACCGTTTTCGAGATAATATTCAACTTCCGGTTTTTGGCCTTGACCGTGACCCAGAAGGCCAAGGTCACCAAGGTACCTCTTATGTAACGTTGTTGAGGCCCAAAGGGTCGAAAATGAGCTCAAAATCGCTCTATCTCTAACCGTTTTCGAGATAATAGTCAACTTCCGGTTTTTGACCTTGACCGTGACCCAGAAGGTCAAGGTCACCGAGGTACCTCTTATGTAGCGTTGTTTAGGTCCAAAGGGTCGAAAATGAGCTCAAAATCGCTCTATCTCTAGCCGTTTTCGAGATAATAGTCAACTTCCGGTTTTTGACCTTGACCGTGACCCAGAAGGTCAAGGTCACCGAGGTACCTCTTATGTAACGTTGTTTAGGCCCAAAGTGTCGAAAATGAGCTCAAAATCGCTCTAACTCTAACCGTTTTCGAGATAATAGTCAACTTCCGCTTTTTTGACCTTGACCGTGACCCAGAAGGTCAAGGTCACCGAGGTACCTCTTATGTAACGTTGTTTAGGCCCAAAGGGTCGAAAATGAGCTCAAAATCGCTCTATCCCTAACCGTTTTCGAGATAATAGTCAACTTCCGCTTTTTTGACCTTGACCGTGACCCAGAAGGTCAAGGTCACCGAGGTACCTCTTATGTAACGTTGCTTAGGCCGCAAGGGTCGAAAATGAGCTCAAAATCGCTCTATCTCTAACCGTTTTCGAGATAATAGTCAACTTCCGGTTTTTGACCTTGACCGTGACCCAGAAGGTCAAGGTCACCGAGGTACCTCTTATGTAACGTTGTTTAGGCCCAAAGTGTCGAAAATGAGCTCAAAATCGCTCTATCTCTCACCGTTTTCGAGATGAGTCGGCCTGTCGTTAAGGACGCGTGAAATCACGTGACCTTTGACCTTGGCCCTCAAAGTCAAGGTTAGTGATGAAAGTTTACCCTTTACTGGGTAGGTTTTATGCATTCACAGTGGGATTTGAGCACCTTTATGGCTACTTTTCGTGATTAATAGGTGTTTCCAAAAATATTTTGACCTCAATTTGACCTTGACCTCTGAGGTGCAAGGTCAAAAAATTTTACGGATTTGACGACAACTCATTACCCTCTATGTCTCTGCCACATGCCGTCTTTTTACGACAAACCCTGTAGGAGGAGTTTTCTGGAAACCACTTTGAGGTCAGAAAAACTTTGACCTCAATTTGACCTTGACCTTCAAGGTCAAGGTCAAAAAATTTTGCGGATTTGACGACATCTCGTCACCCTCTATAACTGTGCCAAATTTCATCGTCCTACGTCAAATAGCGTAGGAGGAGTTTTCTGGAAACCTCCTTGACGGAAAAAAAGAGAAAAAAAAAGGAAAAAAAAAAGGGCAGAAATTTCGGGAAAAACTACAAACTTATTCCCATTTGCAAACGAAGTTTGCAAGTGGGAATTAGCACATACAGTTTGGGATATTCAGAAGCGTGCTGGTTTTCTTAACGCCTAATTTGAAATACGTTCATGAAAATTGACTTCCTTTACATCCTGTCTTACCACTGTAATGTGCGATGACCATTGCTCTCTGTGATTGCCACTGCATAGATGGTGATGTGATTTATATTTTGCGATGTGTTTGTATCACTAAGATGTCTAAATAAGTCGATAGATAAACGCTTTCACGTCAGTAAATAAATAAAAATCAGGAAAAATGGACTGTTGGTGAAATGGTCATTTTTTTATTTGGTTGGTGGTCGTATGATCTGCTGTATGGACACAGTGTTTGCTATACCGGATATATGTCATATAGACTTTCATTGATGAAGCGTTAAAAGGTTTGTTGGAATGAATAAATTCAACAGTGTCATAAACATTAATGTGGCGTAGCAGACGGAGAGGGATCATTCTTCGCGTGTTGTGTATTTTGTTCGCGAGAAACGCAAAATGACATTTATAATGTGAAAACAATTTTATTGCAAGTGTGGAGGTACGTATCTTCGTATCTTCGTTAAGATATTTGCTGTTCAGCACACTGCACATATTTGCTCACTCTTTTTCGATACTGGAGATATCAATAGCTTGTTTGTACTGTTGGGTATGTGCATTTTGTGCGCCTGTCTTATAAAAGCTTTAATTGACAAAATTGTAATGTCCACTTTTGCATATAGAATGTTAATGAATTTC
This sequence comes from Protula sp. h YS-2021, assembly GCA_949752745.1. Classification (NCBI taxonomy): domain Eukaryota; kingdom Metazoa; phylum Annelida; class Polychaeta; order Sabellida; family Serpulidae; genus Protula; species Protula sp. h YS-2021. The sequence continues at coordinate 18,729,583 of OX457025.1, read as the reverse complement.
TAAGCACAGCTGAGGCAGACCAACTGGACATGCTACAGTATGCCTCCACCAAAGTCCGTCCACCCAGCAGGAGTCGTCTCAGAGGATTTTGTGTGACAAGTTTATGTCGGAAAAAGAGGAATCAAACGGAAATACTTTATCAAATCGCACGAATTCAATAAACTCAATAAAATAAAAAATGAATAAATTCAATAAAAAGTGTAGTTAATAGTTGCAGCAATATCAGTGGTGGCAATAGTAAGAGTGACAACGGCAGCAGCAGAAGCTGGACAGTGATTGGAACACGACTGCCCGAATCAGTCGTTCTGATAAGTTTTCTCACTTTTCTGAGCTTACTACCCATGGGAACACATTCACGAGAGATTGGCAAGCAGGTACCGATTGATTTAGGCAAAGTGGCAACAACGAACCGACAGACCGCTCCTTTTAAAGTCTCCTTTTCTGTTTTATTTGTCCTTTTACTTAAAGACAAGCCATTTTCCACATCATTTATCACGAAATCATTGAAGCATCAGTCATTTATTTTTGCCTTTCTCCTCACTGAAACATGTTTATCACAGTGAGAGATCAAACCGGTAATTGCAACAAAAAATGAAGTTGTTTGATCTTTTTGCCAAAGCTTGTGCTTTGAAAAAAAATTATAGTTTATGACAAGAAAGGAAAATAAATTTATTGGTTTTACCTTTTTTTAATGGATCATAAATATTTTGAAGCAGAAGGCTACGTGTGAGCCTGTACAAGAAGTACTGTTAAATATTTATTTATGACGTCACCACTAACCGACCAATTGGAAGTGGCCGATTCGTAAATATTCCTCTGCAGTTTGTTCATAATGTCATCTAAATAAAATGTACTTTCTGCAGTATTGGCAAAATATATGTTAGGTATGAATGTAAATATTGAAAATATAATGACATGTTTTATTGAGCAACATAAAGTACAACCTGTGAAGTGGACAACTTCGCCCATATTCTATAATTTGGTTCAGCGTCACCCATATTCTATAATGTAACTCTTGGGGGCACTTCGCGTCTTCTAAGAACAGGTTGGGACTCGGTAAGAAAAGGTAAAACAGTGCACTGGAAGGATTATGGAGGGATTTTAAAATTATAATGGTTTAAGAAAATGACAATACAACAAGCCATGCATTTTAACGATAATTCTGCCTTTGAAATGATATTGAAGCACCTGATCGCCAGTACGTCGTTTTTATGAATTCTGCAGCAGCTAACTTTTCATATGGGGAACATTTCGACGTTTATTGGTCAAGTAGTGAGAATAGCGGTGAGAATGGGCTGGCCTTTGATCTGCTTTTATAGGCCAAACTGGGTTTTAAGGCTGTGTGTGGTGGGCTGTAGATCGAGGGATAACAAAATTATCTTCCTGAAAATTAAAAATTATTTAGCAGATTGAAAATTAACACATTACTTTCCTTTTGGTTAATTGCAGCTTTCTTTTCACAACACATTAATATTTCACAAACTATAATTTCACAAGCAATGATGTTTTCAAGAAATTTGTTTCGAACAGACACACAACACGCATTCACTTGCATTTAAGACTCTTACAGCAGCATGACAAGTAAGTCATGACAAGTAGGTCGATAAATCGATAAACTGCACAAAAAGTTCAAATTCTTTGTAACATTTTTTATTATAAATTTCATTGTGTCATTTATATAGTCTAGTACATGACGTGCGGAACTGGAAACACCAGCGTAGCATCCGAGAAAAAACGCAGTAATATGTACTACCGTCTAGGGGCATTGATTTAGTGTCTGTCTATGTGTACTAGTGAATAGGCATATATGAAGGGGCTAGGTAGGCTGGTAGGAATGTAGAGGTAGGTGGGTAGAGAGGCATGTGTGGGTGCATCCAGGCATGTGGGCAGGTAGGCAGACAGATATGGAGCCAGGTGTGCAAGCAGGCAAATAGGCTGCTAGACAGATAGGCAGTTCGGCAGGCTGACCAGAAGGTTGACAGGCAGATAGTCAGGCCGATATGTAGGCATTTAAGCATGTAGGCAAGCAGACAGACTGGCAGACAAGTATGCAGAACAGTAGTTGTGTAAGTACTCTTTAAGGAAAACAGATAAGGAAATAGGCCGACTGACAGTTTGGCAGGAAAACAGTCGGACAGGAAGAAAAGACATAGAGACATATAGGTAATCTGGCAGGTATGCTTACAGGCGGATAGGTAGACAGGTGGGCAAAATATCAGGTATACAGGCAGGAGCATAGGCAGGCATGCAGACAGACTGACAAGGTGCTAAACAGTGAGAGAGGAAGGTAGCCAGGAAGGCAGAAAATCACCCATGCATACAGATAGGTAGGTATCGTTCAATCTGGCAATATTCAATTAACATGCAATTACAGCAAAGTTGCTAGTTAATGATATCAATAAAATAAATGTTAGCAGGAAAATTTCAAATAATCAACTTTGAAACCTCATATCAATAATTTAAAAAAATCAATAATTTGCACTCTGAAATGCACCACTTTTGTATGCACATGCTACGTATGGCACAAAGCGCGACAGGTATTATTTTTATAACGAAAAGGACAGATGACACAGCTTGAATTTTAGATTATTCTAAATTTAAAGACTGATGACGACAACTTGGTAAGAAAACGTTGCTAATCGATTATTTGTTTAGCGGAAGAGGCAATGTATCAAAGAATCTTATCTACAATCTTCTCTCAGCGTCACATGGTCCTAAGTGCTCTTGGCAACTAAAATCTAAAAACAAACTTATAGACACCATGCCAATTTATTGACATGTTTAATTGATGCATCTATCACAATTAGTTTGATTTCCCTAAGTGAATTGGATTTTAATGGCAGTGTTGTGTAATTACATTGTATGGCAGTATAACTCAGTGTAAGAGGAAAACTGAAGACAGATTACTTTAACGCACTGTCTTTTCAAAAGTGTAAGGCTAAAATGCAAAAAAAAAATCAATGCTTATTGTTATATTTTTAATGTGTGATTAAAAGAGCGATGGATATGTTAAAATTTTAAGGCTACACAATACAGTGACGTATCGTGGGTAGAGATAAAAAGCTCCTTCCGTAACCACTGATAACTTGTTTTGACAGAACATAGACTGAAAATGGACTTTAAAAAATGAAACAACCTAACCCTTGAGCACTTGATGTTTTTTGTTTAAGGTCTGTCACTGATGAATCCATTCGAAACTGGGATAAAACAAAACAGGCAGATTGGTTGTTAATAGTACTGAGCTGCCGTGAAGTGAATCGAGATGAAAGATAAACATTTTACTCTGCACTTTACTTTTATGGTATTTTTCAAAAAGTATTAAAATAAATATAGTAATCCCAATGCTAACACACAGAGTTGGAAAGACAAGAAATTAAATATTTTTATTTATATTTACAGACTGAGTTATGTTTGGTGCAAATTTCCTAACACACGAATCACACCAAAACAGCAATGACTGTGAATTGAAGTATAAAGTTGTTATTAAAAGGTGACAGCGGCATGGTAGCGGATAATAATTGGCTTATTATTTAGATTATATTTTCTTCCATTTCAAGTCTGATTGCTTTGAAAATTCAGATTTTGATTTAGCAATTGACATTTACAGAAGAAGCTTGGGATATTTATTTTAACACTTTTTTCGAAAGATCATTCAAAGGTAGGAATCTTCGATTTGCATTTAAAAAAGGCTTTCCATGCTTATTTAGCAGGAAACGCAGACATAAAAACATGAAAACTGAATCCTCTGTAAGCATATAAGAGAGAATAGCTTGATTAAAAACCCCGCTTTTGTCAGTGTCCGATATACAGAAATTATACATCCATCTGGTGTAAAACAAAAATCAAAACGGCACGGATTCTATCTGACTGATCTGCAGATCGGAAAGCGGGATTTGTATTCTGCATTTCCAGATATGAGGGATCACCAGATGTGAGATAACATATCCGAAAATTTAAGAAAGTAAGAATAAATGTGCATTCTTCAAATTAAATGTCAAAACCATTCCTATTTATTATTGGTGTTTACAACTGAATGAATTTGTAAAAGAAAATCAAAAGTGTCACTACATAATTTTGTGGTTGAGTAATACAAGCATTTCAACACTTTGTTTTGGGGCTCGTTGAACTAAAGCATGGGTGGACTTTGATGTACTGTGTATATTTATATCTGTTTCAAACCTTTCAAACGAAAATGAGATCTTTTGCAAAGAACCAACCTATATTTAGATGACAGGAAGCACTCTTAATTGATCACCTATTTCAGCGTCAAACGCACCATCAATTTATTTATTCCGAGTGGTAGTCATTAGCAATATTGTTATTAGTATTTATGACAGATCGTCACCTTAGAAACATTAAATGATTCTCGTATGATGAACAAATGTCGTAAGCTATTCAAAATAAATTAGTCCTTTATTTCATTCTATGGTAAGGAAACATGTAGTAAAATTCTAAAAGGAAAAAATATTAACCCTTCCTTCAAAGTACAAGTAGCGTATCAGTAAATGTACAAGGTATTACTTCTTAACATTACTACTTGAGCAAGAGAATATTTTTTATAAAAGCCACTTAGAATGCAAACGATTTAAACATGCTTAAAGCTAATCGGCAAAATAATTTGTCTGAAATAATTTCAAAAGAGGATTTGCACTTAAACACGTACAACTTTCGGTTATAATTTATTTTAACTAATTGATAAATTGCATAAATATGACCGATAATCAATGTAAATACTTAATACTAGTGCCATAACAACTAACAAAAGGATAACGGAAGTTAGTCAGTATTTCGAAAAAATTAATCAACAAGAGAATCAAATAAATAGAGAACGTGTCATAAGTTACTTCTGTTCTTTTTGCTTGAAACTTTTCATAAACAAATAAAGCCTTAATTAAGCTCACTGCATTGTCAAGTCAGTTCCGCAAATATTCTGTACGTTAATTTGTCCAATAAAATTATTCAACGTTTTATGTATAAAGACACGACGACATAACAAATAACTTGAGATCCACAGAAGCACAGAAACAGCATATCTCTCACTCTGAGCATTATCTTCGTATAAATCTATGCTCTGTGAGGTTGCTCTAGACCACTAACATTAAGTATATCAATATATCATGTTAAATGTGTAATATATTATATTGGGGGCCTTTTGTAAGAAGTTATATTAAGTTCTTGTTTTAAAGGCGAGACAAGTTACTCAGGTACTCAAACCCTTATCATATTTTATCAACCGAATAACAGTATATGTATACAAATTCACCAGAAATTTTAAATTGTATTTTGACCCTACATTTTTTACTCAAATGTGGATAAAATATTTAATATGTGTACCAGGGATTCATGGACATGATTAATTACACTAATGTACTAATGTACTAAATAATCAATTAACATATTATCTGAGAAATGTTTTCTTCTGAATCGTGGTTTTCAAGTTAAAACTTTTCAAGGAAAGTTTTACTTTGCACACGGCATGCATTAAAGGCAAAATGGGACATAAAATGAGACCTTTTACGTTTTATAAAGGGTCTTTATGATTTGCTGTCGTTACAATTCTTATAATGAAATTTGTTCCATAAGTCACCAATACTACTAGAAGTACGAGCAAATACTTGTATTTAAATACTTATACTATTTTTATTCGGTATCCACAGAAGATATGATCATACGTGTGACGTATGCTTCAGTTTGTGTTTCCTACACGAGCAAGTAATGCCCAGTATACAGCATATAATTTACGATATCTCCAGACAATTGATCTAACGACAACTGGTCTAGTGACCGTTTATCCTTAGATAACTGACCTAGTGACATCTTATTTTGGGAAGTAACTGAAAATGCGACAACTGACCTAAATACATTAATCTGAGAATTTCAAGTAACATTAATGGATGAAGAAAGTCAAATACTCGTGAATTTATTCAAGATCCATCTACACAGCACAACTTAACATATTTTAATCATCTATTCAGCTACAAAAGCGAGTCCATCCAAATTATCGTAATGCCAAGAAATTGTGGCAATAGTTCAGGTGCTAAATGTTTTGAAAATTTGTATAAAATTTTAGCACGATGAGAATACAAATCAGTAGTGACAACACCAGTTGTCAATAGATAAGCTGCTGCTTAATCAGCTATTGTGCAATCATTTACAGCCATATTTCCCCTGCAGTGTTGTGGGTCCCAAGAGTATTTTGTGCTGTCTGTGAACCGATTACATGTACAAGTGGGGTAAATTAGTTACTTTGCATTCCCCTAACCCCAGTAAAACAACAACTAAAAACAGGAATTAAATAACAAGAAATGGAGCGATGGAAATCAATTGTCCTTTGCTTTTTATGCCCATTTGATAAGCTATTTTCTCGTCAAGAATCACTTATGTTTAAAGCCTTCTACAGCTTACGCATTGCACAAATTGTTTAATTACTGGCTTTTCCGGTGCTGGCGCCATTTGTTATCATTATGACGCGAGAGTCACAAAACACTTTTCCAATTTTGTTCGAAATCGGCGCTTCTTATAATTATTTTCGTACTCCATTGTGAGGTGTTACGTCATAATGCATGTTTTTTTTTACACAACGCAGGACAATTACATCTTTCAATACGTTTTTCGCTCATGCCTCTGGGGACCATAATCAAGCCATAAATACGGGTTTGTGAAGGAAACAATTTACAAGAATTTTACAATAACTATTCTGTAACTCTAAACTGCCGAATTGATGTGCAGGGATAACAGTCATATAAGGTTGCGAAGCATGAAAATTTAGGCACAAAAAACTACAAAAAATTACAGAATGACATAGTGAAGGCATTATTATTAACAAGTAACTGCTAATTTGAACATAAAGGAATAAAGACAGGTAGTGTTTTCCGGGAAACTGTTAAATGCAAGGGCTATAAATTTCAACTTTTTAAATGTGGTTTCATCCTGTAAAATGAGTCAGATTAAGCTCAATGGAATGAACTCAGCTGGGTGGGTACGCCAAAAAGTTGGACACTATAAACACTTGGAATGGTTTCAAATAGAGCGCCTTTTGTTTAAAACCATGATTGAAACCAAACACTGAAGCACAACATATCTTTCAACAGATACAGATAGAGATTATTCATGCTATTTTTTTCATATTGCAGATTTGCTTAAGGTTAGCTAAACTAATCCTAAGCAAAATGCCAGTGTGAAAAGCTCACACTCGGGATTAACTAATCCTGCCTGGTTTTGTTAATCCAGAGCAAACCCGCAGCACGAACGCTTACCGGGATTGGTTTAGCACAGCTTAAAATTGTCCAGCTCTTAGAGGTCAACAATTCCTTGGTTAATACTGCGTAATTCATGTTGCCTCAAAATAGGTCATTACCTAACTAGTAAATGTATCATGATTTGGCTCAATACTGTAATTTGATTGGGCGATTTCTAAGTCACTAATTTTTCAATGTTGCCCGGAACACAAAATTAGGAACATATAATACCGTTATTTGTAATCAAAAAGTCACTTATGTCATGCAACAAAACATAAACTGACAACATATATGGTCAACATTTTCTTACTGGTCTATAAGACTTGATATTTACTCATTATCGGGTTATTAACTCTAAAACTCTGTTGATTCGGGGATATAAGCTGATTACTCCCATCCATAGTCTTTTAAAACTTGCTAATGGTAATATAACTTTGCCATCGGCTGTTCTCAGCCTGTAGCCCTGTCACTGGTGTAAATATTACGATATCCTATGATGTAAGCAGAACTAATTAATTACTGATAGTCAATGGTGAAGGTAAGTGATTGATCAAAGGGTGATGACTGGTCATACAAAGGTGGCTGTAATTCATGGAGTGTCCATGGTCATAATCAGCTGCTTGAAGTACAGCTCCCATGGGAAATGAAAAAAAAAAACTAGCCATTTTTAAGGTCAACTCGATCTCCAAACAATCTCCTTCTTAAGTACACATTGGATCCCACCTAACGCCTACCATACGGTGGCTTTGTGCTTTCTGTTTTTGTTTTTTTTTCGTTTTTTCCAAATTCGAGACTAATAACCGCCGCAATCTTGTACCCTTCCCAATCCGACACAGCTGAGATCCATTTAATCACCTTAAACAATCTTTTAGAGCATCTAAAGTATATTACCATGAGCAAAGGGTGAACAGCCAGATGTCAATCTAATTATCTTCATCTATTACCTATTTCATCTTCCCTTTGACTTGCACGGCTTCCTGTGTTTATGGTACGGCATTAAGTTGATTAAACCCGATGCCTGTAGGTTGCTTAAACCCAGTGCCCAATGCCCTACTTACTTTAGTGGATTTCTGCTAATTTGTTAGACTTCGAAGTTCTAAATTAATGATTTTTCATTCCATTTCAATTTATTATATATGTTCTTAAATTATAAATCAATATTAAAATATTTCCTATCAATTTATTACAAGGTTTACGTTCGCTGTGTCCTTTTAACTGTCCTCACACCTCTAAACTATCGACCTGTCGGGGGCACCCTATGATCTCTTCTAGTTCTTTTTTTTATCCCCAAAAAAGGCACGAAACCAGATCATTAACTATGTCGCTAGCATGCTGTGCTGGTGCATCAAAACGCCATCAACTGAATGCATACAGAAAAAATATCGATTTTTTTTTTTTCATTTTCACAAGGGGGGAATATCAGAGAGGAATTTAAAGGTGGTTTCGTGGACGAAACGAGCAGGTCCTCCAAGTACTCGGGTGTTAATTATAGCTTTTAATTTTATATTGAGTTCTGTACAGTCGGTTTATACCAACATGTTCTACACAGTGACACCCTCCATGTGTAGACGCACGGGTAAGAATAAGAAACAGGACTTTGGTCCACAAACGAAGAATCGCAAACATGCCTAGAGAACAATGCATGGAGAGGAAAGAGCACCAATAAGATTTCCCGCCCGTTTCAACGTCATCACAAGACGAACCTAAGAACAGAGATTTGTCCAACAAGAGTTTTAGGAGATGCTTGATACTGATTACAGCAAAATTAACTCGGAAGGGGACGATAGTTGTATGTGATTCTTTCTGTGGTGTCCTGTTAAAAAAAGTAGCAAGGCCATAAGAAAAATAAGTCTTGTTTCTCATCCCAATTACAAAAAAAACATGACCAAGTCGGGCGACAAGCTTTTAAAAAAAAAAATTGAAGAAGTTTGACTAGGTCATGGTCGAACTTAATTTTATTTGTGAAAATTTCGGTGACTCGGCAAAGTCAAAAATTCTTGTTTTTTTTCAAATATGGTTTAATTGTTTAATTGATGATCAAATTTATAACTTTTTACTTTGAAGTGCAGGGAGTATTTGTGGTATGAAAATGCATGATCGCAAAAATCTGGTATAAATTTCTCTTCTAAAAAGGTCATTTCAAGAACTTTTTTCTGCCTTCCAGGCAAATCTCGTTAACATTTTACATACCCGGTGCCTGGGAGATTTAGTCCCGCATGTCAGCTGGTTACCATACGTGTCCGTGAGTTTTTGAAACGACCCCTAAACGCAGATTGCTAATTTTGAAATAATACCCCTTTTTTAACTAAGCGCGGAGTGATTCTCAAAGAATCTGCCCCCCCCCCCACTCTTTGTATGCAGAACACTGAATGAAAAATACCCTCTTTTGACGAAATTGGACACGAGTGGTAACACATATCATATCAAGTGCCCACCCCCCACCCCCCACCCCAACCCGACCCCTGAGAATTCAGTATTGTGGTGACTGTGAGTTAAGTACATATCCTTTTGCTTTAACTCACTGTTAAAATGTTTGAGAAGTTCAGCTCTCCCTCTCTTCGTCTTATTTACATATTGTGGCTCATTGTCATGTGAATTCTTAGCGGGTTCCCCTGAATTCACTTTGTGATTGTTTGTGAAGGGCAAGGGAAATGAATGGTGCTGAGATCTACAGGGAAAATCTCACAGGTTGTTTTATCAATACCCAGCAATTTGTGTGTGAGCCACAGATACTGCAGAACCGATTTAAGTGACATCACTCACTGCTCTCCCTCATAAGCCATCATGGATCTAACAGCAGCGAAGATTATTTAAAAGGATTTTTGGATAGCTACCAAAAGCGCAAAATTAAGAGAATAAAAATGAATGAATCTGATTCAGACTGAGGATAAAAGTAACAACAACAAGATATCGCCTTAGTAACTGGTAATTAGTGCCTGGTTATTTTTGTTCAGTGTGTCAGAGGTTTTTTTTTTTCCCCTTTGGCCTCAGATGTTCGTTACTGCTCATTTATAGGGTTGTTTTTATCCTTTTTTTATATTCCAAAACTAAAGGAGTAAAGGATAATGTAAGAACAAAGTCATTTAAGTGTATAGCTTATATTTTGTACGAGTATTATTTACAGTGACACTTCCACATTTTTAAATAACTTAAATGCAACTTGATATGTCACTTTAAAATGGAAACAATTTACGTTAAGTACGTTAATAAGTTAAAGGTTTCAGAACCACTTTTTTCTTTTCCTGGTAAGCAAGAGAGCATAGTTTAGTGGGCAAATCTTGCCATTTAAATTTAAATGACAACATAATGCTGTGGGCTTCAAGGGTGTGGTGTTTATACGTTTTTTTCGGAATCCACAACATTTGATCTGGCGACATTTGGTCTACCAATACTACCAATATTTGATCTAAATCTGCAGGGTACGACATCTGGTCTAGATTTTTGTTGCTTTTTTGGGTTTTTTTTTCACTGGAAGAGAAAGTTATAAATCGTTTGTTTTCGTTTTTCTTCGTGTACGTGAAACCGTTATTCGCGATTTTAGATTTGCCTGTATTTGTTGTATTATCTCCATGATGCAAAAAGTAATCGCTGATAAACCCAACCAACTTTCAAATTCTTATATACCGTTTCAGTGATACACCATTCTTAAGTCTGGTGTATTTCCGCCATATTTCTCCCTTTTGAACGGTTGAGAAAAATTGCATTTAAGATATGTTCAGGAACCACCCTAAAAATATATTTGTTTATTCGATTATCAAACTGGTACCACCTTAATCAATAATGTTATTTCAAGGTTGTCGACTTAAATAGAGTTTAAATTAAGGTGAAAAATAATTCTGTATGATTGCAGTGCAGCTGACAAACATAAGTGCTAACTGTTTTGTAGCCTAATTAATATATTTTGGATTATATTTTTAATTATTTGAAGTTACTAACACTGTGGAGTATTTTTAAGCTGCCAGTTCAGGTCTTTTTTCTTCTTTAATTTCTTCAACAATATCACGTGTAACAGTTGTAGTAATTACATGAAATCCCATATAAGTGAGAAGAGACGAAAGCTCTCCTTGAAAAGCGAATCAAATTACAGTTGCATTTGCACTTTTTACACCAAAAGACTGATTCAATTAATATGATGGTTTCAAATTTCAAAAAAAAAAAAAAAAAAAAAAGACAGTAGAGGGTTTATTCGCACACTACAAACGTTTTCTTTTTAAACATCAGCAATCATCGGCGCTATCAGGGTATATTTTTTTGTCATCCATCAAAGCAAAACGAAAACTGAAATTGGATGATGTAATTGCGATTAGACTGTAATGACAATTATACTTGAATGCAGATTGGATAATAATTGCGCGTGACGAACCATATCTGTAGCCAGCAGCCAGTTTAACCAATCGAATAGCGTCTACTTTAAATTTCTTAATAATTTTCTGTAGCTATTACCACCTGCCGTCTGGTTCATCTTTCAATAATACGAGGTTACAACGAAGGTGTGATTTTGGAGTTGTCTGCTTTGCGTGTTTTTTTTTCTGGCCAAACCGACAATAAAGAACCTTGTGGGTAGTAGACTAGAAGTGACAACTGAACTGATGATCAAATGGCCGTGAATAAGTAGAAATAAGGCCACTGTTTGGGGAACATTCTGCTGACCGAGGTTAGTATGCCACTATATGTATGCAGTCATCATATAGCAATGATCAGAAGACTCCTGTTGTATTATATAACTGTCCTTTTTCCATTGCTTTGATTTTTTGGTCTAACATTTTTGCGATATGAAGAGAATCCTTGTTTGTGTTACAAACAAACATGAGTGTTGGATTAATTCCAGTTTTAGCTCAAATTGTAGCTCGTCTTAAAGTTTCTATAAAGCTAAACGTAATCTGTTCCCGTATCAATGAGTTGATTGATTGTGTATCTCAATGTGTTGACTTTCTGAAGAAACGGAACAGGGTTACAATTTCTGCATAAACTGTAGGCGCTAAACCTGTCAAATTTATTAATTGGCTTTCAAAAGTTGTGTTAACAGGACAGTTAACAATAACTGTTAATAATATTGTACAGTTAATTTTTGCGAATACGGCCATGAAAATTCGTTTGAAACCATATTGCAGTTTTAGCACAAAGGGTCATGGACTCACCCACGTCCCTGTCGCTGGGGGAGGGGGGGGGGGGAGGACTACGTGAATGTTAATGTTACCGTCAATGTTTGACTCACAAAATTTGCCTATAGCGTAGCCTGATGTTTGGATTTTTTGCGTATTAACTTTGTGGATTGTCTCTGGAGCGAACTATTGTTCGAGCACAAATATCAGAAGACTGGGACCTGTCTCTGGACCATCTCGGATGGCCCATCTCTGGAACATCTCGAATGGCTCGTCTCTGGAACATCTCGGATGGCCCGTCTCTGGAACATCTCGGATGGCCCATCTCTGGATCATCTCGGATGGCCCGTCTCTGGGCCATCTCGGATGGCCCGTCTCTGGACCATCTCGGATGGCCGGTCTCTGGACCATCTCTGATGGCCCATCTCTGAACCATCTCGGATGGCCCATCTCTGGACCATCTCGGATGGCCCGTCTCTGGACAATCTCGGATGGATTTTTATTTGTTTATTTTTTTAAAATTTAACTTTTTTATTTTTTTTTTTTTTGGCGTTTATGGTATTAATTAAGAGGTCCTACGTAGCTCCGTTTTCAAAATATCCGGGGACAAGGGAAAACCTATTTGCACCAAGCGATGCCCTGGCATGGTGGATCACTTAATCTCTAGTTCCAAAGGGGCGTAATCCGTAAATGGGAATGTGCCCCAGTCGATCAACAGACATAAAGTGCTTCTTGGCAAAGGGCGGTTGATGGGGATGGGTGGGGGGAGGGGGTAGGCGTAAATCACTAAAACTTTCAAAACGTGGAGACATGGCGAAAACACTTGAAAAGTTTCCCAGCTGCTTAAAATGTAAGTTTTAAACGCCTTTGAGGGTGCGTCTTAAAGACGACGATGGAGAATATATTTTGGCTGTTACTTTTTGCGTGCTCTACTCTGTCAAAGGCACATTAATCGTGGGCGTGCTGTTCCGTTTATCAAGTCGTCACGAAATGCCAAAAGCATTTATGTTCAAACTAATTTATTAATATTTTTGTTAAATGCCACAGCAAAACTGTTCAGAATATCCTATCTAAAAATAAGTCGAACTAAAGAAAGACGCTTATATATTGTTTCAAAAATGCGTTTTACGTGCAAGCGTCTAAACGAAGAGGCCTATGGACCTTCGCATTAAGTAATGGATCCATCATGAGAAAGAGTTGATTGCTGGAAAAAAATAACACATCGAAGGGAGAGTCAGCGCTCGAGATCACACGTGTTTTTGTCAAACTAACTAACCCGTTTCGTTTTCAATTTATAAACAAAGTGAAAATGGATATTTGCAAGTTGTGTTTTCATGATGCACATTGTCAGATTTAGCACCATAAAGCGTTGAAGAAAGCATAACCTTAACCTTTTAACTCTTCAAAACACAAACCGCCCTGTAAAGAACGTATCATGGTAGAGAACTGGTGTTCTTTATACTGTTTGAACAGCTTCTTAAGCTCCTAACCACCACCCCCCCCCCCCCCCCCCACCCTTCCCCTGTTATATGGAATGCAACGCCAATGCCGAGCGCTCTTTGAAAAGTGTTCCAAAGGCTCTAAACAATGAGTAATCCCAGCAAACAGAACACTTTCTGGTCGTGAAATCAAAGTAATGTAAAGGTTAGAGCTGCTTCAAGAAAAAGATAATTGTGCCACATATCTTGTTTATCACGACTCAAACGTCATCCCTTGAGCTTCTTTGTTGACTATCCCCAGGAACAAGTGATTAAATTACACCAAGCGCGGGATAAACGAATACTGACTTTCAGCGATGCCACATTAAAGCTTAAATATTTATAAATAAATATGGGCGTGGAACTGAAATTATATTGAAATATATTGAATTTTGCAGCTGTTTGTTCGCTGTGGCTGGTTTATTAACAGATCAATATAAAATATTGGAAATTTGCATTTAATCACTGAGTAATCATTGATAACTTTAATTACTGATATGTTGTTTTATTAATCTATTTACTATTAATTCACCATTGTACAATGTGTATTTCATAATGCAGGAAAATGAATTCATTGTTTATTGTTAATGTATGTTGTTTATGTTAAGGTGTGGCAAATTGCATTGTCACATATAGTTGTGTTTCTGCACTGATCAGACGGTGTTTGTTGCAGGTGCCAGCTCGGTCTTTCGTCTTGGACGTTGCTATGATAACACTGGTGTGACTGACTGCCTCAGAAACAGTCTAACTGCAGCTGCGGATTACACAGCAACGTGCCTGGTGATAACATGAATGGATTAATGTAAACAAACACGCGTTGGGAACCAAAACACGTGATTGGATATTTTTTTGTCCAATATGGCTGCCACAAAACTGGACAAAGTTGCAAAGCCGTCCCTACAAAAACTGGACGTCAAATCCTCAGTGATTGATATTGTGGAAGAGTTTCAGTTTGGAGAGTTCGTCAGTCCCGTGAATCTTACAGGAAGTGGCGGTATAAATGACACTGATGATTTCTTCTACGAACAATTATTTGGGGATACGAACGCCGGCGTTTTCGAGCAAGCCGATCGGATTATAACACTTTACGGTATCCCGTTAACGATTGCCATTGGTTGCCTAGGTAACACGCTTAGTTTTATTGTCTTTGTTTTTTCACACTTGCGTATACAATCGTCCAGTGTTTATCTTGCCTTTCTCAACGCGGTGGATACTCTGTTCTTACTTTGCCTTCTCGTTGCTTGGTTCGACCGCGTCGATATTCGCCTCGTGAGTCACCATGGAGTGTGCCAAACTGTTATGTATTTCAGCTATGTAGGGGCGTTTCTTTCTGTTTATACCGTGGCTGGTTTTACCGTGGAACGATGGATTATTGTATTTCACCCCCTGCGCAAAAATGACTGGTGTACACGACGCAGGGCTCTAATCATAATCACCACTTTAACTGCGATCGCCATGTTGCTATATACATTTTGGTTTTGGACCACGGGACTGGTGGAAATACCGAATACCGACTATCGAGTTTGCCACCCGAGACCTCAGTTCTACACGCTTGTTCAAATTCTTAGCTCGGTCGACACGGTAATTACGTTAGTTATCCCGTCCATTATTATCATCGTTCTCAACGTCAGCATATCCAAGAAAGTAATGGAATTTGCTCAGAAAGAAAACGCACTTCTGAATAATAATTCAACGTCAAGATTGATGATGTCGCACTTGATAGATAATAAACACGGAATACCACTACAGGAGATGGGAAGTCTGTGTTATGTTCGGAAACCATCTCAAGCAATAAGCTCTGTGTCTACATTTAGTTTTAAAAATTTGACGCTGAGTAAATCAGGAAAACACCGCGGATTTAGAAAGCGTGTCCAGTTAAGAACAACGCGTTCACTGCTCATCGTCTCGACGGTTTTCGTCTCGCTTAATTTGCCAAGTCACGCTTTTAGAATTTATGCCGTTTTGATGGAGATCAGTAACGGCTCTTATGTTTTCTCAAAGACATCGTTGCTATGGCAGAATCTATTGCAGATGGTTTATTATGCGAATTTTTCTGCCAATTTTTTCCTATATTCGGCATGTTCTAAATCATTTCGCTTAGCATTTCGAAGACTTTGTGTTAGGGTAAAGCATTCAGTTATGACAAAATGGAACAAATTTGACATGTGTAACTCTGCATAGTTCGTTTACGGAGTAACTTGCTACCGGAGGTAGTCACCGGAAGTAGCTTCTGTCGCTCCCGAAAAAGGAGCTATCAAGAACTCCTATGGGGAGTTGGTCGGTTGCTTACTTTCAACCTCTCTTGATGTCACCCTCGGCCCTACTAATTCACTGCGCTCAAAACAAGCAGCAAATTAAGCACCCATTTATATTTATATTGTCGTGCTGCACCGGTGTCCCGCCTTAGCTCCCCCCCCCCTCCCCCCTCCCCCTCAGCGCTCCCGCCCTAGCCCCCGCCCCCTCCCCGACCTCCCCCGCACTATTTTTCCGTTGCTTTCCGATAAGTATGAAGAAGAGTCTCAGGTGTTTACAGCCTCTGAAAAACCCCTTTTCCTACACGCAACGTTAAAAAATCTGGGATTGGTTAATTGCTTAAACCTGTGAATTGTACGCTCTTTTTGGAATCTGGTTTTTTCACGTACTTTTAAAAGACATCGATGAGTACATCACAGATTGAATGAATCATTTTCTTTCAAACATGGGCTATATAATCAACCACTATTTTCTATTTACGTCTTATTTTTTTAACCCATTCGACAATATGAATCTTAGTTCAGAAAAAGAAATCTGCTAATACTTAAAGACGATGAATATTAGCCATGGAATTGTTCTTTCTGTTCGAGACAAAGTCTATTAATAAACTAACACAATTGTTAAAATTACAGAGGCCTGTCTGTGGCGATATTTTGTGTATTCCCTTTGAGGTCTTTATTTGTCATCTGAACAGTCAGGTTTTTTTAACTATAGCCTTTTTGTACTAACACCACACATACGTGTATGCTTTTTTCTAACCGTATAAATGAAATAAAATACATTTTGACCTTTGTTTTTTTTTGCACACTACAGGGTATGTGAAATATATACAGCTGTGTATGTTCAAATAATGTTAAAAATAATGTGTGTGATATTTTATTGGTTGTTCTCAGAGGCCGAGCCAGGGGTGTGTATAGGGGAGAGGGCAGGAGGGCAGGGAGTGGGAGAGGGGAGGAAGGGCAGGGCAGGAGGGTCAGGGGGTGGGTAGGTGAAAAGGTTGTGAAAAACTTCGAACATTAAAAAAGCTTCATTTTGGCATTGATATATAACGCCGGACTATACTCACTTTGATAAATTCAAAGCATAGACGTTGCCCCAGCAACTTCCTTGCTTAAGATGTTTGCAACGCAGCAGTCAGAGACTATTTCATAATGTCACAATGAGTCCCATCGTTGTTACAAAACAGCTCACCTCTGAGGAGATCAATCTGTCATGTATAAACACAGACTGATTGGCATCCGTGCGTCTGCCAGAGACGGTGGTTATCTGCTTAAGTCTGTTTGGGTTTCTTCAGTCTGCGGACATTAATTTCGCTAATCCACTTGACATCATGAAGCCTCACGCCCTAATGTCGCGTTTCCACGTGGACCTGGTGTCTGCACGGGCCTCCCAGCCCTCCCATGGGATTCCAAATGTCACGCTTGCAGGCGTCTTTAAACCTGAGTTTTGGACGTTCTTTTGGCCTTTTGGCATCGGCTATTTCACCATAAAGTAGATCATTAGGGATAGGGCAGTAATCCACACGGCGAACATGGCCAAGCCAGCGTAGTCGTCTCTGTTTCAACAATGCAGACATACTTGGGAGTTCGGCCTTCTGTAGTATGACCGCGTTTGGTACACGCTCCAGCCAGGTTATGTGGAGTATACGACGTAGGCATCTCAACTATTTAGTTTCCTTGCTTGGCAGAGGTAGGTAGTCCATGATTCGCTGCCATAGAGCAAAGTACTAAGAACGCACGCTCTGTAGATGCACATCTTCGTTCTTGTCGTAAGTTTTGGGTTGTTCCAGGCGCGCTTTGTAAGACGACCAAAGGTGGTTGCGGCTTTGCCTATGCGTATATTCATCTCCTCGTTCATCGAAACTGAGTCTGTGACATTTGACACAAGGTAGCAGAAACTGTGCACAGCGTTGTTTAGGGTAATTACAGGAACCTGTTGGTCACCTTGTGCTACGATAACCGTTTTCTTTACGCTGATTGTTAGACCGAACTTGTCACAAGCAATGGCGAGGCGGTCCATCAGGTGCTGCAGTTTATGTTCGCTGTGTGCCACTAGAGCTCCATTGTCTGCAAACAGGAGTTCCTGTATCATGACGAGTCTGCACTTAGTCTTCGCCCGAAGTCTACAAGCACTGTACTGTACAGTCTGATCGTGTTTATACATGGATACCTTCCCAGACAGAGTGGAACGCAAAGTGAGCAATAAGGAGAAGAATATGCAAAACAAAATTGCGGCCATAACGCACCCCTGCTTCACACCGTTGAGGATTTCAAAGCTGTTGGACGTATTAAAATCGAAGTTGACTTAACTGCGCATGTCGTCGTGAAAAGCACGAATTAGACACAGAACTCTGGGTGGGTACCCTATTCTAGCCAAGATCTTGTATAGTCCTGACCTGCTGACGATGTCGAAGGCCTTGGTCAGATCGACGAAAGCTAAATATAGAGGTTTCTGTTGCTCTCTGCACATCTCCTGCAGCTGCCGTAGGGAAAATATGTCAACTGTTGACCTTTTTGCTCTAAAGCCACATTGAGATTCGGGATACACTTTATCTCCAAGCGTTTGTGTTCTCTTGAGAATGACGCGCGCAAACAATTTTCCGGTAATGCTAATTAGTGAGATACCTCGATAGTTATTGCAGTCGCCCCGGTCTCATTTGTTTTCGTACAAAGTTGTAATAGTTGCATCTTTCATATCTTGTGGGACGAAGCCTTGTTTCCAACAGCGTAAAAGTAATGCGTGTAGCTTGTGAAGGAGGGACTGTTTACCACGTTTCAAGATTTCCGCTTGGATACCATCCTTTCCTGGGGACTTTCCACTGGACAATGCCTCGATGGCTTTACCAAGTTCAGCTAGGCTGGACTCTGCGTCTAGTTCCGTCAGGACTGCTATTTGCGGTAACGAGTTGACGGCGTCGTCACTGACTTCTGACACTCTTGAGTACAACTCGCAGTAGTGGTCGACCCATCTCTCCATCTGTTTGCCTTTGTGATTATTTTAAAAGACTTGGTTTTAAGAGAGACAGTCTTTTTGACTGACGGTCCCAGTGCTTGTTTTATGCCGTCATACATCGCGCGTATGTTGCCCATGTCTGTTGCCTCTTGTATGTTGTTACACAGATTGATCCAGCAGAGATTCGCAAAGTACCTGGCTTTTCGTTGATAATCGCTTTAGCACGTTTTAGGCTGTCAATCGTTTCAAGCGATGGGTTTTTATTATGTGCAAGGTAGGCCTGGTTCTTTGCTTCTATAGCTGGTGTAATTTCGTTAGCGTAGGCAGCAAACCAATCCTTACTTCGGTTGACACTCTTGCCAAAACAATTTATAGCAGTTTCATGTATAGCTGATTTGAGCGTCGACCATGCATCGTCAATGCTGCAATCCTCACCTTGGAGGGATTCTACCTTTAGACGAAGTTCCTCATTAAACTGGCGACATTTATTCTCATCCTTTCTGTCAAGGATGTTGATGCGAGCAAGACTAGTGTGTTTCGCGAAGCGTAGTTATTTTGGCGATGATCTTGACTGTACTTAAGACCAGAGAATGGTCAGTGTCGCAGTCAGCACTGTGGTAGGTGCGAGTATGTGTTACCGTATGTAAGTCACGTCGACTGGTTACTAGATGATCGAGTTGATGTCAATGGCCAGACCTTGGATGTCTCCATGAAACCTTTCGCGTTTTTTGCCTTCGAAGTATGTACTAGGGATGCACAGCTGATGGTGTGCGCAGAGCTCGAGTAGTCTTTGTCCATTTTTGTTTGGCTTACCCTCGCCGTGCTTACCAAGACATAGGGACCATGTCGAATAGTCAGCACCGATTCTCTCATTGAAGTCGCCAAGCAGATAGATCTGTTCTTTGGCGGGTATCTGCGAGATTTCTTGGTTCAGACTATTCTTTATCGTTGTCGTTTGAGTAAAGTGTTGGTGCATATACACTGATGATGTTCACGGCACCGACACTAGTTGAGAGACGAAGGGTCATTATGCGCTCAGAGACTCCATTTGGTGGTTCCATACACGGCAGAAGGACGTTTCTAATAGTGAAACCGTTGCCATGCTCCGCGCTTCTTCGGCTCGCTGACCACGCCAAAAGAACGTGTAGTGGTTTTCGCGAAAGGACCATTGTCAGGTAGCCTGGTTTCCTGAAGAGCGACCATATCAACATTCAGTTGAGAAAGTTCACGATCAATCTGGGTGGTTTTACGAATGTCCTGTGTTGCGTCAAGTTGAGGGTTCATGTCAGGACACATGGTCCTAACATTCCAAGTACCAATCCGTAAAAGTATGTTTACTTTAGGTACAGAGGTTATGATGTGCTTGTCAAGGAAAAGAATCCTTTAAGTTCCACGCACCCAGAGAAACAGGCAGACCGTACCTAGGCAGTACCTTATTGGCTGGGGGCTGCCAAGTTTTAGGCTGGCGGTAAAGGAACAATGAGATGCGATGACCTCTCCCACCCTCGGAGGCGATCTGTGGCGCCCTTATACTACGCCAATCGAGAAAAGGAGTTATAACCCGTAACTGACGCCTCCCATTTTGTTTCCTGCTTTGGTAAGCAACAAGGCTGGAGTGGTCTCCCCTTACAGAACTTCTGCAGATAGCCTGGGCAGATGAAAGACACAAATTTGCCAGCATTTATCTCTCTCTCTCTCTCTCTCTCTCTCTCTCTCTCTCTCTCTCTCTCTCTCTCTCTCGACATTGCCGACTGTATCCGAAGGAGAAGCTGGTGCTAAGCACAGAGTGGGTGGATATTTTTAATTATCTAGCCGTACTGTGCATCCCTCGGTGTTGAATATTCTCGCACATTGGTGTAAAAGGTGCATTTGAGTGTCCAAGTCACTAAAATCTATATTTTAGGGATTTTTTAAAAAAGTATTTTCTCTCCTTCTTGAGTAATATTTTGCGCGGAATCCCCATCGGGTCTGCGGAGTAAAAAGGTGTTATACAGAACAAACCTAACCGCTGTAGAGGTTGGCCGTTGGACAACGAGAGTCCCACCAATCTATCGCAGAGAGGTGTGAGGGAGGGGGATTGAGACTGAATAGGGAGGGGGTCGGGATGAAAAAAAAACAATCGCTGGGAGGGGTGGCGAGGATATGAGGACGAGTCATCGCTTGCAAAGGAGACGCAACGTGGTATCTTATGTGTACGTATTTATATCCCTGTAGTGGGATATTGGGATCAGCTTTTTAGTCCGCCTGTTCTCCACAGGTCAGTCTGCTGTTTATCACAGGGTCTTCAGCGTATGAGTGCAGTTTTTTGGGAACCTCGGAGTGGGGACGCTGCATTATTTTCCATGCAGTTTGTGTGCTGAAGTGCTGCTTTTTTCTTCTCGGGGGGAGCGGGGGGGGGTGGGTTGGTTTGGTACCTTATATTTATTCCGCCGTAATTACTGTAATTATTTCCGCATTAACTCGCTTTTACCGTTGTCATCTAATAGCTAACCTCTGTTACGTAAAACTCAAATCCGTCTGTTACGTAGAACTCAAAGCAAAAGAATTTTTTGAAACGTTGTTCTCTTCTTTTAATGACTACTATTTTCGCGGAATCCCCAGTGCATCTGCTGAACAAAAAGTTCTCATAGACAACAGAACTAAAAGCCGTAGAGGTTGGCCATTCGACAACAACGCATTCTTAACACTATGTTTTCCCAGGTGCACAGGGTAATCGCTGTCTGTGAGAAACCGTAGTAACGTATCTTCTATAACGTTATCATTTTTGTGTTACCTTTAAATATTGTGAGCATTCCAGCATAGAAACAGTTGCTTCGATTCAATGCTTATGGTTGTCATAAAACACGTATACCGCATGTACCGCATATAACATTTGTGTTTCGCTTTGTAACCTTCTTGAATGAATAATGTTAAAATAGAACGTGTTTTATTTGATGTTCAAAATTCCCGTTAGAGACTAAAATACATCCAATAACAAATTGAAGCTGAAAAAGTTAGGCTATATTTATAAGTTCTATTTGTCTGTATTTTCGACATTTTAGTCTGTTACCAAGGACAATTTGAGTTACCATTTGATCTCAAATTTATGGCAACCGTTGTTCTTTGGAGCCGTAATTTTAAACGTTTTGTGTAATACAACAGTTAAAATATTGTTAACACTAGTGTAGAAACAGCCATAGTAAAGGACATATGTCGAAATTTTGTTTGTTTTGTGTTGCAAAATTAAGAAAATATATCCACTTGGGTCATTCCCTATTGCAAAGATGGCCCAATCGCCCGGGGATGTGAAATGCGTTACCACGCGTGTCCAAAAACGAAGAGAAATGGGGTAACTTTGAGGCCAGACGCGGTCCACGCGGAGTGCAATTTTCGTTAAAAAGGGGGTAATTTTTCTCCGCGCTTGGTTGAAAAGGGGTGTTATTTCAAAATAGGCACTCCGCGTTTAGGGACTGTTGTTAAAAGTCAAGGACACTCATGGTAACCAGTTGGTACGTGAGTGCCCCCCCTCCACCCCCTCTCCTCCTCCCCGAGTAGGGACCCAATAGCAAATAGCCCAGAGTGGTTATTGGTTGTGAAAGAGTGCAATTAAAAACAACACAAAAGGCCGAATTTACACAAGCAGAAGAACAGCGAGAAAAGCGCAGACTTTGCTGCTGATTGACAAAACACGCCGCTAAGAAGAAAACTCTTTCGATACTGCGCCCAGTAGACTCTTAAAAAACACACATTTCAGTTTGGAAAAGTTTGGAAAAAATTCCGACACTGTGAAAAAGATAGCAACGTTCGAAGCGCTAATCTCCACATCCACATCCACCCCCCATCCCCTTCCTCAAGGAGGTAACTCAGCAGCTGGTGTCTGTACAAGATTAAGAAAGAAGAACGCGGAAAGACTGATGTTTATGAAGCACTCTAAATATTTTACACCCAGCACGACCCCGGCTCCTGCGCTAAAAATTTTCGCAACCAATTATAAGTAACAGAAGATGTGAATTACAAGGAGTCACGTGCACAGAAGCGTCATATCGATCTCGTACAAGTGATAATTGCAATCTGTGGGGGTACACCCTTATAGTCAATTAAAACAACGAAGTTTTCCAAAGAAAATTTCCCCAGTAATTGGTTAATTACTTCGAGATAATTATCAAGATAATATTCGCAGAATGCGTTACTGTGAATCTGTAATGTTATGCTTAAATTCCCCATGTTAAGACGTCAACCTTCAAATAGACCCTGTTTAGCGAATAAAACACACTCAGAAAGGCGCCTATGAAAACTTTCCTTGTAACTTTTTTGATCAGATAAAATAAACGTACGTTTAATGTGTGCAACTCTTATACACCATTTCCTTCTGGAAATTTTTTGCAAGTTGGAAATTCAAAACTCTCCACCCTTTTCTAGCCCACCCTCGTATGGTCAAGCAAGAACTGTGGACTAATTTAGATAAGCATGTTAATGTTATTGATACACTTGACTCCCCGAGATAAGACAACTCCGAGACCAAGAACAACCCGGAAACAAGAGACCACCTTTGGTCCATCCCTCTCCAAATCCCTTCCACGGCAGAGAATTCCCGTAATGTGACCACTTTGGAATTATTGCTTGAGGTCACTCACAAAAGTGGTCTTATTTCTAGGGTTAAGATGTATCAGAAGGAAATCTTAAAGGGCACCTTTCTCAAGTGCCACAAGGATGTGACGTCAGTTTTTGTTTATCCATTCACACAGGTAAACAGTGTAATGCCTACCCGAATGCATTGTCTCTGTGTGTAGGCGCCACGTTTTCCAACCAAATTCAAACGTTTATAAAGTTTTTTTTGTATTTCCATTAGAACTTAATTGCAATCTCCATCTGTGTTTTTTTTATTTTGAAATCCTGGACTGATGCCAAACAAATATGCACTAAACAGACCGATATGTTCCGCAGATACTGAGGTTCCAACAACATCAGTAGCGAAAAGGTTCAGACACATCATGCAGAGTCTTGCATGTAAAGGTATTATTATTTCACAGTATTATCCCAGAACAACTATTCGTTTAGGAATGTACTTTCACCTACAAGACCAACCGTATCAAAATCTGGTTAAAAAGATATACTGCAAATATACCGCAGATGTACTTTTACTTCGCAAAAGCTTAGAATTCGCTTGTCTCCACTTTTAGATGGGTTTCACTTTGGTTAGATTTACCACACAATAGAACGAAACTTTTTCTCGCAGATAGAATGAACCCTTTCATCCAGCCGACAAGTGGGAATGCAGATAACACAAAGTGCTACGTCACTGAAGATGTCAATCATTCCCTTTAAGTGTGGCGTTGTCAACACACGCCATTTTGTGTGCTCCGCAATCTTTTGGGAAAAGGGAACTAGTTCAAGGTGCGAATTTGCTTTTAGTGATTTTATTATATAACTAAAGGACTAATTTTGCTCATGTAGTAGTTTGGATAAAATTAGCTACTATTGAGCAAGAAATTTGGCATCTTGTACTTCGGTCAGGTAGTTGTTGCACGGAACAGCGACACTTACCCAGTTCCGAGAAGTGTGCCTCTCTTGTCCACAGAAGTCTACAGGATCGTACTTACTAGTTTCCAGCACACATCGCCTCGTTTGAGCCTTTTCAGCCTGTTGTGCCTGCTTAGAGTCTAGGCCTTGCTTTGTGTCTGCTCCATCTCTGTATGGCCAGTCACGGTTTTGGCTTTTACTCCTTGGAACTGGTCAGACGTCTATCAGCAGTTGGTGTACTTCTGGGGGGGGGGGCTGTTATGGCAACCCCTGTACCGTAATCGGTACACCGATCCCATTTCAGCCTTGTGGGCTATGGGATGGGGGATACCGTGACAGGCAGTAGCCATTTCGCCAACCCCCCCTTAAGTCCCATCTTGGTCATGGTACCGGCGACTTAGGCCCATAACGGGTTTACCCTGACCAAGGACGTTATGGGCACGGGACTAGGTACCGAGGCCTCTGTTCGGACTACCTGTCTGAGGCCCGTTTTGGTCACAAGACCTAGGCCCATGTCGGGATTATGGTACCGGGACCCGTAGATCGTACCCATTATGGTTCCCACCCCGCTTTTACACATGAAAAGCAGCCGGAAAACGCCTAAAAGCATTTCTTTCGGTCAGAAAGACAGACTTTTTTCTGTTATAGCCCGGTAAAAAAGAGGCTGTTAACGCCAGCTACGCTCGGTTACTTGGTATAGTTGTAGTAGTACCTTCAGTGTTGCGATATATATATATATATATATAACAATTTATAGCAGTTCATGTATAGCTGATTTGAGCGTCGACCATGCCTCTTCAATGCTGCAATCCTCAAATCATTAAACTGGCGGCATTTATTCTCATCCTTTGTGTCAATGATGTTGATGCGAGCAAGACTAGTGTGTTTCGCGAAGTGTAGTTTCTTGGCGATGACCTTGACCGTACCTTAGACCAGAGAATGGTCAGTGTCGCAGTCAGCACTGTGGTAGGTGCGAGTATGTGTTACCGTATGTAAGTCGCGTCGACTGGTTACTAGATGGTCGAGTTGATGCCAATGGTCAGACCTTGGATGTCTCCATGAAACCTTTCGGCGTTGTTTGCCTTCGAAGTATGTACTAGGGATGCAAAGCTGATGATGTGCGCAGAGCTCGAGTAGTCTTTGTCCATTTTTGTTTGACTTACCCTCGCCGTGCTTGCGAAGACATAGGGACCATGTCGAATAGTCAGCACCGATCCTCTCGTTGAAGTCGCCAAGCAGATAGATCTGTTCTTTGGCGGGTATCTGCGAGATTTCTTGGTTCAGACTATCGTAAAACTATTCTTTGTCGTTGTCGTTTGAGTAAAGTGTTGGTGCATATACACTGATAATGTTCACTGCACCGGCACTAGTTGAGAGACGAACGGTCATTAGGCGCTCAGAGACTCCATTTGGTGGTTCCATACACTGCAGAAGGATGTTTCTAATAGTGAAACCGTCGCCATGCTCCGCGCTTCTTTGGCTCGCTGACCACGCCAAAAGAACGTGTAGTGGTTTTCGCGAAAGGACCATTGTCAAGTAGCCTGGTTTCCTGAAGAGCGACCATATCAACATTCAGTCGAGAAAGTTCACGATCAATCTGGGTGGTTTTACGAATGTCCTGTGTTGCGTCAAGTTGAGGGTTCATGTCAGGACACATGATCCTAACATTCCAAGTACAAATCCGTAAAAGGTCTGTTTACTTTAGGTACAGAGGTTACGATCTGCTTGTCAAGGAAAAGAATCCTTTAAGTTCCAGACAGAAACAGACAGACCGTACCTAGGCAGTACCTTATTGGCTGGGGCTGCCAAGTTTTAGGCTGGCGGTAACGGAACAATGAAATGCGATGACCTCTCCCACCCTCGGAGGTGACCCGTGGCGCCCTTATTCTACGCCAATCGAGAAAAGGACTTATAACCCGTAACTGACGCCTCCCGTGCTGTTTCCTACTTTGGTAAGCAACAAGGCTGGAGTGACCTCCCGTTACAGAACTCCCGCAGATAGCCTGGGCAGATGAAAGACACAAATTTGCCAGCATTTATGTCTCTCTCTCTCGACCTTGCCGACTGTATCCGAAGGAAAGCTGGTGCTAAACACAGAGTGGGTTGATATTTTTAATTATCTAGCCGTACTGTGCATTAATCGGTGTTGAATATTCTCGCACATTGGTGAAAAAGGTGCATTTGAGTGTCCAAGTCACTAAAATCTATATTTTAGGGATTTTTTAAAAAAGTATTTTCTCTCCTTCTTGAGTAATATTTTGCGCGGAATCCCCATTGGGTCTGCGGAGTAAAAAGGTGTTATACAGAACAGACCTAACCGCTGTAGAGGTTGGCCGTTGGACAACAGGAGTCCCATCAATCTATCGCAGAGAGGTGTGAGGAAGGGGGATTGAGACTGAATAGGGAGGGGGTCGGGATGAAAAAAAAACAATCGCTGGGAGGGGTGGCGAGGATATGAGGACGAGTCATCGCCTGCAAAGGAGACGCAACGTGGTATCTTATGTATACTTATTTATATCCCTGTAGTGGGATATTGTGATCAGCTTTTTAGTCCGCCTGTTCTCCACAGGTCAGTCTGCTGTTTATCACAGGGTCTTCGGCGTATGAGTGCACTTTTCTGGGAACCTCGGAGTGGGGACGCTGCATTATTTCGCATGCAGTTTGTGTGCTGAAGTGCTGCTTTTCTTCTTCTCGGGGGGAGGGGGGGTTGGTTTGGTACCTTATAATTATTTCCGCATTAACTCGCTCTTACCGTTGTCATCTAATAGCTAACCTCTGTTAGGTAAAACTCGAATCCGTCTGTTACGTAGAACTCAAAGCAAAAGAATTTTTTGAAACGTTGTTCTCTTCTTTTAATGACTACTATTTTCGCGGAATCCCCAGTGCATCTGCTGAACAAAAAGTTCTCATAGACAACAGAACTAAAAGCCGTAGAGGTTGGCCGTTGGACAACAACGCATTCTTAACACTATGTTTTCCCAGGTGCACAGGGTAATCGCTGTCTGTGAGAAACGTATCTTCTATAACGTTATCATTTTTGTGTTACCTTTAAATATTGTGAGCATTCCAACATAGAAACAGTTGCTTCGATTCAATGCTTATGGTTGTCATAAAAACACGTATATCGCATGTACCGCATATAACATTTGTGTTTCGCTTTGTAACCTTCTTGAATGAATAATGTTAAAATAGAACGTGTTTTATTTGATGTTCAAAATTCCCGTTAGAGACTAAAATACATCCAATAACAAATTGAAGCTGAAAAAGTTTGGCTATATTTATAAGTTCTATTTGTCTGTATTTTCGACATTTTAGTCTGTTACCAAGGACAATTTGAGTTACCATTTGATCTCAAATTTATGGCAACCGTTGTTCTTTGGAGCCGTAATTTTAAACGTTTTGTGTTATACAACAGTTAAAATATTGTTAACACTAGTGTAGAAACAGCCATAGTAAAGGACATATGTCGAAATTTTGTTTGTTGTGTGTTGCAAAATTTAAGAAAATATATCCACTTGGGTCATTCCCTATTGCAAAGATGGCCCAATCGCCCGGGGATGTGAAATGCGTTACCACGCGTGTCCAAAAACGAAGAGAAATGGGGTAATTTTGAGGCCAGACGCGGTCCACGCGGAGTGCAATTTTCGTTAAAAAAGGGGGTAATTTTTCTCCGCGCTTGGTTGAAAAGGGGTGTTATTTAAAAATCGGCACTCCGCGTTTAGGGACTGTTGTTAAAAGTCAAGGACACTCATGGTAACCAGTTGGTACGTGAGTGCCCCCTCCACCCCCTCTCCTCCTCCTCCCCGAGTAGGGAACCAATATCAAATAGCCCAGAGTGGTTACTGGTTGTGAAAAAGTGCAATTAAAAACTCCAAAAAGGCCGAATTTACACAAGCAGAAGAACAGCGAGAATAGCGCAGACTTTTCTACTGATTGACAAAACACGCCGCTAAGAAGAAAAGTCTTTCGATATTGCGCCCAGTAGACTCTTAAAAAACACACATTTCAGTTTGGAAAAGTTTGGAAAAAATTCCGACACTGTGAAAAAGATAGCAACGTTCGAAGCGCTAATCTCCACATCCACCTGCCACACTAACAAACGAGGATGCTCAAACAGTAGTAGGAAAACGACAGTTCTGGAACACCCCCCTCCCCCTCCCCCCTTCCCCCCTAGGGGTCGACTGTCAGAGGTGAGGACCCCCCCAGGGGTCGACTGTCAGAGGTGAGGACCCCCCTAGGGGTCGACTGTCAGAGGTGAGGACCCCCCTAGGGGTCGACTGTCAGAGGTGAGGAGCCCCCCCTAGGGGTCGACTGTCAGCGCTGAGGATCCCCCCTTTGTGATTTCAGCATAGTTATCCTTTTCAGACGATTCTGAACAACTTCGGTTTTGAGGACCCCCCCCCCCCCCCCCGGGCTAAGAAAATTTTGCGATTTCAGCATAGTTATCCGTTTCACACCATTCTAAGCAACTTTGGTTTTCATGACCCCCCCCCTCTCACTTAAAATTGCGACAACTTTCGTTATAGTTGACCGATTTGTATCAAAATTTCACTGTTTGATTCAGTTTTATGTAAACTTTTGTTATAAAGTAATCATAGGCTATTTGCACAGCTGGCTGTATGCATATTTATAGCATGTAGCCATTTTAACTTAAAACTGGGATAACTTTTGTTATACTTGACTGATTTACCTGGAAATTTCGCTGTTTGATTCAGTTTTCTATCTAGTTTTGACATAGTCATGGGCTATTTGCACAGCTGGCTGTATGCATATTTATAGCATGTAGCCATTTTAACTTAAAACTGGAATAACTTTTGTTATACTTGACCGATTTACCTGGAAATTTCGCTGTTTGATTCAGTTTTCTATCTAGTTTTGACAGAGTCATGGGCTATTTGCACAGCTGGCTGTATGCATATTTATAGCCTATAGCCATTTTAACTTAAAACTGGGTTAACTTTTGTTATACTTGACCGATTTACATGAAAATTTCACCATTTTTTCAGTTATTTCTTGTGTTATTTCGCGGATGAATACCATTTTGGCTTGACCGCTAGATGTCTCTGCTGTGCAGCTCTACAACTGTATGTGAGACATTCTGCTGAGTCAGCAATTTTAACGAGTTTGAACAAGTTACACACCATATTTTGATTGCATCGAAGTAGTATAAAAGCAGACCTTTTTGTTCTGCTTGGAAAAACTTGGACAAACTTTTAGTTTTTGGTTTTTATGACTCTATGACATTATGTGACAACATGCGACTGTGACATTATGTAATCTATGACATTATGTGGCTCTCTGTGACTTTTTTTTTAACATAATAGCCATATTTCTATGTCTATTTTCACTATTATTATTATGCTAATATTTAATTAGTCATATTTCAATGGTTTTATTGCAATAACCACACGCACACACAGCATAGGAATAAGTACATGAAAGGTCTCAGAGTGTGGGGAAACCAATCAATAAATTTCAGAGTGCACTCGTTCAGAGCGTGGGAACGATCAATAATTTGAGAAGGAATGGGATTTTCCCTACGTTAAGTCCAATGTTATGTTTTATGTTATAGTAGTTGGAAAATGGTGCAAACTTTAGCAAATGTAGTTTTTGACAACATATGATATATAAAATAACTTTTAGCATTTTACCATGGTACTTATTCAAATATTCTAAAGTTATAGTGGTGCAGAAATGGTGGTTCTAGACCAACTTTAACAAATTTAGTTTTTCACGTTTCAAACAATTCTACCACTTGGTTGGTGGGTTGATTTTTGGAAAAAATGGGAAGTGAAAATGTGGATAGTTATGTAGGAAAACTGCGCCCATTCAAACATGTGTTCGAATGGCAAGCCTATTTGAAAGACGTGTTCGAATGGCAAGCCCATTTAAAAGACGTGTTCGAATGGCAAGTCTATTTAAAAGACGTGTTCGAATGGCAAGCCCATTTAAAAGACGTGTTCGAATGGCAAGCCCATTTAAAAGACGTGTTCGAATGGCAAGCCCATTTAAAAGACGTGTTCGAATGGCAAGCCCATTCAAAACACGTGTTCGAATAATTTTTGGAAGATATTAGGTCGTGGTATTGTTCAACAAATTGTTCAACATGTTCAACATGTTGTTGATCAACATGTTCAACATGTTAAACATGTTGTTGTTCAACATGTTGTTCAACATGTTCAACATGTTGTTCAACATGTTCAACATGTTCAACATGTTGTTCAACATGTTCAACATGTTCAACATGTTGTTGTTCAACAAGTTTTTCAACATGTTCAACATGTTGTTGTTCAACATGTTCAACATGTTCAACATGTTGTTGTTCAACAAGTTGTTCAACATGTTCAACATGTTGTTGTTCAACAAGTTGTTGTATATAAAGCTATGTTTAAAGACTTTCTCATCATTTGAATAGTGTAGGTTGAACCGAAAGGATGTATCAATGCAACATTTGTTCAAAATCTTACAACTGGCCACAAAGTCTTAAAAGACACTTAAAGGTTGCTCACACGTCAGAAGTGGATGAATAATCAGATATGGAGAACCCTGTAAAACAACCTCTCACGGAAACTTTCGATGAGTCTTCTATGGAAAGTGAAAGCGTTAACATGGCTGAAAAGAATGCACATGCTTGTGCAGAATGTGGTGCATTATACAACAGCGAAGAAGCTTTGCTCAAACATATGGAGCAGTGTGGTGAGGATGCCGATGACAGGAGTTCTTAAAATGAGTCAGAAACAGACTCTGAAAGTGAGTCAGAAACAGACTCTGAAAGTGAGTCAGAAATAGACTCTGTCTGGTATGATATGGTTCAAGAAGTCTACGATGCCTATGATGACAAATTTCAAGAAAAGGTTTCAGAATATGAAGAACAAGGACTTGAAGATCCGCGTGAAATAGCAAGCTATGACCTTCGACCCATTTATAAACATGGACTTAAACAACTGTTTATGAGACTATTCAAATATACCCAGCGTCTAGAAGAAAGCCAACATTATCCAAAGATTTTAAAGGACTTTAATTACTTTGTGGATGAAAAACATTACAAGTATTCAAAGGCACTAAAGGCGGCTATAAGGAAAAATAATGCATTCTTTGAAGAGCTACTAGATAAGGAAGAGGAGTATGACAGCAGTGATGAAGAAAGTGACATGGAGAGTGAGCAGAGTGAAACAGATGAAGAAAAATAGACTTATTTGACTAAACTTTATGATAAAGACTTTATAAATGTTGTAATATTTTATTCGCTTAAGCGTTGTGTATTAATATATGTCTTACTTTGCAACATATAAAGTCGCAAGGTTCCTGACGTGGTTTTAATTGACCCGTAAACCATATATCATATATTAGGTATTATAGTTAATTTTGTATTATTATGTATTATATTCAAGTATTGTATGAGAAAAATAAAAAGTTGAAAAGCATAATATGTGTTTTTATTGAATATCGCAAATATGTACAATTATGGTACAAACAAAACTATTTCAAATACATATTATGTTAATACATGTGCAGATTCACAAAAACTTCACATTAACATACACCATGTTAATTTCATAACCTACATATGAAGACAATTTTATTTGAACTACATATCAAATGTATATATCCATATGAGTCAAAGCTAAGTTTCAAGTTCTTGTCCAATCTTCTACACTGAGGGTGATGAAATCATAGCATTCACTAAGCTCGTCATGCAGTTAAAATGTATACAGTCATCTCGCTGTCTACTCAACAATCTTCTGACAGTCACTGCATTTATACAAATCCATTTGCTGAAGCATGAGATCCACTGACGTCATTTGCTTCTTCAGCATGTGCCAATCGTTCAATGACAACAAAATTCCCTTCTTGGTAGGATGTAACCTCCCAGATGTATGATCCGTAATATATTCACGAATGTTAACCATCACTTTCTGTTGATATTTCCCCAATTTAATATATATTTCTCCATTAATAGGTATCATAACCGGTAAATCGTCTACACCCATCTTCTTCATGGTGGTAGCAGCTTTACACTCTGGTTCTCGCTTCATTTTAGGCTCTGTCTTAATTTTTCGCTTTTTACACGGCGGCGTCATAGCTGGTAACTCATCTCTTTTTCTCTTTCTAAGATGTGGTCGCTTTTGACGCTGCTGACATGACTTCGCCTTAGACTTTACCATGGGCATTGCCTTAGACTTTGCTGTAGGTATTGTCTCAGGCTTTACCATAAAATTTTCTGCAGGCATTGTCTCAGACTTTTCTACAGGCATTGTCATAGATGGTAGTTGTTGCTCGCTCACTCCAGACATGTTCACACTTCAGTATCTTGATACAGAATGTGTGTTTGGACTGAGGGCGGCTGCCTTTTATACTTTATAGTGAGTTGACTTAATATGTTTAGAAATAACTTTACAACGTTTGCCTTTGTGGCCAATTGTAAGAACTGTCCAGAACTGTCGTTTTCCTACTACTTCAAACCTCCCTCTTCTCCCCCCACCCTCCGCCCCTCCACCCCCGTCCCCCATCCCCTTCCTCAAGGAGGTAACTCAGCAGCTGGTGCCTGTACAAGATTAAGAAAGAAGAACGCGAAAAGACTGATGTTTATGACGCACTCTAAATATTTTACACCCAGCACGACCCCGGCCCCTGCGCTAAAAAATTTTCGCAACGAATTATAAGTAACAGAAGATGTGAATTATAAGGAGTCATGTGCACAGAAGCGTCATATCGATCTCGTTCAAGTGATAATTGCAATCTGTGGGGGTACACCCTTATAGTCAATTAAAACAACGAAGTTTTCTAAAGAAAATTTCCCCAGTAATTGGTTAATTATTTCGAGATAATTATCAAAATAATTTTTGGGGAATGCGTTACTGTGAATCTGTAATGTTATGCTTAAATTCCCCATGTTATGACGTCAACCTTCAAATAGACCCTGTTTAGCGAATAAAACACACTCAGACAAGGCGCCTATGAAAACTTTCCTTGTAACTCTTTTATCAGAATAAAATAAACGTACGTTTAATGTGTGCAACTCTTGTACACAATTTTCTTCTGGAAACTTTTTGCAAGTTGGAAATTCAAAACTCTCCACCCTTTTCTAGCCCACCCTCGTATGGTCAAGCAAGAACTGTGGACTAATTTAGATAAGCATGTTAATGTTATTGATACACTTGACTCCCCGAGATAAGACAACTCCGAGACCAAGAACAACCCGGAAACGAGACTACCTTTGGTCCATCCCTCTCCAAATCCCTTCCACGACAGAGAATTCCGCTAATGTGACCACTCTGGAATTATTGCTTGAAATCACTTACAAAAGTGGTATTATTTCTCGGGTTAAGATGTATTAGAAGGAAATCCAAAAGGGCACCTTTCTCAAGTGCCACAAGGATGTGACGTCAGTTTTTATTTGACATCAATAAAAATATCCATTCACCCAGGTACACAGTGTAATGCCTACCCGAAAGCATTGTCTGTGTGTGTGGTCGCCACGTTTTCCAATCAAATTCAAAGGTTTATAAAAGTTTTTTTTTGTATTTCTATTAGAACTTAATTGTAATCTCCATCTGTGTTTTTTTTTATTTTGAAATCCTGGACTGATGCCAAACAAGTATGCGCTAAACAGACCGATATGTTCCGCAGATACTGAGGTTCCAACAAAATCAGTAGCGAAAAGGTTCAGACACATCATGCAGAGTCTTGCATGTAAAGGTATTATTATTTCACAGTATTATCCCAGAACAACTATTCGTTTAGGAATGTACTTTCACCTACAAGACTAACCGTATCAAAATCTGGTTAAAAAGATATACTGCAAATATACCGCCGATGTCTCTTTTACTTCGCAAAAGCGTAGAATTCGCTTGTCTCCACTTTTAGATGGGTTTCACTTTGGTTAGATTTACCACACAATAGAAAGAAACTTTTTTTCGCAGATAGAATGAACCCTTTCATCCAGCCGACCAATGGGAATGCAGATAACACAAAGTGCTACGTCACTGAAGCTGTCAATCATTCCCTTTAAGTGTGGCGTTGTCAACACACGCCATTCTGTGTTCTGGGAAAAGGGAACTAGTTCAAGGTGCGAATTTGCTTTTAGTGGTTTTATTATATAACTAAAGGACTAATTTTGCTTATGTAGTAGTTTGGATAAAATTAGTCCACTATTGAGCAAGAAATATGGCATCTTGTACTTCGATCAGGTAGTTGTTGCACGGAACAGCGACACTTACCCAGTTCCGAGAAGTGTGCCTCTCTTCTCCACAGAAGTCTACAGGATCGTACGTACTAGTTTCCAGCACACATCGCCTAGGAGTCGTTTGAGCCTTTTCAGCCTGCTGTGCCTGCTTAGAGTCTAGGCCTTGCTTTGTGTCTGCTTCATCTCTGTATGGCCAGTCACGGTTTTGGCTTTTACTCCTTGGAACTGGTCAGACGTCTATCAGCAGTTGGTGTATTTCTGACCTCAGTTCAGGCGAGAGAAATGCTTTTTGGCGTTTTCTAGCGGTTTTTCCGGCGTTTTTGACGTCGAAGCCCTTTTTGGGACCGCCGGAGGACTGTCATGGCAACCCCTGTACCTTACTCGGTACACCGATCCCATTTCAGCCTTGTGGGCTATGGGATGGGGGATACCGTGACGGGCAGTAGCCATTTCGCCACCCCCAAGTCCCATCTTGGTCATGGTACCGGCGACTTAGGCCCATAATGGGTTTACCCTGACCGTGGACGTCATGGGCAAAGGACTAAGTACCGAGGCCCATGTTGGGACTACCTGCCTGAGGCCCGTTTTGGTCACAAGACCGAGGCCCATGGCGGGATTATGGTACCGGGACCCGTAGATCCTGCCCATTATGGTCCCTACACATGAAGAGCAGCCAGAAAACGCATAAAAGCATTTCTTTCGGTCAGAAAGACAGAATTTGTTCTGTTATAGCCCGGTAAAAAAGAGGCTGTTAACGCCAGCAACGCTCGGTTACTTGGTATAGTTGTAGTAGTACCTTCAGTGTTGCGATATATTTATGACTACTTGCAGAATTCGTTTGCAGTCACTTATGGCTTCTTCTCTGCTTGTCATTCAGATATGACAGAGGCCACTCTGCGTTCGCCTCCCAAGCTGCTGCAGTTCTCCCATCACTCCTCTGCACGGAATCCTCATACGGTGTGCGATCGGTGTCGGAGGAATAGTGGCTTGCCCTCTGTGACGAGCTCAATACTTGCCCAGAGTGCCAGGATATTACACCGGACGACTGGAAGCTGATTTATAAGAACAAGGCACGAAACGATCGTAGACGGGATCATCGCCGCGTTCTCTCTACTCTACCCCCTTCATCACCCCGGACTTTCTTGATGAGACAATGAGGAAAGCCAACTCAGTTATCCTGGACCAAGTCTCTACACCGGTTAGTATAGACTTAAAGTCAGAATCTGATGCGGCCGTGACGGGCAAAAAGGCCAAGAAACCCAAAGCCAAGGCCTACGACAGTGGCTGAGGTGGATATCCCCGAGGGAGGGGAACGAGAAGCACTTCGGAGAGCTTGGGCGGCATCCCTCCCACAGTGGTCAGGCCTCCAGGAGCTGACGCCAAGCCGAAGTCCCCGTCTCCTGAGCTAGTGACTGTTACTCATACGGCTTCGGGAGCTTCATTTACAACATCAGCTGGCCAGTTAGGGATTCCAGCACAACTCGAGCCATCTCCCTCTACCCAGGCAACAAATCTGCCAGGGGAGTTTTTGGCCTTCTTAGCGCTACAGACTCAAATGCAAAAGCAACTACAAGAGTTACAATTGCGCCTACAGAGCCAGGAGTCCACTCCGATACCGAAAAAACGTCATTAGCCGTCGACCACTATCTCTCGTCCCCCACCAGAAGACAGCCCTGGCACCCCACAGCCATCCCGTCTGCTCGCGCACCGGGATACACAGGCAGAGTCGGGCTCAGCTAGCGATGAAGATTCCTCGGAGATCCCACCATCGGGGCAGGCATCAAGATTGATCCCAGAGGATGATGACGACATGCAATCGGTTACATCACTCCTCTCGGCAGTCCCTCTAACAAAGAACGGGAAATCTACACACCGTCAGGGGAAGTATCGGCTGATCATAACGCAGAGCAGCCAAGAGAGGACAGTGGACGGGACTCTGAGGAGCAAGAGTCCGAAGGCGAGGAATCAGAGGAGACAACGGACGACAACCCCCTCCCCCTCTGACCAGTGCCGCCTCCCCTCTGAGAGAGATGGATTGCATTAGATCCCCAGGCAGCGCCCAGAGGCCCTGGAAAGATCCCGCGGCAGCAGGGAGACGCCAAATCAGAACCCCCTCTCCGCCGGACCTCACCCCCGCAGCGAGGAGCCCACCCCTCGGGAGCCCCATCCACCATAGCCCCCGAGGGTGTACCGTTCAGGGGCGCCGTCAAAGAAATTGCTCGGCTGGCTAAAGTTACCTTTGGGTCTCCAGGCCTCGACAAAGAAGATTTCCCCATAAGGATGACCTCACAGACAGTTTTCTCTCCACAGGACTCCTTCATAGCGCTTTCGACCAGTGAAGGGATTGCCAACGCTATCACGGTTCGCTCCAAAGAATTTAAGAAGCTGAACCCTAGCGAAGGCCGCATTCTCTCACGTTCTCACGAGTCCAAGCACTGTGCAGTGAGACCGGGTCTGTATAGGTCCTCTGACGACCTAAAACCCCTGATGGCACTCGAACAACCTTTGAAGAGAACAGTTTGGATGCCATCTGTCAGGAGCGATTCGGACATCCCATTAGTAGAGAAGGATTTTCAGACCATCGCGTCTTCCTCCCGTCACATACTCAATATCATGTCCTTCCAAGATCACACTCTGAAAGCCTTGATGACACGATGGGAGGAACTACACCTCGATGATCCGGTGGCCTTTAAACTTCTGCCTCGCCTTAGCGACCAGAGATGTAGTCAAACTGTCCACCTTCCTCATGACATCCATGGTTTTCCTCCACTGCTGGTCGAGCGTGAAGGAACTGAGTGACCTGCGGCATGCTCCCATCCTTGGACAGAAGGAACTTTCCCCCACCCCCCAGCGGAAGTAGAACGTGTAAACCAAGAGAGCCGTTTGCTCTCACAGGATTCTGCACTCATGTCCCGCATGTTACGAGCGTCCTTCCGGCACCCACCGAAGCGCAAGAGGTCGTATAGACAGCCTGCTGATCAAGCGAGACCCAACACGCAGTCACAACCACCCCCTCCCAAGAAGCAGAAGCCAAACAACAACGCCAAGACGGAGGGGCAGTCTTCACAACCTAACAGGTAACAGCCAACCAAAGTACCGCCCAGAGATTCCCTGGTCTCCTGGCGATACTTCACTAAGCTCAGAAAACTTAGAAAATTTGCTAGCCTTGAATGCATCCTTGCCCGTAGGAGGAAGACTAGGCAAATTTTGGCAGAAATGGGAAGAAATGGGAGCCCTCCGCCGCTTTTTCAAGTGGTTGAAGGTCGGTTACCCTCTACTGTTCAAGCGGGATGAGAGAGGCCTTTAACTATCTAATCCACTGGCCCACAAAGTCCCCCAGTAGCTAATCACCACTTACCCCGGGGACTCGGAAAGGGAGGTAGCCCTACAGGAAGTACTCTTAAACCTCCAAGAAAAAATGGCAGCAGAGGAAGTGCACAAGTCCCCAAAAAATCGGGGGGTTGGAGTAGAGTCATAGATCTATCAGCCCTAAACGACTTCCTGCAAGTAGCCTCCTTTCAGATGGACACCGCCCAAGTCATAAATGAAAACTTGCAGGAAGGGATGTGGGGCACATCCATAGACCTTTCAGACGCATCCCAATGCACCGGTCGCCCAGAAAGTTTCTAGCCTTTCAAATAGGCCCAAAGCGGTTCTGGTTCAGGGCACTTCCTTTCGGTCTGTCTACGGCCCCGTACTTGTTTTCAAAAATAATGAGGGTACTCAAAGTATGGGCCTGGTTAGAAGGAATGCTCGTGTCCCAGTACCTGGACGATTGGTTTCTGGCACACGCAGACAGGGGCACGACCCACCGCCAAATCTGGGATCTGGGATCTGGTAAGTGTGAGAGCCTTCCCCACAGCAGAAATACAGCAAAAGATCACAAGGCATATGAGGGATTTAGGCAGGAAAAAGGTAAGAGTGCATCCCATGGAGTCCCTACTGGGCCTCTTAGTAGCCACAGAGCGTACAGTCCCCCTGGGCCGTCTACAGACCATTGCAAAGACAGGTAAGTAGGGCTCTAAAACAGGGGAGGTGCCCTTAGGAAAATGACCGTGTCTCAAACTGCCTTGGCCTCTCTCTCCTGGTGGACCAATCCGCAGAATTTAAACGAGGGCACACCCTTCCATCCTCCACCCCCGGAAATAGAGCTCCAAACGGATGAATCCCAAGGGGAATGGGGTATACACTGCCAGATGTGGAGTGGCAAATTGCCTCCCTCTTTCAGAAAGTACCACATAAATTGGCTTGAGCTACGAGTCGTATGGATAGCACTGAACAAACTGTCCGACCGACTCCGGGGCATGAGTGTTCTATTTCTCCTAGGCAACTCAACAGTCATGGCATATCTAAACAGGCAAGGGGGGCCAGATCCCTTCCTCTATCAATATTGACCTACAAAATCCTGTCCCTAGCTCGTCAATCTCAAATCACCCTATCGGCATTTAGCGGGAAAACTCAGTGTTCTGGCCGACTTAGCGTCCAGAGTAGGCCAAGTTATCCACACAGAGTGGTGCCAAGCCCCCAGTCCTTTCAGTGGGTCACGAACCAGTCACCATGGGGGCTCCCACGTTAGATCTGTTTGCCAATGCAGTAACAACACAACTACCCAGGTATGTCTCCCCATGCCCAGATCAAGCGGCGTGGGCGATAGATGCCCTCAACTGCCCATGGCCACTACAAGAGGTACTCTACGGTTTCCCGCCACAGGCTATCCTCTCACATGTACTACTAGATCTGAACCCATGGGCCCTACTACTGGTAGCCTCACGGATACAGGAGGCTCCTTGGTTTACCCTGCTCTTCAGGTGCAAGATAGTCAAGATGGTTCCAATTCCATGCCACAAAGAAATCCTATTCCAACCGCATTGGCAACATTTCCACCCAGCCCCTCACCTATTGAATCTACACCTTTGGTGCCTGACCAGTTCTTCCTAAAAAGAAAGGCTTCTCACAAAAAAGTAGTAGATAAAATAGTAAACAGCCATAAACAATCTACTGCCAAGGTGTATAGGTCTCTATGGAATAAATTCGCATCCTGGTGCAGCAAGTCTAGGCTAGACCCGTTTCAGGCCTCTCCATCAGTGATAGCGGACTTTTTAGATCACCCATTCACAAACAAGGGTCTAAAAGTAAGCTCCATTGAGGGTTACAGAGCAGCCATAGGTTCCAGATTCAAGGCATCAAAGGGCTATGATCCAGGGGACAACACATCCATCTCTCAATTGATCCGTCATTTCAAGGTAAACTCACCCCTAACTCGTCTGATGTTGCACGATGGGACCTCTCCCTAGTACTGAGATACCTTCAGCGCCCGGACATCTTTGGGAACGAAGTAATCTCGGCCAAAAACGCCACGGTAAGGTTCACTTTCCTGCTGGCCCTTGCCTCAGGCAAAAGGAGGAGCGAGATACACGCCCTGGACAGGACGGTAAGCAAAGAGAATGGGCAGTGGGAAAACCCTAGGGCCGGCTTCATGGGCAAAACCCACATCATTACTCATGGGATGGCCTCATCAACTTACCATTCCTACCAGACGAACAGACCTCCGAGGACCTCTGCCCAAGTTCAATAAAGATCTCTGAAAGCAAACCATTTTTAACTACATTAAAGCGGTCATTATGGCAGCGTATGATGAGGCACAATCAGACACTGCTCTTCAGTCCGAGTTAAAAATAAAAGCCCATCAAGTCAGGCAGGTTGCAAACTCACTTAAGGCATTACGTAATGTGTCGCTGTCATATATACTTATAACAGGTTGCTGGGCTTCTACCAATTTCTTCGTTAAGTATTATCTTTAAGACTTCTCCCAAGATGAACTATCAGGCCTCTATTCTCTGGGGTCCTTCATAACTGCGGAGACGACCTATACTAATTAATTGTCCCTCTATTACAGATCACCCACTCCCAGACCCAAAGGCAAGGGAAAACAAAAGGGAGACTATGCCAAGAACCGTGCTACCAGCCACTTCAAACACAAGAAATAACCAGTGCACTACCCCATCGGCTATATCCCGTATTTCAGTTCTGCCGTCTCTACGGCGTTGGCTACCGTGTGTACTGTCGGACTGCTTTAGTATTTTAGTTATCCAAGGAACGGTTGTGAACCACACCCTGGCCTGAGTAACTTCGGAGCTTTCTTTAATTCAAAGAAAAGGGGGGAAGCATAGGTACTACCCGTCCCAGCGTTTCCGCAGTCCCGGACCATACTGAGAGCCCAGAGATCATCAAGAGTCTGTGTCACAGTGACCATGTGACCAAGGCCCATAGTACCATTATGGGCCTAGACATGAAATCATCAGTATTTAGTGAGTTTTGCTTCCAATCCAAGTTATTGAGTGTTTTAAAGCTTCTAGTCATCTAATTTTTGGGAAATTGCCAGTCGATTTCGCACAAATTTTATGTTTTAAGCGGTATTGATTTAGGGCAATTCTACCATTTACCTACATTCTTAGAACATTAGCATGCTTTTGTAAGACACAGTCAGTCCTAATTGTGCTGTGTCAAGTTTTATTTTTCACGGTAGCTTTGCAGGGTTACGATCCTTTTGTTAAATAAGAACAATAAATCAGTGTTATTCTTATCTTCGACTCAGAGCTTAGAGCATCCCTGGCTTTGATCCATCTAGTGGGAGACAGGAGGGGGATGGATGGGGAAGGATACTCAGTCAGTCAGCATGAAGTTTATTCAAACTATTTTGACATCGTTATATGAAAGGTTTAATATTCGTTACCAGATCCCATCAAGGGCTAGGAGGGTCCCCCTTCCTTTCCCTACCAAGGTCTTGGAAAACAAATAAAACAAGCAATCTTAGATTCAGGGTTTTATTTAATTTCAATTCAATCCCATCTAACGGGTTTATTGCGCAAGCTCTTACGAGTACTTGCAGTTCACGAACCCTTTTTCGCGCAGTTCTTTAGAATGGCAGGCTTCCCTGCTCCGGACTTTAGACCCATCTAAAAGTGGAGATGTAAAACTAACGTTTTGCGATGTAAAACTAACGTTTTATTTCCTAAAATGAGCTTTTACGAGTAAAAGCGCAATTCGCGTTCTCCACTTTTAGTCTATCCTCCCTCCCATCCAGCCCCTACAAGCCTTGGTGAGTTGACACTACCTTTTTTGGGCCTAAAGGAAATGACTGACAGCTTCAATGACGTAGCACTTTGTGTTATCTACATTCTCATTGGTCGGGTGGATGAAAGACCGGATATTGTTCATTCTATATGCGAGAAAAGGTTTCTTTCTATTGTGTCGTAAATCTAACGAAAGGGCAACCCATCTAAAAGTGGAGAACGCGAATTGCGCTTTTACTCGTAAAAGCTCATTTTACGAAATAAAACGTTAGTTTACTGAACCGGAAAGGAATAAAATGACTGCAAAGGATGTAGCATTGAAACACCACATCATTGCATGGGCCAAGCCAATGGCTGGGCTAAATCAATACAGAGGCTATCGAAACAGCACATACGGTTTCTCCCCATGAAACACGACTGTTCTGCTGATGTAATTCAATACAGCAGATGTATTGGGATTATGTAACGGGACGGGTCGTTATATTTCTTTGTAAAAATAACAGAAAATGTAGAAAAAT
Organism: Protula sp. h YS-2021; assembly: GCA_949752745.1. NCBI lineage: Eukaryota > Metazoa > Annelida > Polychaeta > Sabellida > Serpulidae > Protula > Protula sp. h YS-2021. The sequence continues at coordinate 18,687,284 of OX457025.1, read as the reverse complement.
GTAAATAAAAATCCGAGAAGAACATTCGTAACATTTAATTCTCCACTTACCATTTTGCTTGTAACACCCACACTTAACATTATTTGATGGAAAAGGCGGCTATAATCTCAGCACCGCTTTTCTCTCTCACCCCTCCCCCTGTTGCATTATGGCACTTCCTTAAGTGCCATAAGAATATAGCACTTTGTGTTATCTACATTCTCATTGGTCGGGTGGACCAATGAGAATGTCTATATTTCAGCGTGTTGCATGTGTACTTTCCGTGAATGTGAAAACCAGACTTGTCGCTGTGAGTTCGCAGTGACTAAGCGCGTATTTTTGCTGGGTTTTAGCTGTTGAACTTCAAAGTACATGACACACTTCACATTTTGCTTGTCAGGATACAGGAGACATATCTAAATCTCGTTTCGAGTACGGTATACACACTCGACAAAATATCCTTACTGACTCTAGCTCAGTGTAGTTTTGCAGGGCAGCTGGTAAAGTCAAGCTTGATTTCGCATATTTTTGTGTTCTTCATAGTTTTGGTATTTTTGCGCTTTTGGTACAGTTTGATCAAAACACCGCCGACTGTTCCGCCCAGTTCCTTGCTTAGGGGATTTTCGCATTTTTCCTGCCCTGAGAAAGGGCCTCAACGTTCTAGTTTTGAAGGCACTCATTTGGTTCGTTGGTATATGCCGGCCTCCATCCCGGTAATATCCATGCCCCACCCATTTTTTTGTTGAAATTGTGAGTGCAGCCAAAACAATTAATATGGGTTAAATCAATACCCCGCTGTTATTGGATGGGCCCATCCTACGGATGGGCTGTTTCAATACAACACTGAACCGTATTGTAATAGCCCTTTCGGCATACTTGTGAAAGGCATTAGGACAAGCTTTAAAATGATTATAGTGATGGGCTATTCCAATATTGTATTCTAAAGTTTGTCCTAATGTGTTTCACCAGTATGCCAGATGGGCTATTACAATACGGTTCAGCGTGAGAAATAGTTTTCGAAGTATTAAAGTGTGCTTTGGTGTGCTTGACTTTTTTAACGGTATAATTTCGTTGAATTTTTAAAGATAAAAATGTTATGTAAGTAGTGTGTTCTACTGTTGAACACGCTACAAATTAATTGCAGAAGACTGTTTAACCGCAGTAATGCAGATGCCAAAAAATAAATAAATAAACAAAAATGCTGGTACCGAATATACACCGGGAACCAACACATATCAGAGCACCTGTATACTGAAAATAGCTGCAGCGTCTTGAATTAATTTAATGACGTAAGAATTAAAGTTACCAATGAAGGTTAAAAATGCACTCAGTGCTAGAAAATGTTTAGTTCAGTCAAGTTGAGACAGGCGCAGACATGGTATGTACAACCAAGTTTTTTGAAGTTATTAATACGTGAACACAGAAAACATGTCAACCAACTTAGCTAATATTCAACAACAATTCAAGAGATGCACTCTGTAAGTTACTTGAACTTGGTATTCTTTGCCTTCTTCGTCATGTAGATGTTAAGTATTACTCATAAATTTTGATATTTCCATGGGATATTTGCATGCTTTTTGGAACGAAACAAATGGAAACATAATAAACCGGGCAGTAGATTTTTAGGCTAACACGTCCATTCAAGTTCGAGAATTTTAAATGCTAGTTATAAATGAATAATAAAGCATATTACAATTGTTGAAATTTACTATTTGGTGGCAAAGAATAATATTTTAGGATTACAAAAAAATGTTCTCGGAATGCAAATTACTTTTCGTACATCACTCGCTGTTACTGGGTACTTGCACTATGCAGTTAGTATCTAAAGCGTTCATATCTGGTGTACTGCAAGCCGCGGTATGCCTGTTTAATACGGCCCATACCTTTGAGATACGGTTCCAAAACGATTCAAATTCGACATACCAATGTGATACCTGCTACCACAAAATACTACAGTCATGCCGGGTTTTTTTTGGTATAAATTCGGTACTTTTGCAGTACGTTTTAGGCATACTGGAATTTGGTACGGGCAGATATATATTTAATCTTTTATTTTGCGATATTTTGAACCGCTGAATGGGCATATACTGCTAGTTTACCATACACTGAAGGAAAAAGAAATTTTACAAGTAGATAAACTGCACCATTTTGAGTACGTATTATATGATTTATTAAACTATTTTTGTTTATTTTTTATTTAACTGTATGTTGTCAGCTTCGACTCCAAAGCGATATTTGTTTTTCTATAAACGCCTGTCTGGGGTAGTTAGATTAAATAAATGAGGATGTACAGCAATGCAACATGTGCGAAATTAAATAGTGAGAGGGCATGGGGGTCATCTTGAATGAAATGGGCAAACGCGGAATTCTAGGCGGTCATATTTATTCATATGTGTAGACCTGTGTGGAAATAGGACCACCAACGGGACTGCATTAAAGCATTCCTGGGTAGTGCTGTTTGTAGGATTTTTCACTAATGGAGGATCTTGTTAGAGATTCTGAACGGGATTGAAGAGTAGTCCTATTTTTGTGTTGTCCCGTTTGCGGAGTAATGTTATCCAGAGTTAGGCCTGCATTTCTTTAAGCATGCTCTGATTTTTCAGCAGATCAAACAGGGTCGAGATGTAGAAAGAATTTTATTCATGCAAGAAAAGCAACTGTAATATAAAATGATCACTCCTTACACTGTGCGTACGCATTGAATGGAATATGCACTGTTTTGTTCTCCAAGAGGGGTATCAATCAAGATGTGAAAAAAAAATAAAAATCTGTCGCAGCAAAAATGAGCAGCAGGCTGTATAGATGCAAAATGCTTCTTTGATCTCTTCTTATTATAATTCTTATTATAAAATGAAAATTTTTAATAAATGAAACGGCCATTCTATTGTTGTCTATTTAACAAAAGTTAAACTCTTTTTGATGCGGCACTGATTTTGTTTGTATTTTAGGTGATTCTGATTTGAGGTTAAATTTCACAAAAACGTGTCTTATGCTTTTTGCAGCAAATTGAAAAAGAAATACCAAAACGTTGTAAAGACATCAGGGGGGCTTTATAATTGGGTTACCATAAGGTCCTGGGATCGAATCCTGCTGGGAATAGAAATCAGGGGAATGTCATGCTCTCCAACAGTGTTAACTTACTAAATATGGTTGGTAGATCGCCTATTATGGAATTCAAAATTAATAGCTACGGAGTCTTTCAACTATCATTTTTTAAATAAGAATGCTACTTGGAAGCGATATGAAAGTCTGGAAATATAAAGAAAACAGTTAATAACTTTTTTCTTTTGGTTTTTGTTGTTATATCTCTACACAACTCCCAGATTAAAACATCAATTCAATGTCTGCTTTTAGACCTTTTCTGAAATTTCGATTGAAAATATGGTACTGACGTTCGAAGAAAAGTATAAGAAAGACGGATCCTATCTATTTATATTTAAGTTTGCGTATATCTAAAAATGCTCATTTAAAACCAGTTCAACGTTTATTTGTCTACACTTATAAACATATCAGCAGTCATTAGGGAATGCTGTTTTGACGTATCAACGAAAAGTGATATAAAGACGGGTCACAGATATTTTTTAATATGTTTGGTCTTTTTTGTCTAGACATCATATAAAGCGTCGATTCAATGCCTATTTGTTGAATTCTCTACTGTTGCTTGAGGCTAGCAATATCCAGTCATCAAATTCAAGTTGGCTTAGGAAATAAATTTGTTTTCTTTTACAAAATAATAATAACCTGACATGCCGTAAAAGGTTATGATTAAGAGCAAAAATAGACTGCAGACACGGCAAAAACGGGGTTTTTCATGAAAAACAATGACCTGCTTCATGAATGCAGTGACTTCATGACTATGAATAAATTCAGTCAGTTCGTTATTTACCACTCTATTAGGTTGCAATGAACTGTTGCAAACGAAGCAATAAAGCAAACCGCGAAGTAAAAAAAAAAGCACTGAAAACCACTTGTTTGGAGTAGGCGGAAATAATTTTGGCCCAGAATAAGGCGAGACATCGGTGCTAGTCCTGTATCAACGCTGTGGTAGTTTTCGCTGAGCTAGAGACCGGTGGTCCAGAATCTGCGTAATGACATGAGGACGACCCGGTGTCTCTGCCGCTGTGGCAGTCGTCGCCCACTGAGAGACTGGTGGTCTGGAAAACTCGTAGTGACACAAGGACGGCTCGTTGTCGCCTCCGCTGTGGTAGTCGTCGCCTAATAAGAGACCCGTGGTCCAAAATCCGCGTAGTGACATGAGGACGGTCCGGTTTCTCCGCCGCTGTGGCAGTCGCCGCCCACTGAGAGACCGAGGGTGCGGAATCCTCATAGTTACACGAGAAGAGTCAGGTGTCTCCGAAGCTGCGGCAGTGGTGTATCTATAACAGGTGCTTCGACAAAATTTAGATAATGATATTTTATTCTTTGTCGACATTTTCAAATTCGATTCTAATATCATTTAAGTTACTGTCCTTAGCAATTTGAATGACAAAAACTAGGCACTTACTTATACATATAACACCCCTGGGAACTGACACGCGTTAGTGATCATGTTCACTAATAGAAGCAGTAATATTTGTTGCGGCACGTTCTTATTGCCATTTTGTGGAGAGACATGCCAACGACAATGACAGACTACATCATTGCCTTGTCTGAATTCGATAGGTTATTCACACAGTAAAACCTACTATTGGGACTGAAAAATTATGACCACAGATATATATAACACATGTTATAACACAGTTATAACACAGAAAATAACAGATACCTACACTATAGCGGTTTCATTTGAAGCAAGTATTTTAAGGTTAGTATTTTAAGGACATGCCGCAAATGCACATTTTTACATTAAATCGACTGAATAAAAGAAATGTTCGAAAAATGTTAACTGTTAACTGTTTACTCAAGTAGTTATTGGGCACTGTGGTAACACATAGAGCAGCCGTCTGTGAACCCATAGCAAGAGAAACTGTGGTCATACATAGACTGCTGTAGACTTTGGCAGCGCTGTGCTCAGAGGCCAGCGTTAAGGTGTCAGCTATATGTACTGTGCCAGAAATATACATTTTTTGCTACATTCTTCCTCATTGGGTGTCATTATTTTTTCATGGAATTTTGTACCGTTTAACAGGTTGTATATTTCAGTTAAGAAGTTTGGGACCTTGGAAGAATGCTTTGTTTGCGAATCAAGGCAAGGGAAATGTTTGCGGCAGTTTGCGAGTCAAGGCAAGGAAAAAGCTGAGGTCAGAGCAATAAATCCACAATTGTAATGAAACGATTAGGAAATAGGATTTTTATTACTAGATAGTCTACTTCGTTGGGTAGTCCATATTCCCAACAATAACCCCTGGCGAGTCGAAACTGCACTCAGAACGTGATTTCTTGAAGTGTGGCTCATGAGAAAAAATAAAAAAGTAGCAACATAAAAAGAAGTAACAGTCGCACTCTTGGGGAAATTATCGTTATTGCAAAAAAAGAGTTCAGATTTGTCTTGAGCTATTGACATCCACTTTCAGTCAGTCGTTATTGTTTCAATAGACCATAGTTCTCTTCAATTTATTGATGTATTATAATATCGTAGGTAGTGAGAGGTATTAGCTATGATTTAAGAATGGCAGCTCGCTAAATAAGATTACGATCTGGGAAAAGTATTACAAAAAGTATAAAATCGGGTCAAGTGGTCCATAATTATCAGAGGGACACAAAGACGGTCACATGTCTCTACCAATTTGGCAGTGGTCGTGGAGGGAGAGTGAAGTGATCCAGATTCGTCATAGTTACGATCGGATGTGGTCGTCTCTGCGGTAATGTTTGCTGGGTGAGAACCGACCCATCCGGCAGTCCAGATTCATCGTAGTTACATCAGGACGATCACCTCTTTACCAGTAGTGCTACCTCTAGAGCCTCAATGAATTTTCAAATATATTTTTGAGTTCAGCCATGCCAGTAAGTTTACACTTTCCCCATAGATCAGACCTTATGGAACAACTCAAGCAGTTTCGGGCTTGAAAGTTGTACACAGAAAGGAATAATGAAAAAATATGAATGCTGCCTAGAAGTTATTAACCATATCCTCTATTTCAATTTTTACTAATAAAAATAATAAAATGTGGTTCTACTTTTATAAATAGAAATATAAATTTAAAAAAAAACCCGTCTTTCTCATATCCAGCAACTTTCTTAGAAATTGGAAATCGATCTAGCTGCTTTTAGATTTAGACCGAATATGAAAGAGGAATGTTGATCACATAGGGACGATGTTTATGTGATACACAATTATTTTGTATTTTTAACCCTTCTTTTATCTCACTGCAATAACGTGGCACAGTAAAAAACAGAGACATACACTAATATGGCTGTATTTAAGACAAGTGTTTTATAGCAATGCTTAATATCGCCAATGACCTGTTTTCGCGCCGCTATAACTCTGTTAACAGACATTTCTAAACCTAGAAAAAGCAAAGTGATGTTGGAAGTCAGGCAATCAAGGCAACAATATTACAATATTTTCGTGACAGATTTTAAAAGCGGATTTTTATATCCTCTTGTATGTTGGACGCCCACCAGGCTCTTACAGCACCGTCATCGTGGGCTGTTTTACGTTTATCCGCCGCAAGTTAAGATTTATGCTCCTTTTGCTCCCATTACTTGTCACTTTATTATTGGAATTACTGCATAAAACTGCTGTAGTTCCCATAGATAGCTTTAAAAACCTGGTAGAGAATATATACCGGGAAATGAGGATATGTTTGAGACTCTTCAAATGAAAGCTAGGCTTGTATCTTTTCGCTAAAGTATAGTCCCACCACAGTTAGTGGTATTGAACGCATGTTAAAGCTGTATACTGAACACGAGGCAGTATTTTCAATTACTTTCATGAGGTAATATTGAAGTCACCGATTTGATTTTCAAACACATGACACCAATTTTGAAGTTACTGACACCTGAACACAGGAAAGATGCCATTCAGCCTCAACATCAAGATGCATTTTTTTAGTTTTGAAAATTTATATTATTTATTTTATTCCCGATGGAACGCGAATCCTAAGACATAAATATTGATATTTCCTTGAAGTTCGCCAATTAAGAGGTTAGATAAGGGAGTGTAACTGTAGTTTTTGTTTATTTAGTTAAAATAGATCATCATTAGAATCGAACAATAAACAATAAATATGTAAAACGGACAGAAGAGTTTTGAGCACATTAATATCAACTGGGTGAATTTTAACAGTAGCTGTAAAAGGACAATAAAAGCATATTGCATATTGAGTTATCCTGAAGAAGACTACTATGCTGGCAAGCGATGCGTTTAGTTCATAAAAAAAATCTTGCAAGGATGTAAATTTATTGCATGACATAGCTGATTGTATCTTTGCACTTAGTATTTAAACCGACTCTATCCGGTATACCGGTATATCCTTTAAATGCTGCCGGTCCATGTGTGGTATGGTTCCAAGTTGATTAAAAATCGGTATACTGGAGTTGCGACATGTTAATTCAATACCGATGTTACACAGTCAGTACAGGCAAAACGCTGCAAGCATACCGTTTTATTATTTCGTATTTTGTAGTACTTTCAGGCATACTGGAATCTGGTAATCAGTCCTGCCAAAAAATTGTTCTCTTCGAAAAACATGAACGTCACCTCAGCATGACAAGGGAATATGACTCATTCTTATTAACGGCACGAAACTGTCAGCATGTTCGTGATACCTATGGCTGCTTCTAATCTGGAAAGCTACATGTAACCCGATAATCCATGCGACTGCTGAGTCAATATCCCCAGTTAATTAATGCCACCGACTCAGGTAGGCTGTTAAGGAAGGCTACATGTAATTCGGTAATCAAAATGTATATAAAAATGGAGTATATGAAATAGAAAAAAACATCAAAAAGCTCGGACCGGGAAGAATAACCTCGGGGCAATAGTCCTACGGGGGAATCATCCCGGGGAAATTGTTGGGGGAGTAATCCGGGGGAGAATCATTCCTGGGGGAATAGTCCTGTTCCCCTGTATATATTGGCAGATATGGAGAACAAAAGCAAAAGAAGAAAAACATTAATGAAAGTGCGAGCTTAAAGCTGAATAAAAGTAACACATCATGAAATTTAATAAATAAAAATTCGATAAAAATTAAGAATTTGCGCATTTTTATACAGAGAATCTTTCAAGGAAAAAGTTGATTTCAATTTTATGAAATACTTTTACAATTCATTAGCTAAAGTCTAGCCAGGACCAATTGTGGGAATGGCACCTTTCTAATTTTCTAGTCCTTTATCCTAAGACAAAGCACCAGGGGAAATCAAGCTCTTGCCATCAGTCAATTAATTCGTTCGAGGATATTTAAGAGCAAAGGTCAAAAAACATTTCTCGTCGAGAAAAACTTAACGAAAAAATCAGTGCATTGGAGCAACATCCCTTCCGTGGTGACTGAAACACCTATACAAAGCTTTACACATCAGATAACGTTTAAGTCATCCTTTAAAAAAGAATTAGTCATAATCTTGTGTGTAACCGTTAACTGTCTTTCATAAAATACGTCAGTAGGAGAGGAAGAGAGGAAGATTTACTCCTGAACACTGCTATTATGTGGTGATGTATCTGTAACTTAAGCATATATTTCTTCAGCATTATTCTCAAGGTGTTCTTTGCAATATATCCAATTTTAATTTTCTAGTCTATAGTTTTAAAGAAAATATTTGGAAATTATGACATATGCAATTATGTCATTTATAACCCTTTTGTCAGCAAACGAAGGATTGCTGCAGCTGGTTATATTAGTTGCTGTGTGCACAATTCTTCATGTATGCATCTTGCAAGCGGAGATCTTGTACTTGGGTACTTTGCATTAATATAGTTAATGTGCAAAAACGTAATCACTCAAAGAATATGATTGATCACTTATTATTGCTATTAAGGGATGCCTTACGTGATAGCGACACCTTTGATTCGTCCTGTCTAGACTTTGCTTGTAGCATCTTCTATGATGCAGGAACACAACACTCTTGTCCTGTATTGAGGGTGACATCAGGTTAGCCACTATCATACTGAGATCCTGTGGCTCTTGTTACTTCTGTGGACACTTTATTTCGCTCGAATAAAACCCCACACTTGAGTGCTATTGCAGCTGTGAGCCCCACTTGGATCTATTGCAGCTCCTTGAAGAAAGTAATGGACTACTAGTCATATACATTAAACCCTCTTGATGTACTCTAAATATGTACGTTTTGGAACCGTGCTTACCTTAGTTTGAAATCAGTTTACAAAGTGATTGCAAATCCCAGCTGGTTGCTAAGCCGTTGTCTGTGTGTTTACCAAATCCACTTTATCTGAAAGTGCACATAATCACTTTCTTTTCAATATTGCAAACTTCCTTCCTTTTGCAAAACAATTTGTCTTAGTTTGTCACCTTTAATGGCCCTGATGATTATAAATAAGCAAATCGTTAACAAATCAGGAAAAATGACTCAATGACAAACGTCCACGCACATTGTCGGAATTTCGGATCTCATGCTAGATTTTCAGTATTCAGATAACACAACACACAAAAGTTTACTGTGTAAACTAAGTGAATGGGTAGATAAAGGTAAAAAGATAATAAAATGCTCAAAAGGTGAATAATCCTTCAACACATAGAATAATCCATTTTAGCTGAAGGAATTTCAATTATTCGAGCTATATCAAAAGAGATTTAGCATATTTTTTATAGCATGGTCACTATGACACTAGATACTAGACATATCTTTGTCTGCTTTTTCCTTTGTTCAGGCAATGTTCTCTGGGTGTTTGAATTATTATCCGAATCATTGATTTTCTCTCAATATAAGATAATATTCTCTGGATCCTTCCATCATAATTATATTATTATATTAAAATAACGTTTATTTGTTTACATAAGTGCTTGTCAGAGCAAAGTGTTAATCGATAAAATGATGCTATAATCCGTATTTTAAAAATGTTGAACTATCGATTCAATCTGAGCGGTCTAGTTTTGATGATTCCGCTTCAACCAACTTGAGGAACCGCAGCTTATTTCTACTGGATTAGTGTTACGGTCACTTATATATAAACCATAACTTATTTTAAAACGAAGCACAAGCCTTACCAAGTTGCACTTGCTGTCAGGTTTTACAAGACAAATTGTTCCATATGTGTGCTTTCAATTAGTTACAAAACCATACGATATTTCCCTTTGTTCACAGATTTTGTGAACAAGCAAGTTTGACATATCAAATTGTTTATTTGCACCCCCATCCCATAAATACCTGACACAATGAGAATTAGTTTTCTGGCCGTCTACGGTCCTTTGATTTAAAAAGACAAATGTTTATATACATGACACCTTGATTATATTAGAAATGAAGGAAAAGGAAATTCCTCATAAAAGTAACTTAAAATTCTTACTATATCTATCATCACGAATGGTGCACTTATGTAAAGACATAAATAAATTTAACTATTTCGTAAAGGGATAGATCATGGGGCTGGGTGCTTTGTACTACATTCGAGCACCTGTGGATGGTTCGTGGAAGAATCGTGTAGCTATCGCTATTATGGCACCGATACACATAATCATGCCTTAGACAAACAGAGTGAAAATAAACTCCTTGTACGTCTCAGATACTCCCTGTATTGTGATGACGTCAGTGTCTTACACAGCATTTTGTGTTGGGCAAACTAAAACTGGTATCGTCACAAGGCCTTTGCCGGCGTCATGGTGGCTTATAGATATAAAATTATAAAGTTTGGATCAGTGTAGGGAGATTCGCACTCAGTTAGACAAGACAAAATTTATGTATTATTTCTTCATATGGGAGTAAATGAGGGCGTGTTATAATGCTCAATAAATCACTGTCTATGGATTTTGATCCATCACGATAGTTTCTTACAATAAAAGCTCAATGGAAAGTGAGCTTTTATTGTAATGCAATGCTAAAAAGTTATTTTAAGCTATCTCGTTTAGGAAGAAAAATAATGATTCACCATATTGATAGAGTCATGCAGTCTGTTGCGCACAATTCTTGCTCTGATTTGTTAATCTATTCAGTTTTAGAGAAGTATATGTTGTAAATATATATATCATTACAATAGATATATAACAATTATATTTAATCAGAAAGAACATTCCAACCTATAAACGTTGGCATTCACATAGAAACATAACTAGATGACAGATCGGAAACTACAAAATTAGGGAATAGATTGTTAACAATCACATAGATAGTGAACAATCAAATCATCGACAAAATCAGAAGACGGCTGCAAAACAAATAAACATGAAAGATTTTTAAATAACAGTTGAGGTACTTCTTGCTTATAATCCAGTGAGCTATAAAATAGAACTATATGTCATTTTCAATTAGCATGGTGCGAACATCCGTAAACTAACTTCCTTAATTCTGTCTAAATCGCACATGTGGACAAGTATTCCACTCCAAAGGATCTAGTATTTCTACCAAGACAGCGAAAGGTATATATTTATTAGGAGACCGTTCGTGGTCATCAGTCTCTTTGTAGAAAAACAAATGTTATTTCAGCTTTTTATTTCATCGTGGTAGAAGATTATGAAACTTTTTGTGTCAAAGGCTAAAGCGAATTACATTTTAATGTTATTGCGGTCATGCGGGAGACAGCAATACCTATCATCTACAGTGAGAACCCACACGCTTCAGTCGTCCGTTCACACATATAACGGAAAACGAAAGAACGAAAACGAGTGTAATGAAAGCTGAATATAATTAGCTAATTACAAAATTAAATACATGAGCATTTCTATAGTGAAACAATAATGAGTTTGAAGTGCTTTAAGATAATTTAAGTGTGAGGTTCAGTTAGTTGATTTTGGTAAAACTAAATTTAATCATAATTTCTTTGCTAAATCTAGCTTTGGTCATTTATGAGAATGAAACCTTTCTCGTTTTCTGTCTTTTCATCCTGAGCATCGATGAAAATCAAAATATAGCCATCAATCAATTAATTCTTCAGCAAAACTAATAATAGTTTATAGAGCATTTTTAGTGAGACTATTTTGCAAAATAATCACACCCGGCAAATGCCTCGATGATTTCTACTGTAAGATTGGAATAAATGTGCTAATGTGCAAAACGTTTTATCATTGAAAGAGCCTTTGTTTAACAGCACCTCTGATTATTGCTTTTGAATGGTGCATTACGTGACAGCCATAGCAACATATTTGTCTTGCCATGCCCGGAATCTGATTTCGGCACTCTCTTCCAGGCTATCGCGTTTTGTATTAAGGATGACATCGAGCTAGCTGCTAGCAACTTCTCTTAGGTTTTGTTACTTTGTATGGGAAATAGCTAACGTTGATCTTGATTTGGTGAAAATTAGACGGAAAAAAGTATTGCAAACAATTGGGGATTTATATGAATTAAAGCACATGAAACTGGGATGCTTTTTGAAACACTTCAAAACAATTAATTAAAGGAGGAATCGTTCAGGGAATAAGAATTCAAAGAAGCGATGAACTTTATTACTATGCGCCAAAGTAGAATTTGAAAAGCTCTTGGTAAATACTTTATTACCACCGAAATACTCCTAGACTGGTCAAAGTCTTGGGGTAGAAGAACGCGCAATCACAAGAAAATTTTCCGCTGTTCATGGAAATGCCCCTTCAAAACTCCAAAGATGTTGATTTAGCCAACATTACGCCAGCTATTTTCCAAGACAAACCTAATCGCCAACCATTGGGCCAGAGAATAAACCAGAAAATGAACACAGTATACAGAAAACTTGTTTAATTGGTAAATAACCGACAGAAAACAAAAAAAGGAGTGCAGCACCTTCACACAATCAAGCTCAGTCGCGCATAAAGGAACTGATAACATATTATCGTTGAAAAATATGCTAATTTTGAAGTTAAAAATATTTGGACAAGAAAATATTGAAACAGTTGAAATACCACGCCACAGTCTGGCAATTTTATTCAAACTCGGCCTATCGACGTATTTTTATGTGCATGTATAGATATCTATGGTTGATCATATATACTACTTTGTACTGCAAGTGAATTTTAAAACTGGAATCGGAAACCTCACGAAACGGGTCAAATTTGCTCAGGTCCGTCTGTGTCCGATTTATTAAAGGGTTTCTTTATGTTGAGGCCTGAAACAGAAAAACAACCCACAATATTGTTTTATTTGTCTCATAGTTATGCATTATAAAATAATTAAATATTTAACAGGAATGCAAAATGTGCATTTGTTGAAATATGAAACAGTAGTCTTCCGTAAACTCTTGTTCTTCTGTGGGAGTGCATGCATTCGTTTGATGTAGAAAATCACTCTAACTCAACATATGTAGAGTGTGATGATGGACTATGTTTGGTTGAAGCCTTCACAAACAAATGAGGTTAACTTAACTTAATATTCTAAATAAATCTCTACAGCATAACTTTCGTTGCTTAATTTGTCAAATTAATACCAAAGAAAGTAAAACGGCGAGACACTAGCAATTATAGGTAAGTACTGCAAGGTGATCTGAGGTTTGAAAAGGGTGCATTTTAAAGTGTTTTCACATTTACTGTCTAGACAGTCGTTGTCTACAAACACTTAATGCATCAGAATGTCAAATGCCTAAAGATAACAGTCATTTAAGGATAAAACGGTATTTACTCATATCCGTGTGACATACAGTCTTAATTTGTCAATGTATTTCTAATTTTCAATTTTCAATTTTATTTTCAACTTAATTTTCATTTTTAAGAGTATGGGCAAACTGAAATCATTTGTGCCTCAAGATACTGTTGTTTTTACTTTGTATATGATCATGTGTTCCCAGCAGCGCAGCTACATGCACTGACAACTTTAGTGACGTTATATTACTTATTTACTCATTCGCTAACTGCAATCCACTAAGCATTTCTTTTCATTAGCTTTCAGGAACAGACATCTGTTCTAATAACGTCAGTGGCAATTGTAATTGTGGTATTTAATCATACTCAAGCGCAGGTATCACCATAACTACATTGAGTTGGCAAGATTTGTTTCTAGTTCGTAAATTTCTAAAATAGCAATATTTTATACTGGAGTCTTTTAATATATAGAATAGACAAAACCTTTACAATTTTTACATGTTACTTGCTTTTTTATTTTAAAAACATAAATGATCTCAAGATGCTAAAATAAACGTTTACATAACGATTTATATTATATATAAACATTATTGAGCGCGAAAATTTCCAAACCTAAATTGCTATACTGATCAAGCGAAAAAGCTTAATTAAACAAGAAAATCCTGTTTTATATTTATAAAAAGCATTCGAATAAGGGCTTATTCTATATTTGTTTGCTCCTTTGCATTAAAAGCAAAAATAACAATAAACAGCTCAACATATAAAAATAACGACTTAAAAATGCAGCTGAACTTTTCTTGAATTAAAAAAAGACACCCAGTTAAAATCGCAATCAGTTATTATGGAAATTGCTCAGAGTTAATTTGCATTCTTCTAACTAGAAGCTCATTCCGCTAGCGACATGTTAAACACTTGACAAAAAACCAAAACGCAAAAATACTTCCTTCAATGGGTTATTTCTTGAATACTATATTGCAAACAACACAGCTTGAATATGTCTTATAAGCCGAGTAGTGTTTGGTTGTTGTTGACTTAAAGTTTTATTGACTGATCAAGCATACGCCGTGTTATCTATTTGCGCAGTGAGAGCTCGCACAAAGCTCACTGAGCAAATGTGTATTCTGTGCTGTCGTTAAATGCTACGCATTTACTTGCCAAAAATACACTCTTTTCACATGGCGTTTTAACAAAAAAACGAAATCAAAGACGAAAATAAAAAGTGACATGCACATGTTCAGATCAACCAAGTTTCATAGTCGTAGAGCCCATAGTGTCAGAGAAGAAGAAGAAGACACAAAAAATCGGAAAAACTATCAAGAAGAAAAAAAGGACGAATTTTGCACGCACAAATTCATATAACCCTTGCAAGCCAAAGGCTTGTCAAGTGTTGAAATATGATTATGAAGAATAAATTATGATGAGATGTAATAATATTAGTTACGAGTATATAAAATATATAGATAAAACTTTTGTATCTTAGTTTTATTTCAAAAGCCTTTTGTGCAAAAATCGTTAAAAAGGCAACAATTAAAGCAGCATCCTGGCATGCATGATTACAACAAAGCGTAATACAAAGGTGTGGCAAAAACCAAATACTAAAGCACCACAAGATAAGAGGCCCTCCATTAATGTGTCTACTATGTTACCTTTCAAGTACCTATAAAGAACCGGGGCTTGCTGCTAATTACGCACTCCCGTAAAAAATGGAGTTTGTGTGACATTTTCCAGATAATTCACTTGTCTAAAGTGCCTGTTGTGATAACCATCCCGCTGTCTGGGTGTTATTTAAAGAACTATGACATTCCTAAGGACAGAGTGTCGGGTGCTCATCTCCAACCGAAACTTTTCTTCATTTGGTACGTAGGTACACGGTACAGTTAAGTTATTTTTGTGCTTATTTAGCTTCTTTAATTTTTAATATTCTTCAACATTGTTGTTCACTGCAATGTCTGAACGAAGCTTTTGAAAATGTAGCTTATTTTCAAATTATTTAAGTAAAGAGCAATCCATAACTGAAACATAAAAAATCTTTTTAGTTTACAGATTTTTATGTCTGAAGTTACATAGTTATATTTAACTATTGCGATCATATATAATTGTTAATGTGCAACATACGCAGTGTGTGTTATAAATAGCTCACGAGTATGAAATGTTATGTTGTACAAGAATCAGAGATAACATGTGAGTTACCAGCACCTTAACAATGAACGGTGGATTTTCCCTGCTATATATGACTTAATATCACTCGCAATATAAATTAATTTCATAATATGTTTTGAGCATTTATGCAGTAATTTTTACACT
Source organism: Protula sp. h YS-2021 (assembly GCA_949752745.1). Taxonomy (NCBI): domain Eukaryota; kingdom Metazoa; phylum Annelida; class Polychaeta; order Sabellida; family Serpulidae; genus Protula; species Protula sp. h YS-2021. Next base: position 18,671,409 of record OX457025.1, on the reverse strand, counting down.
TTGGACTGAAATTTAAGTTTGCCTTAGTTAATTAGTGTAACATTTAATCAATGTTATTTAAACTTAGCACTGAGACTAACTTATAAAAAACACCATATGCCAACACATGCGAGAATATTAGCTGTTTTGGAACATTCCACTTCAAAACCATTTGAATTGTTTTGTTGTTATTATCTAAAGTAAAATTAAACAATAAATGTCTTGTGTGAAAATTCAGAGGTGCCTATTAAATTTTGCTTATATTAAAATTTAATTCTAAAAGGAAAATCCATCTAAAAATGTAAAGGCAGCACAAATTGTCAGAATTTGTGCTAGTTTGGCTCATTCCGTATCTATGTCGTATCAGGCTGAAAACTTATTCTATACTTTTCAGTGCGCTCTTTAGTCTAGTCATTTCTTACATATTATCATATTTTATAATGGGATAGCCTACATATCCATATTCTTTATTCTAGTTAATATCCTTATTTGTTTGATTTGGTTTGGAGTGAATATTATGGTTCTGGGGAGTTATCGAATACATTCTAGCTTAATTGTAATGTCGCTGTTTGTTTCTATGCATTTTATCAATTTTCTTATATCATAATGCGATATCTCATAACACAAAGCAGTGCTAGTGAATTTATATCTTAGTGTAGAATGAAGAGAAAGATATTACTTGAAGTGCACCATCACTATCAATTAATTTATAGTTAAATGCTGTTTTCTGATTCACAGTTTGTATTCATAAGTAAATAAATATAAGACATTTAATGGTGTTTTAATAAGCTTGTTCAGGGCAATAATTAGAGATCTGCTATAAGAGAGGAAATTTTGCTTCAGAATATTGTAAAAAAACTTTGCAGTGTTTATTTTCGGATTCTGACACATTTTAATGAAAGCTTCACTGTATTTCTTCAGAGCAAAAAAGCTAGAATTGATTGGTACTCTTATTAACCTTTCTGCCCCTTCAACTGAGAAAGTGCTATGTCACTAGGATATCATAATTACTTGTTTGCACATTCGATCCCCATCAACACAACTTCTTCTGCTTAAATAGCATTGACTTTTTTGTTTGTCATTGTATTTGTACTTACACCTGAAAGACAAATGAAATGCGCACATTTCACTGTTTCTGTGCCTTTTATCAGACATAGAACTTAACCCTCAAAACTCAAGTGCAAAAGTGAAAGCAAGATTTATCTATAACAGATCAGGACTTAAAGGTAAGCTAAGATTGTTGAAGTGGTTTGTTTATATTTTAAACTCTTATAACGTCGAGACGATAGCTACTTATGCCACCCACTGTAATTTGTTTGAATTTATCCACGTTAGTGGTAGCAGGTTCATTTCTCTTTTTGAAATATTCCTGCACTCGGGCAAGAATTTACAGGTTTTTATACGTACATACGTACGTTTCATAATCTTTTATCTTTGTTTACAGAGTCCTGACGTGTAAAAGGTTTATTTCATCCTTTGAAGACAACAAAACACATTTCTAAGAATAGGCCGAATTTCGCTACTGTTTGTAGAACCATCCAAACATAACAGAAATCAAACATAGCTACGGTTTTATAAAATAAAAATTATTTAGCTTGAGATTAATCTATACATTATAATTTTTACCAGTGACAAATTGGCTTTAAATAAAATTGCGGTACAGGATTATGGTTACAGGATTATGATGTTATGTACCAGGTTATTCCATATCAATCCCGTTTTTCTTCCACACCTGCAGTTATTTCCCAAGTTTTTGTATAATCAAGAGAGGGAAGAAGATATAAGATATATCTGAAGGGCTTTATGATGACAGTATATCTGATAGGCATGTATATCTAAAACAGAAGGGGGTTCCCTCAATTTATCTGTGTATTTTGTTGGGGATAATTTGTCGAAAACACAGAAATATATTATTAGTTTTTGAAGTTTGAAGTGACACAAAACACTTAATAAGCATTTTTTTTCCAAATATATCAACCTCGTAATCACTTGCTAGAAATATCAGTCTCGCCAGGTATCATTTTGTGTCTCACATTGCTGTTATTGGTGACAACTTTATCCTGTTTATAACATAATAGAACTGGGTTGATTTCCTGCCTTCTTAAATATAAAGACAAGAAGAAAATATCGTATGTTACTCACATCTTCAATCTATTTTATAATAACATCATTGCTTAAGCTTGTCAACCCTCCATACCGTTCACAATGCAGTTGCCTGGAAAGCTAACCACCCCACCCCTCCTCCTCAAAATTTGGCGTGAACAAACATTTAAAACAGTACCCAATTTTATTTTGTTCACGGGTAGTTAACATAAGCTACTATTAGCAATCCATTATTCTTGAACATCTGATTTTACATTTGGTTTCACAGGGCTTTATGAACATCTCTGGAAACAAATACTAAAAGACGAGCGAACACCAGATGTCTGCAATGCATGAACTATTTAGTTAGGGAACTCGAAAGAATCCAGCCTCTGAAATCGGGATCCTGCTGAAATCCAGCTTCTGGAATCAGGGTTCCCGATGCATTATCGAGAGGTACCAGATTTTTCAGGCTATTGTTTTTTATTTGATGAATTATTTTTTGTTATGATTAAAAATATACTTGTCTCATGATATCCTTGGCTGACTGGGTATGAAATACCATATACTTTTAGCATATGCTGGTCCATGATATCCTTTGCTAATCTAGTGCAAAATGGTCCGGCCATCAGCTAAGTCTAGTTGAAAGAAGCTGACCAATAACATTCACCATGGATCCACGTTTTATTGGCTAAGCCAGTCTAAATAAAACAAGATTACAATAGATACCGAGAATCCAAAGAAATGTGTCGGTTGCGACCAACTTTTTGCTCAATTAAAGTACTGACCAAAACCGTTTGTGACCACCCTGGTGTATGATTTCATGCTAGATTTTAGTCATACGGTAGAATAGCAGATATAATTGACCTATAGTAACCTATATAAATATAAATATAATTAACCTACATCTTTAAAGTGTGATATACATCAATGTTCATTATTTTAATAGTGTTGCCCTGATGTGTAAAGTTTACATTGCAAACCTTTTGATACTTTATTAGGCGCTTTACCTAGGTGCTATACTTTTGATATGATTAATTAACCCAGTTTTTCATTTTTCCCATCCCGTTTCCGGCACTCCTTAAAAGCAGCTAAATAAGTCGTGAAATCAATGGAGCTTGTTACAGCTAGTGACATAACGCCAAGGCTGTGTTACTGTTCGAAGCTGCAACAAATGAGCTTATGATATGACTGTCATTGCTCTTTGACATGAATTACCATAATATTTTCGCAAAACCAGGGCAGTTTTCTATAAAAGCCAGAACCTTATATCACTCCCGATCTGGTGGTGTAATTAATCAGAGTCAAGCTGTTCTTATTGCTGAAATCGAATGCAGTCTGTGTAAAATGTCTATAGAAACGTTTTACGGTATACTTCTAAAACTAATTGGAATATTAAAGAACATACACTTAACGTGTCAATAGATTATGAAGCTGAACATTTTCAGCCCTGTCCTAACAAACTAACTCTAGGTGAGAGACTGCCCAGGATAAGCTCTCTGGTCGAGTCCATTTCAATTTGAAAATAAGAGTTTTCCTGTTCCCTGAAAGTTTTCTTCAAGAAACAACTCGTTTAATATGTTAATGGTATGCTGAAACAATTGGCTATTTTTAACATGGAACTTTAAATTTGATGTTATTTTATTGCTTTTCTTTTTTTAAATCGAATAAACTTGACGACGAAAAGAGTGCGATAAATCGTTTACAACTACTATCATGCCATTTTTATTTCTATTTTTTGGTGCTAAAATAAATGCAGTCTTTGGGGGAGGGGGTTATCTGTTTGCTTAATTATTGCTGTCAAGCAAAATTAAATTATTTATTTTGACGGTCTAGAAATTTAATTCTTAACTTATATAAGAATTCTGACACATTGAAATAAGAGTCGCAAATATCAAGGTAAAGGTTTATTGTAGGTGTTGTTTTTCTATGTTGGCTATTGGAAGGCTTGTCTCACACTTGTCCCTGAGCACAAATAAGCTATCACCATGCCTGGCCTTGAGTACATACGTTTAAACATCAACCATATAAAAAGAGACTTCATGGAAAAAATGTTAGCAAAACATGCTTCCAGTTGTTAATAAAAAGTGACTCTTTATATCTTCAAGGCTTTTAAACAGTTTCTTTAACCCCTCTGTTCTTGTGGCGTGATTTATTTATAACTGTCTTCTATATAGAAATATCTATTAAAATTATAATCTAATTAACACTTTATCAAGAGTACTTTAGCAGTTTACACGTTCTGACTCAGGCTTCAAACAGCTTCAAGATAGAAGCTGTACTCATTGCTGCCCGTGTAATATATACGCAGTAGTCATTGAACTCAACTAAGGTACGATGTAAAGTATGAAAATAGACTAAGTTCCGTAAAACAATAGATAAAATTTAAGCTCAGTGTTTGGAGCGTCGTTCTATTAATCTCAGGGCTCGGGAATTCGAAGTCAGGCAAGAGTATCAGTCGGAGGTTTACCGTTGTTTTACTTAACTTACAACCCCCTGCATCTCCTGTGTTATCTTTGGACTATGTACTAGTAAAGGTGTAGCTTAGGAGACCCACTTAAGTTTTTAACCACAGGGGCTACTAAATGTACCTCAGTTTAAGGAATTAGGGATCAGTATTAGTGTAAGGTTTTAAGGTAAATGTTGGGTTACAACTGAGATAAAGGTCAGCCTACAGTGTAATGTCGCTGTAAAATGAAGTGGGTCTCCTGATATACACCTTTACTTGTGCACTCATCAAAGTCTGCCTTTATGTTATTGCAAACATTTCATTTAATCGGATCGAATGGGCAACATTCGGTTCTTTAAATTATTTGTAGCTCTCAGTTAAAAAGTCCTGAAGGAGAATAAAAACAAATTTTGTCAAAAAAATTATTCTGAATTAAGTTGTGTCATACTAGCGTATTTTCAAGGGTAAATCGCGCTAGTCAGTACCAAAATCAGTCTAATTCAGCTGTTGAATACTTCATATTTATATTTTGGAATATAATCAGTGTGATATGCAGAAAATTTAAATTTTAATTAATATTTCAAATCCACAAGACCTGAAACACTATGTTTAAAATTGAATAGGACAATATTCATGTAGATGTATTGTCAGTAAAATGTATTATTTTGATATGGCGAACCCAGGCCGCTGGGCTGCCAATCTGTATTCTACAACATATACAAAATAAACAACACAGTCAAAATATGAAAATGCTTATCATTACCTTCCATAATTGAGACACGGGGATTCAATTCCTACCTGTAGATTTTTATATCATCTCAATATAAATAAGCCACATTCTCCTCTCCAAGCTGATCCTCAGCTCAAACCTGTTCCCAAAACTGTCCATGATTTCCAATCCTAACCCTAATCACCAATATAACACGAACCCCATCCTGTATAAAGACCTGGTAAGTAATTTTTCGTTATCTAACGGCGTACGGAACTTCATTTGAACATCATATGTATAAACCTACGTGACGCTGACAAAGACTTTGTGATAAAACCCTCTAATGTTGTGAAACCAGCGGCGCCATACACAGCCACGTCATACACAGTGACGTCATACACAGTGACGTCATATACAGCGGCGCCATACAGTGGTGTCATACACAGCGGCGTCATACACAGCGGCGCCATACACAGTGACGTCATACACAGCGGCGTCATACACAGTGACGTCATACACAGTGACGTCATACACAGCGCCATAATACACAGCGGCGTCATACACAGTGACGTTATACACAGCGCCATAATACACAGCAGCGTCATGCACAGTGGCGTCATACACAGCGGCATCATGCACAGCGGCGTCATACTCAGCGGCGCCATGCACAGTGACGTCATATACAGCGGGGTCATACACAGCGGCGTCATATACAGTGACGTCATACACAGCGCCATAATACACAGCAGCGTCATGCACAGCGGCGTCATACACAGCGGCGTCATACTCAGCGGCGTCATACACAGTAACGTCATATACAGCGGGGTCATACACAGCGGCGCCAAACACAGTGACGTCATATACAGCGGCGTCATACACAGCGGCGCCATACACAGTGACGTCATACACAGCGGCGTCATACACAGCGGTGTCATACACAGTGGCGTCATACACAGCGGCGTCATACACAGTGGCGTCATATACAGCGGGGTCATACACAGCGGCGTCATATACAGTGACGTCATACACAGCGCCATAATACACAGCAGCGTCATGCACAGCGGCGTCATACACAGCGGCGTCATACACAGCGGCATCATGCACAGCGGCGTCATACTCAGCGGCGTCATACACAGTGACGTCATATACAGCGGGGTCATACACAGCGGCGCCATACACAGTGACGTCATAAACAGCGGCGTCATACACAGCAGCGCCATACACAGTGACGTCATATACAGCGGCGTCATACACAGCGGTGTCATACACAGTGACGTCATATACAGCGGCGCCATACACAGTGACGTCATAAACAGCGGCGTCGTACACAGCGGCGTCACAGTAACATGAAAGTACCGAGAGGTAAAAGAAGTTCATTTCTTCTCTTGCTCTCTAAGTCATGACTTTATACATTTGTGTTACAACGGCGACAGACCATGACGCTGAGGTTCTTAATTATGGATTTCTTTATGTTGGGGTTCTTTATACTGGATCTGGACATTTCTGGAAGGTCAATAAACTTGCCGCCATGCATATCTTTCGCAAGCCTTCATAGTATCCGACTCCAGCACAAAGTACAGCGCCCCAGTATCTATCCCTACAGTAATCTAATTATTTATGAAGTATGTTTAGTGCTCTGCTTTCCTAGAACACAAATCGATGTCCATAAGATTTTGATGAGTGTACTGGAGATCAGAAGAAGTGAAAATGATGCAGGTTTCATCGTCAATAAAGTATTGAAAGTTTTCACAAAAACATAAATGTGCAAAAATGTCCAATCAAATTTTAACACTCTTTTACCGGTCAAAAGTTTTTAAGCATTTCAGATGTGCTTTGAATATTTGCTTCCTAATAATATATTCAGTTTATTAAAGCACAGCGAAAAGGATATATCTGTGAGAAAATAAATTTAAATACTCGAGTGTTTGCATTTAACTCGGGAGAGATCTCCTACAAAACAATTACTGTAACTGCAATTTTTAAATACAACTCGATAGTTATAGGTGTGCTTTGTGTCATACAGTTACGTCTTGTGTTTTTTCTCTCGTTTTGTCAAAAACGTACATTAAACAAAGAGTAGGTTCTTAATCCATTTTATTGTTACCAAATAAAGTATGTTACAAGTTTCAGTTTAATAGGCTGAGGTGTAGAAAATATCTTAATATTTAATGACTTTACTCATTGCCTCAGTTTCCAAACAACAGCACAAATCTTTTTACGTGAGACACACTTGATGACCTTTATCGGGTAATAAGAATAACAACTAAGAATGAGGATTGAGCCTAATTATCCGGTTTAGTGAGGTGTCCAGCATATTGAAGTTCCTTCATCCCCCCCCCCCCCCCACTTTAACGCAACATCATCAGAACATACTGACTGTGCTAAGAAATTACACATTACACACTTTTTCACGCCTTTTTCACAAGGCCAGTTGATATGAAACACACCTTATTTGTTGGGGAATGTCACCCGTGAAAAACAGGCACAATGAATACATGCACCTCATTTTGGCAATTGCAGAGAAAAGTCTCCCCCCCCCCACCCCTCCACCCACATTTTTATCATACCCGGAGTAAATAACTTCACGTAAAAACCACCTCTCCCAGTCATCAGTTTTAAACATATGTTTCTGACGATCTAAGATCCATTCCTTAAAATATGGTGTTACATATGCGAAACTTTCCCTGGGTATGGCAAACATCTGTGTGAGGTGCCTTTTATCCGCAGTTACCCAGGGTAGGGGATTTTCTCGATTTTATCCATGTTAATTAAATGTGTTCTTCGATTTTTAACACTCCCCCAATGGTTTGTATTTCTATTAAGCTTGTGACCAAGTCAAGATCAGTGCGTGCTTACTCACCACATTACGGGAGAAACCTAATGTTTCTGCTTGTTCTAAAGCTTCAAAGCATCTGTTAGATGCCTTACAATCATCAAGCACCAATTGCAGTTCTTTTTCGCATCTTTTCAGTACTATGACTCTTAACTAAAAGCTGACACCCCATAATAACGCGTTGTATGATGCCTGCATGCTGCTCCCGTCACAAACAACAGTAAACAAATCATTTGCAAACACACAAATATCAGTTTCTCGTCTAATGCGTCCGGTATATTAGTTTTCTTTATACGGTTTGTATTTGGTACCACGCCGGTGCTCGGAATATGGAGGTGTCTGGCTTGCTGAGGTTTCTTTATTACGGAAATGAATGAGAAATTAAAAGGCCCGGTATAGCGAGTTGTCCGATTTATCGAGGGTGTTTGGACCTGGGGTCTTACTGCAATAATGTTGCAAGAATAGCTTGTCCTTGAAAAAATAATACAATCAACAAGATCATGTGTAGCTTTATCAATGCCTTTATTTTGGTTCGCAACACTAGCTGTGCTCAGCTGTCATACCATTACCCTCCACTATATCTTGAAGGCTGATTCGCAAACTGGATCTTGGAAATTCGTCCACAATGTCACTAAGTGCGTTATTTATATGTGTTCTGTTGCTCTTATTACTTGTAAATAACATCTATTCCATAGACAGTTTAACAAAAATAAAAAAAATTATTACTTACAGTGAGTGTATAACGAACATAAATTTTTTACATCAAATAAAAAAAAAAACTAATGCAGTGCAACTTTGTCGTAATGGCAACCTTGAAATCCAATTCCCAGTTAAGAATGTTCTTGTACGATCAAGTGTCGTTCTCCAGCATTTCAAGCCCATCAGACCAAGTCTGCATTAAGACACTTTTTGATTTGTCCCAATGGCGATCCAAAATGAGGCACCCGGCCGTGTGTTAATCTTTTAATCGCTTTATTCTATGTATCTTTATGCCAAAGGTTTCAACTGTGTATGGACAACAAATTTGTATAAAAAAAGAAAAAGCATAAATCCCAGGAAAATGTTGAACCAAAGACAACATAAGACCTCTCTTTTGGTGCTGATCCCACATAAACCTACTTCCCAGTTAGCATAATTTTTCGTCCCACATATAAAGCGCGTTGTTTTTAGGTTGGATTTACGTGGGAATGTGGGACTTTGGCAGGGCCACATAGAAAACATGTGTAATATACGTGGACATTCCCACGGTGTGATTTCCGCTTAAACTCTACATATAATATACATAGGCTTTCCCACGTATAAAATGCACGGGTAGATACACGCGTAAACTGCATGGTTTTTCCCGCCTAATGCCCTCCGTGGGCATTCCACTGTATAATATACGTAGAATTGCCCACTTCTAAAATGCATGGGTAATTAACGCATATTATATGTATATTATACTTTTGAATTCCCACGTAAAATTTCATTAGAAGTCATTTGTATATTACACGTGTATTTTACGTGGGATTTCCCATATAGGCATTCCCATGTAAAATACACGCATATTATGCGCAGTCTGGCAATGTGGGCTTGTTATCGCAGACCGGAAACAGCCGCCATTGAGCGATAATATATTTAAATTTTGCTACATTCTGCATATTTTCGTGGAGGGCTCCCTTTTTTCTAAGTATAATAGAAAGTTAGACATGGAAATACCAATTTCACTCAAATTGTTATGCTTAAAATTCCTTTAAGAAGCACTTTGTAAATGAGCTATAGTTATAAAGGTACATGTCTGTGTATTCGATGGAGTTATCGTGTATGTCCAGGGTGGGTCGTCCCTTTAAAATTCCATGCTTAATATGCGTGGGAATTCCCACTCATAAAATGCATGGAAATATATGTGTATAAAATGCATGGGTTCACATGTGCATAATACACATCGGAAAGAGTCTCAAATTCTCCTAAATCCCACGTAACTACGTGGGAATTCCCCAACGAAATACACATTATTTATGCGTGGGTATGTGGGAATACCCACATATATTATGCATAGTCCCCATGTGGGACTGCTATCTGGGTTAAGAACCATTCTTACATTTAATCCAATCAATTCGTTAACTATTGACTAAATTGATTAACCAAATTAACCAACAAAATATTGATGCTACACCAATTGGATTAGGTCATTGATAAGAGAATCCACAATAATTCAGTTCCTTTAATTCAACCCAGAATAAGACGTGACTGTGAATATCGAGAGTGTCATATGTGTGATTGCTCGTCGTCACACCAAACGGCTCGAAGCAAAAGCCATACTTACACGGGGGGGGGGGGACCCCGATGCCACTCCCTCGTTTTCATGAACTGAGTGCCAGATTTTAGTACAACGCCGCTTTAACAAAATGGCAATTCTGTCCGACGCCTTAGAAAAAAATGCTCAACATTAAAATGTTGAAATTAGCCTCGGTCTTGTAAGGCATTGTACCCGAACACTCGCGTAACGTCGGGCCGACGTCGGAACGGTATAAACCAGGTCGGAAAACGTCGGCATCGGCTTCGATACATCGGTAATGAATCGGTTATAGGTTGGCAATAGTTGAATTTCCATTTTTTTCTCATTCGTCGGAAGTTCATCGGTTACCGACGTCGGCCCGATGATTATTTTCCTCAGTTTAATAGATGTTGGCAAATATTCATCGGGCCGACATCTTTTTCCGACGAACTTCCGACCAATTGGGAATTTTTTTTTGCTAAAAATATTATATTCATATATTACACGTACTTCTCAATGCCTATATTATACATATATTTTTATGCATTGGTTATACGTTGGAAATAGATTAACTTCCGACCAATAGTAAAAAAAATGAAACAGACATCGCATACGTATATTCGAAGTATTTAGTTATACGTACATTATACATATATTTGTATATGTTGGCCCAACGTCTGACATAGAGGTACTTCCGACGGAACAAAACTTAATTGTTTTTGAAAAAGATATTACTGATGTATAACCGACGGATTACAATAATCGTATAATGTGCAAATATATCACTGCATCGGCTATACGTCGGAAATATATCGAATTCCGACGAAAACAAATTTTTTTATTTGAGATATTACAAGCATGTAATATGCGTATAAAAATATATGCATATTATACATATAGTTATATTTGTCGGTGAAACGTCGGAAATATACCGATTTCCAATGGATCTCTAAATTTGTGTGTTTCACGCATAACTTGAACTATATATATATATATATATATATATATATATATATATATATATATATATATATATATATATATATATATATATATATATATATATATATTGCGTTGTGTACGAGTGCTCGACATATTCCACAGCGTCGGAAAAATATGCCGATATTGCCAACGCGTATTATACGTATATTTTAAACGTCTATAAAACGCATATCTTCCTATGTATAAACGACGTCGGAAATACATCGGAAAAAAAGATGCCGATATTGCAATCGTATATTATACGTATTTTTTATACGTCTATAAAACGCATATTTTCCGATGCTTATTCGGCGTCGGAAATTTATCGATTGACGTTTTGTAGGGGACATTATGAAGAATCAATAGTGGAGCATTATGAATATACTTGAAAAGTATCATTTGCCTCAATAAACTAGCCCCAGCCGCCGTGGAGTAGAGGTATGTTCCGCGCCTAGGATGCAAGAGGTCCCCGGTTCAAACCAGAGTAAGTACTAGTGTTCAGTTGCAATATATAGATATGCTATGTTGTATATTAATATGCTATGGTGTATGTATGAATATGTGAATTATGAATGGTTGGTAAAGGTTCAATGGGTCAGTTAAGGTTAGAAACAATATTTTTTACGTATAAAAATCATCGGAAGTTCGTCGGAAATGCATCGGAATATAAACGTATAACCGACGTATAGCCGACGGTTGGTATCCGACGTCGAAGAATTTGTAGGGATATTTCCGACGGTGGCCCGACGTATTAAAGATATATCGGCCCGATGTATATCCGATGCACGAAGCCGCTATATCTATTATGCGTCGGGCCATAGTTAATCCCATGTGCAACCGATACATCGGCCGACGAAGTTGCCGATATTGCCGATCTAGTATAGATGTATTTTAGACGTTACGCGAGTGTTCGGGTACGTAGTGATGTAGGACTCCGGACATCAGTTTAACCCTTTTTCGTGGTTTTACTGAAATTGGCAGCTAAAAACGTTATACCGCTAGTTTTTTTTTGTTTTGTTTGGTTTTTTTTTCGTTTTATTTTTAGTTTTTGTTTTTATCGTGCAGGTGTGCGTGGCATGGGCGGAGCTTGGCCCTTCTTGTACGGTAACCTCACGTCATTGGTCGGAGCGGTAGGCTCTCCAAGTAGCTCCAAATAACCATTGGCTGGCCTGAGACCACCCCTAGAGGGGCTTTCCGTGTAAGTGTTCTTCTTCACAATTCCGTCTTTGTCTTTCTTTAGAGCAGGGAAGCTTGTATTTGACATCATATCTGCATAGTACTTCTCTTCTTTAGCTGTTTCTTTCCGGCTCTTTTTGTCATTCACGTTTGGCGTCATTCTCTTAGTTTTACCGTTGCTCATGAGTTGCTTGTCATTTTGAACAAACATGTTTTGACTCATTCGAAACTGTGAAATTTCTGATTTGGCCTTCGCAGAAAAATTATCATAATCTTGATGATTATTCTGGAAATCTGTTTTATATACAGCGTTGTCAAAATGGCGGCCATCTTTTCCGGCCTTGACCTTTTCCTTGTATTTCCTTTTGGCTTCCGCGGACCGCTTACATTTGATGTAACAAATTACCGAAACTATGACGATGACAATAACAAAGATTGCTCCGCCTGCGCTTGCTCCAATGATTAAAGCGAGATTCGAATCTATGGGACTACTTTTCACATACTCCATCTGGCCTATGTAGAAATCGTAATATCCAACATGAACCTAAAATAAAGAATCCACCTTTAAAAAACATGCATTTATACCATGCTTTACTGCATTATATGCAGTATCAGCATTAATGGCTATGGTAGCCTCAACACTTTTAATAAAATCATCGCATACATTTAAAACAGAATTAAATAGCGTTTTGTTCATAGACAGAGATTTTTTGCGATGTTCTCAGCCATTTTGATGCCTCGTTGAGGAACTTCAAAAACGTGCAACTAAATAAACCTTGTTGTCATTGCCGTAGGAACCTTTTGTCGAGCCAGATATGTTTGCTGTCCTTTTTACTGACCATCAGGGCCACTTTACCTCCCCCACCCCACACCCATCCACCCAAAGTGATGAAAACGTTCTGAGGCGTATGAAACAACGTGTAACATCAACGCATTCTAATAACCCGGGGTTTATTAACAGCCCTAAGAATTGCATCAAAAGCGTATTAACCCTTAATTCCGAACAATAGTTTGAACTTACATTGATTCTAATTTTTCCTTTGTCCGATGCTCCTACTGTTGACGTTTTGGGCTCCTTTTCCGGAGGTAGACAAGAAATCAAATTGGAGACCATGTCCATATCACCGCACTCAGTATCCTCAAGCATTATTCGATAATCGCCAGCTGTTGCTCCGGTATCCATGTTGTTTCCCTGTGTGAAAAGTCAAAATTGTGAAGACTGGAAGAGGATGGGAGAGAGAGAGAGAGAGAGAGAGAGAGAGAGAGAGAGAGAGAGAGAGAGAGAGGGAGAGAGAGAGAAGAGAGAGACAGACGTGTATGCATGCACAGCGCCATAAACGCAATGCGAATGGTAAAAATAATTTGAAAAAAAGTTCCCCGCATCACATACCCGAGTAATGCCCACTTTTCGAGTGAATATTATTTACTCAATGGAGGCGCTTCAACTCAAATGGATGCTTTTCAACCAAAAGCGGATATGTTTTTGCTCACCTCAATGTCAAGTCGTTCTCCCTTATCAGGATCGTATTTTAGAACGTCCTTAAATGGCTGGAATTCCGGGTTCATATATACAGTAACTCTTGACCTGTCTGGTAAACTTTCAGAAAGGTTTCTAGGATAAAGAAAACAAAAGCAAAAAAAAATATTATCCAGCAATAAACGCATTGCCTTGACAAAAGCATTAATTAAACAACTGGGATTTGTTCACGGGGATGCGTGAACTGATTATTGTGTACGGGCTGATTAGTCAAGGAAACAATGCCCTTAACCCACCCCTGATCTGCAACAGTTTTAGAAATCAGTGTGAAAATGATACTTAAAAAATAGAAGAAAATATTTTCTGCGCATTTAAAGGATTTTAATGGACTGAAGCCATGTACACTTTGGACTAACCTGTAAGTAGGCACACCATCCAGTTGAAAGCCGATGAACATTTCGGCGAGTTCTCGCTCCTCGCTACTCGCGCCCCGTCGTCTCCTCCGCGCTTCATCCAGCAGCAATGGCGGCATGGGGCACGCCATTGTGACGTCACTCTCCACGTCACACACCTGAACCAATGAGATGATGAACGGGAGAGCCATTACCAGAAATCGGGTCTCGACTTCAGCCCTTAATCGCCGCTGATTTCACAGGAAAGATTTCGCCTGAGGAGATGTTATGGTATAAAGATTGAGTTTAAAAAAATAGTTGAACCAAATCTAGTCGGAGCGACCGCCCACCCGTCCAATCCCTAATATAGTACTGTACTTGCTGGCAGTAGCGAAAGATCATTACCGTTGATGTAGAGGTCGTTGATGTGGCGTCTACGCTAACGACACTTCTCGGGATTCCAGTGACCAGAAGCTTCGGCTGGGACACGGAATCCATGTGACTTCCCGTAACTGTCAGCAAAGTGCCTCCTCTATAAAGTCAAACAATGCATATCATGAACATGTGAAATCATTCCAAATATCCGCCTTTGTTTTTAAAAAGTTTTCACTTTATCCTCGATTTAAATATTCAAAACAGAAAAATCCGCTAAATATCAGTGCAACTACATCAAAAGCCACTTGGCAGGTGTATAAACATTTTTGTTGAAATTAAACTATGAAATTGTTTATCCCTTTATTTTAATCTGCTATGCCCCTTGTACAGTCCTCATCATTAACAAATAATTATATAATTGCCGAACATAAAATAGAAAATTTTCACTGCAATGCGCATGCTCCATTTCTTCCACAGTTCTTCAGCAGATCTTGTCCATCCAGGTTTTTTTATTATTCATTTATGTATTTGTTCAAACAGTGATTCGTGGAAATTTAAAAAAGATCAACTGACGCTAATATGGTCTGCAGCGGATAGACATCGACGATGACTGGGTTCGGTTTGTAGATAAACACTGCACTGCTGACCTCATCACCCTGGACAGTGACAGAGAGCCCGCGGGGTACGTCACTGGTAAGAGAGTCTCCGTCACCGTGTGGAGGCGTCGTCACCGATATGTGCGTGTCATCTCTGCTCGAAAAATTGAAAAGCTTAAAAATAAATAACTTAAAGATAAAGTTATTGAGCCATTTCATATCTGATGTTTGCAGACTATTTACTATCTTACTTCGATTGTTATTGTTATTATTATTATTATCATTATTATTATCATTATTATTGCTCTTGTTATCTTTAGTAGTAGAAGTAGTAGTAGAAGCATGAATAATATAAGTAGTTGCAGTGGTAGCAGTACTTGTATCAGTAGTATCAATGATAATAATGTCTGGCGTGAAGTGTTATTGTATTACTACTTTTTGCATACTCACATAACGTTCACAGGCCGGATGCGTATCCGTCCGAGTTTTACAACCACGTTTGGAAATGTACTCCTTTCTGTATTGGCCAGGAAACCATAAGCGATGACAATGGTCGTGCCGCCTGCCTCTGGTCCATACAGCGGTGTCGCCGAAAACGGTATCGTCTCTAAAATTATTCTTTTAAGCGTGAATTCCCACCAAAAGAGTTTTAGTATAGTCAAAATATATTATATTGTTCTCCTGACTTAACTCAATGGCAATTCAATGTTAATCTATTTCTCAGCAAAGTTTCTGCTTGACGTTTAAAAACATACAGAAATCAGCACTTAGTTTGGCGTCGGTTACTCGGCATAAAACATCTCATAAAATGTCTATATTTAGTAAACTATTCAAACACTTTTAGTAGGATCTGTACAAGACAATCCAGTGATAAAAGATTATATTCACAAACTTTCTGCCATTGGTCCAGACCAAAATGCATTATTCAAATGTATATTACCTATACAGCTGAAACCGTCAACAGACAGTGCTTGGTTGTTTTCTGTACAAATGCACTGAAATCTCATGCCGTCGCGATCCATATATTTATTTTCACAAACATCATCACAGCCACAGTTGTCCTGTCTGGATTCATCAATATCTACAAGGAAATAGTGTAGGGGCGCATTACCCAGCCTGCTTGCAATGCTTCGTTCAGTGTTCTGTATGGTTTGTGGCCTAACAGTTTTAGGGTTAATTCTCTTTAAAAATTAACCTAGTAATTATTCAGGAATAACCTTACTTAATTTAGGGATACATTTTCCCAAAATCTTCCCTATTCCATGTCAAGTAAACCAGAATATAATCCAGCTAAATAATGGATGAGAAGAGTGTACACATCTGAAGTTTTATCTTGAAATAAAGTGTGAATACAGTCATTCGTAGAGTCCTTAATAAAGCTATGTTTCAGATTATAAATGAAGAATTAGCCCAATGTGCAATTTGTTATCAATAAAAACCTAATAACTTCCACATTATCAGCAGCATTATTGTATAATTCAAACACGTGGAGAAATCTAAAAAGTCAAATGTGTAATTCACATTCATATTGCGAAAACATACTCATGCATAGTATTCTGGACTTGAATGATCTATTCTTAAGTTATCTCTTCCACGTGCAGGCATGTTATTCAATTTTGATATAGTACCTTTACATATGTTTTGTGTGCCATCGTATTCGTATCCCGCTTCACATACACAGCTGTATGAGTCACCATCAAGTTGACATATTCCTGAAGCATATCCTGGTTGTGGCACCAGTTCTTCGTTTGCACATATCGAGCTATTTTCACAGGGATTTACAGATACGCCTAAAATAACAAAAATACATTTCACAAATATTCACCCAACCAGGACATATTATTCAAACGAGACAATTCAAATGTACGTTACTTATGAGAAGTAACGATTCAAGTTCCATCAAAGAGGAGGTTATTTCAAATTTGGATAAATAATTTAATATTAGAAATAAAAAATGAGCTAATTATATACGCGAGAATGTTACTACTATTTGTTATGAAAGACGTGGTTAAAACAAATTTTTATTTATAACTGATTTCTTATTCCTCTGGCCAGAATATTTATTCATCAATGTCATTTAAACCTGTGTTTTTCATCGACTTCACTAAAATCAACAGTTTAAACTTACTTTTTATATTCTCTAAGCTGTTCAAAGTGTTGGATAAAATATCAACCTTATTATATTCTTTTGTGCACTTTGTCGTAAGAGTGAAAATTACTGTTAACCAGCAATATCGAGAAATCTTGTAACAGAAACCCTTTGGTCTTTTGATATTGTGTGTTTTATGACAAAATATGAGAACTTTGAACAATAAAAATTTTATAAAAACAAAAACTGTTCAGTAATGTTTACAAAACAAAAGATTTAAAATTATTAAACTAGACAACTTCATACACTTTAACGCAATAAAGATATGTAATTTGGAGATCGAAAAAATAGCACTTCCGAGTGACAGGAGAAACTTATTACTAAAATATTACCAAGATACAAAAAGAACCATTTGCAACACGGTAAAATAGAATTTAAATCGGTTCTGGCGTTCAGTTTAAGTCTTTTTATGGTTTTCTGGTTTTGTGGAATTCACTCTTCTATATTGTCACATTTATCTTTACTTTTCAGTGTTACGCTGAGATCTACAACGCACTACTACCACACCGTAGCTTTCAAGAGCATTCCTAGTTTTACGGAGGAACACTTTAAGAAGCTGAATAGTTTTCAAGGTAAAATAAACTAATGAATTTGCCTCTGTCTGTAAGTTCAGTCTATTCTTATTGACACTTATACATGCCCCTCGCAAGCCTTTAACTAGACTACCCGTTTGCCCACAATTTATTAGATACAATTAAACCGCTTGAATAAACCATTTAAAAATATACAACTTTCCGGCAGAACCAAAACTTAAGTTCTGCACTGAATAATCCCGCAAGTATGCCGATCTCCAGAAAAGTAACAGTTCTGTTTTTTTGTTTTATAATTTTACCTACCAGATGTTGAACACTGGCCAGGCATCACTGTCAATACCGCGTTTATATCAGTCATTGTCATCGCATGGTTGTAAAGTCTTACGCAAGATAAACGCCCCCGAAAGAAGTTATAATTGCCGTTGTTGTTTGAATGGACATAAGCTCCAAAACGTATTTGCCCATTTGTATATGGTACAATACCTAAAATAAGAAACAGGAATATTTAAGTATTGATACCCGTCTGTGTAGGGCGTTTAAGTATTAAAGGGGATGTTGGTCACAGTTTAGGTAGCATCTTGTCTAATTAACGCTGGTTCGAAAAAATGAAAAACCTTAATTGCGGTTAAATTCAGGTAGAATAAAACAGTAAATGGTACGAAGAAACCACATTACAGTATATTAAATTGAACTTATTTCATTCCTTCTTACTCGCAAAACAACCCCCCTATATATTTACCTACAAACCTTCGATTAGCAATATCCTGCAGCCACGAAAACAGCTTAATGAGAGTGGACTTAATAAAACTGAACCACTGCATATATATATATATATATATATATATATATATATATATATATATATATATATATATATATATATATATATATATATATATATATATATATATATATATATATATTGTGGATTACAAAGAAAACTTGGGTAAATTCAACTGATAGCAACTATCTGTTCGGCACTTTTAATCAAGGCTCATTTGTTATTACAAAGGAGTGGTGCTAAATTCAGTGTAACTGTGTCATTCTATTCCGTGCAGTGCCAGTATAAGTATATATGCAAAAGGCGTTAACTTTACATTGGTATTTCTTACCACTTGCAGGCATGGTGTAAGAAATGCGGGAAGTAACTAGATTTTGGCCCACATCAATTACTTTTTGCACCAACAAACCAGTCGTAAAGTTTGCCGACACAGCAACTTTGTACCAACGGTCTGGATTCATTCCTGAAATAAAACAAGAGTGACACGTCTGCAATTAATTTTTTTACGTCCGATAGAGAAAGATAAAGCACCACCACCCCCCATCCCCCACCCCCACCTCCAAGGCCAAATTTTCAAAATGGCGCTCCTGGATCCGATGATGCGATTGCTCCGTTGATCGCCTTTTGTATATCATAACCGGACTACAGGACGTAAATATATATGTCATTAGGCGGAGATCAACTACTCCATGAAGCCTCCTCACCACAGTTACTTAGTAACGCCTATTCATGCTCTATGCATGCGAGCAGCATAGCAAGCCCTGATAGTGTTAAATAACGAATAGTACAAACAAGTTTTGTGTACAACAGAAAATTCAAGAATAGTAAATGGTATCCAGACACTGATCATTTCATCCAGACATTTTACAACCAAAAAAAAACTTTTTTTCGTCTATTGAGAAAACTTGCAAAAATTGAGTAATTGGAAAATATACAGAAATGAGTTAACTCAATCGTGAAGTCGAGGCTCTGCCCGCTTCACACATAGTTAGCTAAATCGTGAAGCCAAGGTACTGTCCCCTTTACACAGTTAAGTAAATCGTGAAGCCAAGGTACTGTCCCCTTTACACAAAGTTAACTAAATCGTGAAGCCAAGGTAATGTCCACTTTACACGTAGTTAACGAAATCGTGAAGCCAAGGTACTGTCCACTTTACACACAGGCAACCTAGTCTAATGTTGTAACCCCCATTATATTTACATTCAACGTTGTTTGAATGTACTAGCAGACGCGCTATCGTGAATACGCCAACTATCCAGCTCCCATTATCATAAAAGGTGGTTTTGCGCCAATCACAAGAGGTTATCAACAATCGCAGCAAGCGCTCATATTCCAACAATGATGCATCAACCGGGGTTTGCTAAACACTCAAATATTTGTGCAAATCAATGTATACTTTCCAGTATTACATAATTATCAAGTAATATTGATGGCTACACACAGGAAGGGCTAAGAATAGGTTGAACATGTGTGTCAACTAAACGTGAGATAACCAAATTCTATACTAAGATGCATATGTAATCACACAAGGCGGGAAAACTTTTTCAGTGTTAATTTGACTAAGGCATGGAGTATTAGCGACCCACCATTTTACTCCAAGTGATCACTGCGTTAAAACCCTTAACGTCATCTACTTACCCGTGCCAACCACAGTTCTTAGCCACCTCCCGTCTGTTCCTGACACCACCAAGATCAAAGCCGAGTTGGCCCATTCTAACCCTGCAGTTCAAAACATTTGTGTTTAATTCTTTAATTTCACTGAATAAAATTTTATTTACCATATCAGACTATATAGATCGGCAGTATTGTACGATGCTTCTGCTTCGACGGTTTAATTCGTGAATAAATAATAAATAAATAATCCAATGTTGATGTGTGGTTATCTTTTTATTCTTTTTTTTCATTTGTCAGTTAAAAGATTCCCTAATACTTGATTGCAGAAATCGCGATCAGTTATTCTATCAAACATTAGTCAAATCACTATTACTATATATTATTATCACGTGTATCAACATGATGATTATTATTATTATTATTATTATTATTATTATTATTATTATTATTATTATTATTATTATTATTATTATTATCCTTACTAATTGGCAAAAGAAAACATTAACTTTTTTATCTTTATCATGACAAATACTAAAGTCTTAAATTTATTAATCTTATTATTAGTAGTAGTTGTAGTAGTAGTAGTAGTAGTAGTAGTAGTAGTAGTAGTAGTAGTAGTGGTGGTGGTGTGGTGGTGGTGGTGGTGGTGGTAGTGGTGATGGTGGTGGCTGTGGTGATGATGGTGGTGGTGGTGGTGGTGGTGATGGTGGTAGTGGTGGGGGTCGTGGTGGTGGTGATGGTAGTGGTGGTGGTGGTGGTAGTTGTGGTGGTGGTGGTGGTAGTAATATTACAAAACGGTATTTCAACACTTATTTATTAAATAGGAATTTTGTTTCAATATAAGGGTGATGTCGGATTGTGAAAACACTTTATTCCGACATCGAAAATACGATGCGGATTGAATTTAAAACTACACTGATACTCAAACTAAAAAAAGGGGCGTGGAATTTCAACTTCGATTAGATATCAACCCGACGTCAGATGCGCAGTGGATCATTTTTGTTTCCAATGCCTATTCCAGGTTATCAAAAGGATCAAATATGATTGTGAACTTATTACGACACCATATTACTATAGTGCAAGTTGCGCCACCCGGTTATGGGTGGTAAGCAGGGAATTAGGCTCCGATTGCCTTGACTACGCGAATGCAACGGGTGAGATCACATATCACGGAATTTTCTCCCACTGAGCTTTTTTCGGACAGCGGTAATCGTTCCCAACCATGCGGCATCGGCTTGATGAACTATTCAAGTGGTTGATTACAAAAGATACTGACATTATATTACTGACCTAATCCTGCGTCAACATCTGTCTCACTTTGCGGCTTCTCAAATGAGAAGATAGGCGCATGCACATCGGTGAACGCATTTAAAGACACCTTCATGTAGCCTAGCCATGTGAACCCGCTGCCTAACCCGAGCGCTGCACTCCCGGGATTGTCCGCCTGCGTACAAAGTCATATGCAAACACCGTGT